>JAJHSJ010000004.1:64055295-64427533 GCA_021015155.1 Magnolia officinalis
TAAAAGTAATATAAATATCCACGAATTACAATCGTTGGATCTCCCAATAAATCGAGTCCTTACTTGGAAGATCGCACTCCGATCACATCCTGCTGACTATCTGCCTTGATTGTTTGTTCATATAGATGATCACATGTGTTTATCTTTTATTTATTTCTCTACTTATTGTGTTTATCTTTTATTTATTTCTCTACTTATTTTGTTTATCTATTGATGTACTGAGCTTTTATCATATATTAATAAAATTAACATTGTTGGTTTTTAGTTTTTATTCTTTCCATTAATTACTGTATTATTGAGAAATACAAGGCTTGCAATCAGTGTTGAAAAAAAAAAAAATTAGCATAAGACAAAAAATTCACATTAAGAACCACTAACCTTTTCCTTTTGAAATCGCCTAATCGTTACAATAATCAATGGTTGAGTGGGTAGCCGATCTTAACTGGTCTATCTTGGTGTTTGGGGTCACAAGCTATCAATTGTACTCGGGTTGATTACGACTCTAACATGCTCTAATATCTTAATTGCACATGCTTTACTAAATGCAGGCCTTATTTAACACCCACGGCCAGGTCTTTGATTGAATAGCAAACAATAAACTAATCTGATTTGGGGTCAAAGACTATGTGGGAAATTTAACTTGTTTTATTTGAGTTAGTTAGTGACAAGTTTCTGAGTGCCAGAGTACCAGGCATTGTACTCTTTAAGTATAGATAACGCTCTTTTTTGAGAAGCAGTCCGGACGACGAAGCTTCCTCGTATTTCGAGGGAACTATATCATCGTTGACCCGGCAATATGCATATCATGCTCGGTCTTCCTTTGTATAAGCTGGGCCCATGGTTCGGTTATCCTAACCACTGGTACGATGGTCCCCACATCTAATGGACCATGTTCGAAAAGTTTTATCAAGTGATGATTCCTGCCTTACAGTTTGCAGATCCACCGATTAGTTGCTCGATTTACACTTTTGGGTTATGGTCCATAAGACCAATGGTACGTATCACTCATGACAAAATGTTTGGTACTCTGGCTAAGTGTGATGGTTGATACGCCAGCACTAAGAAATTGCGAGCAGCTCAAGTCAAACCGCAGAAATAACCCCACTTTAGAAACTAAAAGTTACCGTAACCGGGTAACTGAACCAGTAGATTAGTGGAGATTATTGGGCGGTTGAGATTAATATTAGCCACTAGACCAGACTCAACAAACAAGTGTCCTCGAATAGGAGATTGAGATCGTTCGACCAATCTGATTTTGGGGCGATGACCTATCTACAGTGGCCCCCACAGCTTGGCCACGTTAATTTGAGTTGACGTATGCCACTGCTGCGTATCAACCACAACGCTGTGCCGGAGTACGGTGTTAAATAATTCCTCAGTATTCCAAATGGCGCCCACGGTCTGGTGATCCAGACGGCTGAACTGGTAAGACAAATAAGGTGAACGTGTACCGTCATTCTTTTGTTTTTACAGCATCCATTTCTTTTTCTACAGGTGTGGCCCACTAAGTGAGCTGGCCGGTCTGATTTTTCCAAAGAAGAGCATTGACTTATATATTAAATGCATCTTTCGCAAGTGTAAGATCCGGAACAGAGTGCGGTGGATCTGTTGAATTAGATGGTTGAAATAATGGGGGCGTTGTACCGAAACTACAGTGCAGCTGAGGCGGACGCGAATTGCCCGTGCTCAGCCACGTGAAGTTACTGCGGTCGGAAGCAACGTGGGGACACAGAGGTGCCCGTGAGTGGAAGCGGATTGGCTAGTGTACCTCAGACCAGTGGTATAGCTGCTGTATTGACGTCAGCAAATTCTGTGGGTCCGATCATGAGGTATGTGTCATATCCAAACCGTCCATCCATTTTGCGAGCTCATCTTAAGGCTTGAGACAAAAAATAAGACAGATCTAACTATCAAGTGGACCACACTGCAAAAACCAGTGGGGGATTGAACGTCTACCATTGAAACCCTTTTTGGGGTCACAAAAGTTTTGGATCAATATGAAATCTTTTTTCCTTCTTCAATCAGGTATTTTTGACCTTATGAACAAATTGGATGTAAAATAAACATTATGGTGGGCCCTAAAAATTGTTTAATGGTGAAAATCATTATCTCCACTGCTATTTATGGTGTGGTCCAGATGATCGTTCGATATGATTCATTTTTTGGATAATACTCTAAAATGATCTCTAAAAATAGATAAACGGTGTAGATATAATAAATACATCACTGTGGAGCCTATGTAACTTTGATCTCCTTTGAACCGTTCGTACAACTTGGAGCTTGAGGAGCGTCAATGCTTGTCTTTGCACAACACGTGCCTACAACAGCTATGGATGCGGATTGTGTCCTACCCCTGCTCGGACAGTAATATGTCCGGGCAGGGCTTTGTGGGGCCCAACGTGATGTAAGTGTTTTATCCACGCCGTTAAACGCTTTTCTCATATAATTATAATATGTGAACCAAAAAAAGAGGCACGTATAAGGCTTAAGTGGACCACAAAGTAGGGATTGAACGTCCACCATTGAAAAACTCTTGGGAGCTGGAGAAGTTTTGGATCAAGCTGATATTTGTGTTTTCACTTCATCCACGTCTACATGACATTATTAATAGGTTGGATGGTAAAAAAAACATCACGTTGGCCCTTAGAAAGGTTTCAACGGTGGGTGTCATTATCAATGCAGCTTCCTTTGGTGTGGTCCATTGAAGTTGTGCACATGCCTAATTTTTCATATCTTACCTTAAAATGATATGCCAAAAGCGTTGAACGGCGTGGATAAAACACTTACATCACGTTGGGCCCCATAGAGCCCTGCCCGAACAGATTACCGTCCAGGCGGGGGTAGGACACAATCCGCGTCCCAACAGCTATATAGCTGGTGTGATGTACAACATCCAATCCGCTTCCCCTATGAGAAATTCGGAAACAGATTGGCTACTCCCCTTGACACCATCCAATAGTTGATGGTCGGTGATCTGTGGGCCCCACCATGATGTATTTGTTTTATCCATGCCGTTCATATATTTTTATAGATCATTTTATGGTCTGAGAAAAAAATGAGTTATATTCAAATCTCACGTGAACCACATTACAGGAAACAGTGTTGACTGAGCGTCGACCATTAAAATTTTTTTGGGGGCTATAAAAGTTTTGGATCAAGCTGATCTTTGTTTTTTCCCTTCATCTAGACTGTATGACATAATCAACAGATTGAATGTCAAATAAACAGTACAATAGGCCTTAGGAGGATTTTAATGGGGATATCCAATCGCTATTGTCTTCCTGTGATGTGGTCCACCTAAGATTTATATTCCTCTCATTTTTGGGATCAAGCCCTAAAATGATCTGTAAAAATGGATGAACGAAATGGATGAAACACATGCATCATGGTGGGGCCACAGAGCACCGACCACCAGCCACGGGGCTGGTGGCGGGGGGAGTAGCCAATTCATCTCAGAAATTCGGAAGCGAATTGGCTGGTGTACCACACGCCAGCTATATAGCTGGTGTATCGACGTCAGCAAGTTCCATGGGTACTATCAGGTATGTGTTATATCCAAACCATCCATCCATTTGGTGAGCTTGTATTAACGCTTGAGCTGAAAAATAAGACACATCTAAAGATCAAATGGACCACACTGCAAAAAGAAGTGGGGGATTGAACGTCTACCATTGAAACCCTTTTCGGGGTCACAGATGTTTCAGATCAATATGAAATTTGTTTTTCCTCTTCATTCATGTATTTGTGACCTTATTAATAGATTGGATGGAAAATAAACGCTATGATGGGCCTTACGAATTTTTTAACGAAGAAAATCATTATCATCGCTGCTATTTTTAGTGTGGTCCATTTGAGCTTCAGATATGATTTATTTTTGTCTAATGCTCTAAAATGATCTCTAAAAATGGATGAACGGTGTGGATATAAAAAATACATCATTGTAGGCCATGTAACTTTGATCTCCTTTGAAACGTTCGTACGACTCGTAGCTCGAGGAGCGTCGGCGCTTGTCTTCGCACGACACGTGTCTACACCAGCTATATAGCTGGTGTGTGTGATACACCAGCCAATCCGCTGCGGAGAAATTCACCCTGCTCACGAGTTTATCAGCCATGAGAACAGGACAAGAATAAAAAATCAGGTAGTTCAAAACTCATGTGGCCCACACGACAGGAAACACTGGGAATGGAAACGTCACCCTTGAAAAAATACCGGAGCCCACCATGATGCTTATATACCATCCAAACCGTTCATGATATTATTAATACGGATAAACCGTAGGCACAAATATCATCCATAATCAAGACTTCTTTGCCCCCCAAAAGTTTCCGTTGGTATTCTGTTTGTTTTCTGTCACATTTAGTACATTTGTCACTGCTTGCTAAAATTAATATAGTGGTTTTATTCAAACTAATCAACTTTGACCCCAAGCACCAAATTAGTACATTCATGGATGTATATGATTAAAATCTTCTTAGATCGGCCACTTACTTAGTCACTTGCGGAATTTTTATAACGATTTAGCGACAATCGGAAGGTGGAGTTTTTCCTCTTAGGATGGGTTGCATTTTACTTTCCATAAAAAAACTTTTCAAAATACTAATGCAATCAAATAAAAGAAAAAACTCACAACCGGTCAGTAAGAATAATTAAAAGAACAACTGCAAGAACACATCTCTTAAAAGAACCACGTGATATTGTATAAAAGACAAATCCAACGTATGAGCGTAGATTTAGATTATAACTAAAGGCTATAACTAAGAATTACCGCTACTGGATTATCTCTACTCTTAGGATAAACTGAGATAAAAGATAGATTTGTTTTGATTTGGTTGTGTTGCCACTCAGTTTGTTTTTTTTTTTTGTCACGTGTAGTATGTACGGGTTTGACATAATCGATATATTGGCTTGATTCAAACCGATCAACTTTGACCCCAAGTACCGAAATAAGCATATACGTCCAATATGAACATATATGACTAAAATTTGAGAAGATTATACTCAACCACTTGCATAATTTTTATAATGATCAGGCGATAATCAGATGGTGAGGTTTTTCCTTCAAAGATAGGTTGCGTTTTTTCCTTTCACAAGAAAGGACTTTTTAGAATGCCAGTGCAACTAGACAAAAGGAAAAAACTGACAATCGGTCACTAGGAACGACTGCAAGAATGCATATCTTGAAAGAACCGCATGATATTGGATAAAAGACAAATCCGGTGTATGAGTGTAGATTTGGATTATAAATAAAAACTATAGCTAAGAATTACTGCTACTGAATTATCACTACTCCTAAGATATGCTGAGATAAAAGATAGATTTGTTTTGATTTTGTTGAGTGTTGGATTTTTATTTTTTATTTTCTGTTGACTTCCTCTGCTACTTATTGATCTCTCTTGCAGCCTTCATTCAAGCATTTCTTCTCTTCAATTCGGCAGTTATTATAGCTAAAGAGTCACCATCTAGATCATTCTTCTGTGTATGTTCCTCTTTTGACTATTCCTCTTCTCTCGACTAAACTCCATCCTATCTTCTCGATCACATTTACCTCTTAGTTGCACTCCAAGCTTTTACTTAGCTCGATCGCAATACCTTATTGACTACGCATCATCCTCAGATGATGTGTAGTGCCAAATCAGTGCCAGCGATGATTTTGAAATCTCTCTGAAAATCTTTTCATACACCTCCTACCCTCTGTGTAATGCCCCATGTCATTCCCTTATTGTCTTTGTTCCGATCGATCGGAAATAGGGTACATCATATTGTGTGTTCGATTCCTTGTTTTGTTGATTCCCTCTGCTCCTTATAGATTTCTCCTGCGGCTCCACTTAATATGTTTCTCTTCTTTTATTGTGACGATTATGACAACTAAGGAGTCATCACATGGGTCTTTCAGATTCTTCCCTGACTATTCTTGAAATTGCATGGTGGGATACCACGGCTATGCGTGAAAGCTTAACGGAGCTAATGAATGAATGGTTGTGTCCTAAAGGGAGGGGGTGATTAAGACAAACTAAAATTTATGTCAATTAAAACATAATTACCAATCTAAACTAATATGTCAATTTAAAGTAAGTTAATTAACTCTAAGACTTCCAAGCCAATAGAGGATCCAATTACATAGACTACACAAGATATACAAATTAGGAAATTAGTTTATAAATGATAGTGTACAAGTGTGTGTGGGATGTGATAACTATTCCAATCATAACATTCATCTAATCATGCATACATATTGTTCATTACCCCAAGTATAGGGTTGCGATGTAATAATAATCTTGGTAAGACTGAGGTCGAATCCACAGGGACTGAACCTTGTATGTAATCTAAAAGTAACCAGAACTAGAACTAGAAGAATATGTGATCTAAATCAGGGAAATTTAAGAGAATAATCATAAACTATGTAATTAAAACTTGTAAAATTCAAAGGTGGGAAACTATGGTGCCAAGGATCCACTTGTAGAGATCAGGGAGATCTATGCTTGATTCAAGAACACAACTAGAATCAGAGTCCTATCTTCATCCAATTGGAAGATAATTCATTAAAATCCAAATCTGAACTTCCTTTGATCTAGTTTTCAAGAGATGAGAGGTATGAGAATTAGAATTTGATTCCATCACAAAACCATGCTTGTGAGACAAAACGAACAACAAAATTTAACTAATCCACATCTAATCTGAGAGAGTTATGAACGTTAGGAAGGATTCCATCATCCAACCATGTCCATGAGACGATGGTGAACAACAGGGCTTATAAGGCCTGTATCCTAGCCCGTACAATTCCGTAGACTTCCGCGATCCTCCCTGTCGAATTCCAGCGACCTGCGACGTGTAGATACATTTGCGCGCGATCCCTGAGTCGTACGTTGTTAACCTGAGTCGACTTGACCCAAGACTTGTACCCTTGTGACCGCACCGTCACCGCGGTTCCAATGCCACATCTTGCGCACTGATGTGATACCCAAGCCAGGAGTTGTGGGCCTGCGTTCATCTCAAGGAAAACGTCGCGTGTTGCGAATTCTGAGAGAATCTCTACCATCCATCACATCAATCAATCAAGTACACAACCCTTACCTAGCTCATCCCTCTCCCATCCCCAAAGTCAACTCTCTCTCTCTCTCTCTCTCTCTCTCTCTCTCCACCCATTCCTTTCTTACTCTCACCCATCACTCACACCATCCCTTTCATCCCATCACATCCTCTCCTCTCTCATTTCTCTCTTCACTCTTAAGCAGCCAAGAGTGTGGACGTCCAAGCTTTCCATGAGAGAGCCAAGTGTGGCCCACTTCCTACCCCTCTCATCTTTCATTCAACCCTTCAAATCTCATCATCCTCCATCAAAGAGGAAGCTTAGGAGCTTAGAAAATCAAGGAGCCTAGAAGATTTACAATCGGTGGGTGTTTTGTAGGATTAGATTTTAATTTTTGTTATGGACCAAGTGGGGCCTACCGATTGATGGTATGGATCCAATTTGGGACCCATTTTGATGTATGCATTATTAATCCTAGGAGGGCGGCGGAGCCTCCATCACACGATCTCTCTCTCTCTCTCTCTCTCTCTCTCTCTCTCTCTCTCCTCCATCTTCTTGTGGCTCACCTGATGTATGCTTTTCATCCATGCCATCCAACCGTCCAGATGCTTTGGACGGTGGGGCCCTGACCTGTGTTCTATCCATGCCATCCATCTTAGACGCTGGATGAAGGGAAATACAAATATTAGCTTGATCTCGTTGATTGTGGGGTGGCCCACTCACATGGACCTCACCTTGATGTATGTACACTATATCCTCATCGTCCATTTGGAGAGATCATGGGCCAGATGGGCCAGGTGCATAGTCCAGCCTGCTGTCCAGCAGCAGGCCTGGACACAAGGAAAATAAAAATATTAGCTTAGTCCGTGTGGACCCCACCATGATTCATGTATTTCATCCATGCCTGTGGGGTGGCCACGTGTGGACCCCACCTTGATGGTGCTGCGTCTACTGTCCAGACCTTGGACGTTGGAGCCCATGTGATGTATGTGTTTTATGGTCTGGATGGTAGGGCCCTGCATGATGTAAGTGTTGTATCTTCACCGTCCATGTGGACGGTGGGAGCAACCATGATGTACGTGTGGTGCATCCACACCGTCCAGCTGCAAGGATAGTGGGACCCACCTTGAGGTTGTGTTGTATCCGCACTATCCAGCCCCTGGATGGTGGGCGTTGATCGGCTGGTGTACCTCACAGTAGCTATATAGCTGCTGTATTGATGTTAGCAAGGTTTGTGGGCCTCCATCATGAGGTATGTATTATATCCCAACCGTCCGTGTGGGACCCACTCTACACGTGCTGCACGTGTGAAGGTTGGGCACACTAGATGTATGCATTGTATATTTACACTGTCCATTTTAGACGGTGCCACGTGGGGCCTACCATTGATATATGTGTTTTATATCCAACCGTCCATCCATTTTGACGTGGCCCACCATGATTTGGATGGTGGGCCCTATCTTGATGCATGTGTTCATCCATGCAGTCCACTGTCCAGATATGGACGGTGGGACCCATAAAATATGTGTTTTATATCCCAGCCATCCATCCCTTCCTGGACGTGGACCCACCTCGATGTATGGGTTCTATCCTCGCTGTTTGTCCATTTGATGGGAATGGGACCCACATGATGTACGTGTCTTATTCACAGCGTCCCACACGTGGGACCCTTGATGCATGTATTCTATTCACACCGTCCAGATAGGCTGGATGGTGAGGCCTGCAATGATGTATGTGTTTCATATCCGCGCCATCTATTTATATTGTTGGACGCAGGACTCACCTGCTGTACACGCCGGGCCCACCTGCTGTACACGAGGGGCCCATCTGCTGGTTGTACAGGGCCCACCTGCTGGCTGTGCAGGGCCCACCTGCTATGAGGCCCATTGTGACGTATTTGAAGCCCATGTGATGTGGCTTATTGTGATGTAATTGGGCCCAAGTGATGAGGCCCATTGTGATGCATTTGAGGGCAAGGCGATGGGGCCCATTGTGATGTATATTAGGCCTATATGAGCGACCCATTGTGATGTATATTAGGCCCATGTGAGCGGCCCATTGTGATGTATATTAGGCCCGTGTAGAGGCCCATTGAGTTGTATATGAGGCCCATGTAATGCGGCCCATTGTGATGTGTATTAAGCCCATGAGATACGACCCATTGCGATGTGTAAGGCCCATGTGATGCTGCCCATTGTGATATGTGAGGCCCATAAGATGAGGCCCAGTGTGATGTATGTGAGGCCTATGTGATGAGGCCCGATGTGATGTATATGTGGCCCATGCGATGCGGTCCACTTGATGTATATGAGGCCCATGTGATACGGCCCATTGTGATATGTGAGGCCCATTATGTTGTATGTGAGGCTCTTATGTGAGGCCATGAGCCCCACTATATGTTTGGCCTTATGGGGGCCACTCCTTAGGAGCAATGCTGGTTGAATGTCTACATTGATGCGCAATGATGGTTAAATATCCACATTGTGACCTTCCCTTAGGCCTCGTTAGGCTCATTCTTGATATGAATAGGCCGTCTAGGCCCTTCCTTGACACGAGGAGAATACATCATGATCATATAACATGCTTAGTATTGCTCCACGATCCATGCCCATATGCATCATATGTACGTTTGTTATCAAGAGTGATTGATCATAGCACATACCATTGGGTGTTTTATTGCATGACTGGATGATATGACTCAAGCATCTCGCATTTTGTGATATGACCACCATACGCCCTAGCGACATCAGGGCCATGACCTCCATAGGCATGTTGTGGATGGCCAGATAGGACACCGAAAATCTTTTTCTACATGGGGTGCCATAGATGTCCCTAGGTGAAAGTCCCTAAACCTCTTGGTACCAGAGGATGCCTCAACATCTAGACCGAGTGGATATATATGAGCGCATGAGGACCATATACCAGTAGGCCGCGTCTTTCATTGTGTCGTGGTCGGTTAGGAGGGGGTGTAGCCTTACCCGTCTGAGGGAGTAGGCAATGTTAGACTGAGTCTAACCGGGTTATAAATGGGTCCGCTATTGACGAGCCGGGCCAATATTGGTAGGCGGATAGTGAGGTCTCTTTCACTTACCCAGTTGTGCGCTTGATGGGGCAGTAGGTGGCGTAGAGTGTACTAGACCCCGATGATGATCCCAAAGATGTACGGTACTGATATGTGAACTTATTAAGCATGAGTTGCATACTCAGCATTTTACTCATTCATTCATTCATTCACTATCCACTCGGGCTGGTGGTGCACAACTAATTGTTATGTGTACCTTTTCAATGGCCAGAATTTCGGTTGGGCGCGCGACCAACCTGAGATCAGGAGTTTACCACATTGAGTCTGGCTATCCAAATTTAGGTATGAGACTAGTTTGGGTAGAAGACCTTTGTAATGGACTCCATAGTCTGTGATACTACGTACTATCATCCCGACTTCATACTCCAGCTTGGTCATTTCATTCGCACCGCATATTGCATTGCATCCTCAACACATAACATTTGGTTTACTATGCTTCTACATTGCATAGCCTGAATAAGGTTGATGGTATTATGAACTTGCCAAGATCTGTATATTGCATTACATTCATGACATATAACATTTTTGGTTGCTATGTTTCTGCATTTATATGGCCTAGATGAGGTTGACGGTATTCGTGGACTCGTCAGGATTTGCATATTGCATTACATCCTCAGTATATGATATTTAGCTTACTATGTCTCCGCATTGCATAACTAATCTACATTGCTTCCTTAGTATATGATATTGGCTTATTATATTTTTGCATCGCATAGCCTAGATAAGGCTGATGGTATTTATGGACTTACTAACATATTTTTGTATTGCTCTGATATTGCATTCTGAGCGCGCTTACTTGGCGCACACACTTACACCACCCTCTAAGCTTTCTATAAGCTTATGCACGATAGATGCGTGTAGGTGGCGTTAGGACGCAGCAACGTTGAGCTTGGAGCGTGCAGCTGTCTTCTGGAGCTTCGATTTTTGATATATGTATTTCCCTTTCGGCATTGTATTCAAATGTTTATATTAGTGGCTATGTGATTGTAAGTGCTATTGTTGATAGCCCCTTTTGTTGTCAAATTTATGGTACCAAAGACACTGTTATGAAGCTTGCATATGTGAAGATCAAAGCACTACTAAGATCAACTTTGATGGACAAGCACTACTCAAAAGTCAAGATCCCAAGAAGCTTTCAAGTTCAATCTCAAGATCTCAAGAAGCTTTCAAGTTTGAATTACATTAAGACTTCAAGCTTCACTACTTTCAAGGTCACTTGTCCTTAAGTTTCAATGTCCTTACTTCACTATTGAGGTTTGACTGACCGTAGGTTGACCTTTAAAGTAGGCCATTTTGGATACATAATTCATATATTTTATATAAGTAAGTCTGGCCTGTTCTAAGACTAGTCCTGGACTATGGTCGACTAGTCCTAGCACTGCTTCAACCTGTCTAAGGATTTCCTGGATCAGTCATAAGTTTGTTGAAAAATTCAGAAATTTTCTGTTAGGCTTCGACTAGTCCTGGGGACTGTTCGACTAGTCGTAGGAACAGTGTCGACTGGTTCTTCGATTAGTTGTAGACCTTTGACTCAAACTACAATGATGCTTTGCACGTAGCTTCGACCAGTCGTGTGTGACATTCGACCAGTCGAAGGTGCCCTACGACCAGTCGTGAAACTGTCTTATCTTATCGTGCCTGAATTTTCAAATATCTGTTGGATCTTCGACCAGTCGTAACGACTTAAGACCAGTCGAAGACATGATTTATTCACACTATAAATAGAGCACGAATCTCAGAATTAAATAGATCATTCAAGCCAATTTAATTCGGCCTTCTAAGAGATAAATCTATGCTCCGTTTAAAGCTAAGTGTGCTTATTTAATATTCTATTTCTTTAGCTTTGTTAATTGATTTTGTTTCTTGCATTCCAATCTAATCTGTAAACATGAAGTTGTATTTTCCTTTTACTGGAATCAAAATCAATTCAAGCTAGCCCATTTATTTTAATTTAAAGTCTATTAGAAATTAGAACCATTATAAAGTGAGTATTGGACATTGATCTTGAACATTCAATTCTCTACTCCAACTCGGATCTTTTTGGGCTGCTACATCGAAGGAGAAATTCAGGTATTTTACATTTATTGTAAATTCATTTATTTTGGTTTTATTTGAGGTTAAGCCAGAAAAATCTCAAAGCTGTTGGTTATCTGAGGAGAGCCAGAAAACTCAGAAGTGAGGGTTTTTTAAATTGTGTAAGCCCATTGAAAAAGACACAATTGAAAAGGTTTTGGGTGAACCTGTGAAAACCTACTTGATAGTGAACGCTAATATCCCCTGTGTGAGGATATTAGGAGTGGAGTAGCATTCTGTGTGGCTGTTGTTGAACAGTTGGTGTACACACAGGCGAACCACTATAACTCCTTGTGTTGTGTGGAAGTGTGCTTTATTTTCTTATCTTTGATTATTCTTTTGTGGAATGTATGTGGATGTGAATGTTATAATCATTTTAATTTCAAGCTCAGTGGGGAATGTTGTAATAGTTTAGATTTAAATATCTGCAATTTATTTCAAGCTATTCTTTTATTTGTTTGAGCTTTAAATTCTCTAAATTGTTCTAGTACGGTTGCCCTGCCATTTATATGGTGTATGGTTGTCCCTAGAACAATCAATATTTGAGATTACATTTTATTCCTCTGTTTAGTTTCAATTTGTTTACTCCTAGAAAGTTTGAGTTCTTGATACAAAGATCTTTCTAGAAATCAGGTTGTCCTACCATAAACTTTGGTTTTTGGTGTAAGGTTGTCCTTAGAACAACTTTTGTATCAATCTCTAAATATTGTTTAGTGAGGTTGCTATTCATTTCAGCATTGTGGATTGATTTACTTTATTTGGCTATCTTGTTATTTAAATTCCGCTGTAATTATTTTAAATTTGGCATAGTCCTATTTACCCCCCCTAGAGGACATATAGCTTGGCCATTTCAGTGATGATGATGTTGCCTTTGTGATTTGGGTAAACTTGTGGTTATGCTTCTTACAAGATAAATGTACGTTGGAAAATTCTCCTTGTAGGATCCCAAGATCGTAATCTGGCGTATGGGTGCCAGGAGCTGAGAATGGGGGTACTACGGAGGCTGTCGGCACCAGATTTGGCGATCGGGAATTCTATGAGCCTGGTTTCCGAATTTGGGGCGTGACAAGGCTTCCTAACTTCATAATCATAATAATGAAAAGAATATACTTAAAGCTATCGTAGATCCATTGTAATTTAAGTCACAATAAACCATTAAAAACTATGAATATTCCTTATAACCAAACCAAAATCAAGGATAGTTCAACGTAACATGAATCAAAGCCATAAACAACGCCTCATTATGCTACAAGCTTCACCTCTTAGCCCTATCTAAGAGGTTTAACTCATCATAGACATGATGTTCTAAATCTCAGAAAAATGACATCAAAAGGAAGGAAAAACCGAAGAAGGAAGAAGGATGGAGACTCGATGCCGCCACGCTCTTTCTTTCTCTCTCTCTCTCTCTCTCTCTCTCTCTCTTGTGCTGCATGTTCACCCATGTCCCAGGATTGATAATTCTCTCTCCACGTTCTCTCTCCCTTTTTATAGAGAACATGGGTGATGCTAGAAGTCAGTGGAGAGGCTGTGGTGCATGCGTAGCTTTTACGCATCTAAAAACCGCAACAACGCAACTAAGTTGCGTTCAGCAGTAAGTTTTGGAACGCTTGTTGTCCAAACCTTGGACTTTTCTTCTTGACTAGGTCGGTTGGGGCCTGTGCATCATCTGGACGGTCCAAATCTTGCATCCGATCAAAGATTGTGGGCTACAATCGCCCAAAAATCCTAAATTTCTCGGACGCACGATCTTGCGAAATTTCTTGCGCTGAGATGCTCGGTGGGCCCCACAGTGGTGTTTTCGGAGAGATCCACCCCATCCATTGGATTCTTGGTGTGATTTCGGTCAGAAAGGGGTAGTTTTGGTTAAGTTTGGTGTGGCCCAAAGGATCGAATCTTCCCGCTGTTCATCTTGCATTTGACGGCAATCTGCATGTGTACACGTGCATGGGACCAAAAAGACTCCATGGGTATAGTCGTGGCCACTCCCTAAGTCGAATGGAGGGTCCAGATTATCCATCGAGATGGTGGTGATGGCCTACTATGCATCCCAGCGGACGCACATCTGTCCGCTGGCAAGAAGAGTCGGGTTAGCCCGACTTTGACCAGTGACGGGGTCTGGTGCGGCTCGCATGCGAGTGTGCTGTGTACAGCACGTCTCCATGTGGGGTCCATTGTGATGTTCGTGAGAAATCCACTCCGTCCATCCTCCCTCTCATCCAATTTAAGGGGTTAATACCAAAATTGAAGCATATCCAAGGATCATGTGGGCTCCAGATCAGTGATTTATGGGTTGATCTGTCCATTGGGCCACTTCTACAAAGATCCAAGTAAATTTTGACGTGTACGGTTACTTTATGATCCTCATGCCAGATATAAAATTTCAACCCAAACAGATGGTGGGAATCCCGTGATCTTACATTTAGGATGATTTTTAGGCCTCTTCATCTTCAATCACTTGATTTTCTCGGATATTTAGCGTGTAATTTCTTCGATCTCGGTCTCCTAGGATCCGTCCCTTGCCTTGGTGATTTTTGAGCGTTAAATCCATGCTTTTAGTATCCCCTTTTCAGTCCAGGCTCCTAAATTCACCTTGCAACACAAACATGATTAAAATAGGGCGTTAAACATTATCATGTACGTAAAATCATGTGATAACTGGGGTCTAATATGCAATATTTGACCCTCGACACATAATTCAATTAAACAATTACATTAAGCGTAAAAAGTGCTCAAATGAAAATCCTAAACATAAGCATGTATAGTGTTTTGGTTTACCTACTCCACTCCCGGTGGATACACTCTCCTTGAGTGTATCAGATTTCACTATTAGAGGTTTTAAATTAAGTTCATCACTAACCTTTACATCTATACATAAGGACTGCGGTCTTACACAAGATGCTAGTGTACACTCTCACTGGAGGCTCCTATAAGAGACTTTAGTTAGTTTTCTATTCACCAACCAATAACCCTGGTCGTAGTCCAAGGATCTACGTTTACTCCCACCGGAGGCTCCCACGGAGACTAACATGTATGCATCCATGTTTGGTGAATTCCTCCTTACATAAGATCCTAAGTCCTACACAAGAATCTATCTAGTTTGGGTTACAAACTCTTACCCTCAATCCTACATAAGGAAAAAGAGTATATGAACTCACTAATTGACACTCACTTGTCGGATTGAGCCGAGTTGATGTGCTATATTTGAGTCACTCCTTTAAAGTTCTCCTGTGATTGAATCCGCTCCTCAATAGCTCACCTGATCGTTGATGTCGATGTTTGTCATTGTTTTAGCTCCAATATCAAATACCTTGCATGAGATGCTACATTTGAGGTGACCAAGGTGATGGGAGGGTGGTAGAATCTTGTACAACTAATGAGATCGTTGAAATATTAGGAGATTCACCTAGAAGGGTCTTTTATATGATTTAGATGAAAGATATACTAATAAGATTATGTTTAAAATTTAGAAAATGGTGGAGTTCAAGATCATCTTCAAGGTGGATGTCGGAATCCTCATTAAAGTGAAAATCTCAAGGAAGATGACTTGTAACTCATGTGATTAAAGGTTTATGATGTGTGGTTTGAGTGGGGAAACACCTACCCTTATATTACACTAATAACCCTTCGAAATTCCCAAATACCGAATGCCCTATATGTAGGAACTAAGTTCCAACAGTAAAAAACGAGCAAAAATCGGTTGGTCCGATCAATCGATACGAGCCGTCGATCGATCGAACTCCCCTTTGATCGATCGATGCATAGACTGATTGTTGTAAATCCAATATTTTAGTAAATTTGTTGCTGAATGATTTAGGCCATCTTCAATTGCTCGATACCGATTGATCGATCGACCAATTGATCAGTGATCGATTGATGACACTTATGAGTCTGCTATTTTTGGGCAGTTTGATTTAACAGTGGGTCGAGACCTCTATATCCTATCTAAGCATGTTCAAATGGGTCTTCTAAGGATAATGGATGGTAATTAAAGGTTTACCTATTAGGCCATAATCATCTAGAGCTTAAGGGTTGTTTTGAGTCAAGATTAGGTTCATCAAGGCACATCATATTCATGTTCTTCACTTCCTTGATGCTCCAGTCTTCATATGTCTTCAGTCTTCAGCTTTTAAGGGCTCAACCGACTCCCTAACACACCGATGCACATGATTGACAAATAAGGTACACAAATAAATGCACTAACAGTTCCCCTTCTCTTGGTCGAGTTTTGATTCTAGGTGCCTCTTAATCACTCCTTGCAGCTCATCCACATTTCGCAGCTCGACTGTATCTTGCAGCTCAGCCGCATTTCACAGCTTGACTACCCCAAGTATCCTTGAATATCTTTCCTTGTAATGACATGTGTTCATCATAGATCTTTGGTGTTCTAAGAATGGTCAGAAATATGGTATAACATTACCCCCACATCGCCTCACCTTTGGTTAAAAAGGTGAGATCGACGTTGATCTGTCGTTCGACACAATAAATGTGACTGCTCGGCTGGGCAAAAATATCAATTTTGACCATCTTGATTGAACTCACCCGTCTCGGTCGAAAAATATCAAATTCGACCATCTTGGTCAAACTCGACCATCTTATTCGAAAAACATCAAATTCGGCCATCTTTGTTGAAAAACATCAAATTCGGCTATCTTGGTCGAAAAACATCAAATTCGACCGTCTTAGTCGGAAAACATTAAAGTCGACTATCTTGGTAAAAAAACATCAAATTCAGCCATCTTGTTTGAAAAACAACAAATTTGTCCACGACAGTGGAGATTGTCGGTCAATCCATTCTGGATAAGGCTTATGGTAGATTAAGGTAATAGTACGTTGAAAAACTTGGCCTACTACTTCTTTGACCAATTGCATGATTCAGTCACGATCCATAGTGTTTTTCAACCACTGGTGGCGGTTCCAGACCTACCTATTTTTTGTCATTCATGATATGGTGGATTCCCAGGGAAAGGTTACCCCCAAGGTATACTATGGTTTCCTTATGTAGGAATGACATTTCTGACCTCCCATTCCGGTTGCTTAAATTTAGCAGGTGGCGAAAGATTCCACACTTCCTGTACTGGTGTAGGAGGTGTGTTCTGTCGTAAAGGAGGTGCTTGCAGTATTGGTTGTACTGGGGGTATTGGTGTTAGATTTCTGATAGAACTGGTATTAACTTGTTGCTGAGGCGCCACGGGTGTTCTTTCGGCAAAGAGAGCCATCATCCAATTCATATTTTCGGCATGACTGGCCATTCATCTACCTAAAGTTTCAGCCTAAACTCGTGACTATTTGACGATATGCTAAATTCCTCATTGCATATTGAACATTTCGGCTGACAAAACTTCAAGAGGATTAACTCAAGATGAGGATTCCCTATCTAGGTGTAACGCCCCAAATTTTTTACCAATTAGGAATTGAACGTCCTTGGGCATTACCTTTGATTTATCGACTTGAGTGCTTGTCCATGTGTGTATTCACACATGTTTGGGTGTAACACGCTGAACTTTTTCAGTAACTGAACATTCTTATAAGAATCTAACAAAATATGAACACACATTTAAAAGCCACCTGAATACTCTCCCTACTCTCACAAAAATAACCACCAAGATTACATAAATCAGACGACAAAATTAGTAGGAGTGCCGACAACCAAATTCAGAAGAATCTGACCATTAGATTAGCATAATTACAAAGTAAATGGCTCAAATACTCCAAGTCGTAGTCCACTCAATCCTTAGGTCAGACCCACCCTTCAACCCAACGATCCTACATACATCAAGGAACTAAGTGAATGGCATAGATTCTTCAGAAACACTGCAGTGGACATCGTATCGAAAGTACTGGTGTACTGAAGGTCATGCAACCGCAATACACCAAATGCAGAGGCCGATTTAAATGCCACTCGACCCAACTGTTTTCGGAAAGGAAGACTCCTCTCCCTTTCTGTAACGCCCTGAAAAATCGAGGGTCGAGTAGTAACTCAACTCTCGAGTTCCAGAACATCACTTATGCAACATAGATAATGATGATTAAATGTTGTCTGTGTTAGTACAATAAACATGAGTGAGATTCTACCAAAACAGTAATTCATACTCCAGATCCATGTATAAAACGTAACCGGAAGACTGAAAGGTGTATATAGATATATTTATGTAACATCCCGGATTTTTGCCAACTTGGGATTAGACGTCCTTAGGCAATGGGTCAATCCTAACACCTTATCAACTTGTCAAAACTCAGTCCCGAAGGCTAAAATCGCTTGTGAACCCATTTTTTTCACAAATCCCATCCTTCACCACCTTGCTCTTCAATCTTTCTAAGTACTTTCATCCTAGACACTAACTTAAACTAGCTAAGTAGTATAACTCGGATCGCTTTATATACAAATTACAAAAGCCCAGGTACCACCTCAGACAAAAATCTTACAGGACTAAACCCTTTAGAAATTAAGCGAGATTTCGCTAGTGTTAAACTAGAGTGCCTGTGAAATTAGCATCAATCACTTTAAATATGATCTGCAAGACCCAAAAGTTATAGAATCATTGACGCTAGTTTACCCTAAAACTTAGGATCAATCTCATTACCCGGCTACTCACGGGAGCATCTCGAAACTCCGCATCGGATCTGGACCGCACGTCGGAAGTCCGATTAACATGAAGTTAAGGAACTAGGACCGCCTCGCTGGGCTTGACAACCATCTCGGAAATCAAATCCAGATAGTGTCCCAGTGCTATTCGCTTGAGCTCAGAGTGAAGAGTGTGAGAAATGTGAAATTAATTGAAAATAAAATATCTTGAATAGTAATCTGGCACCACTCACTTGCGGATCAGTATTAAGCAACTAGACCGTCAGAATCAGATCAAATTACACCCTCGGATCAGGAGAAATTTCATACACATATCCATGTACTCGGAATCTCCGATCGAGATCCGCTGACCGTTGAACTGAAACTGGTCCGCCACGCATGATCTGGAAATCCCACTAAAACGAAAACTTAATAGAACGTAGATTCAGCGTTAGTGAGCTTAAGTCCGACCTTTGGCTCAAGGAGGCCCGTCAGTAGTCCTCCGTTGAGCTGAAACTGACCCGTTTTAGTTATAACCTAAGTATACTTTGACCTGGAGTCTATTTCGGTGAGTTTTATACTATATAAGGACCTTAAACCCTCTCTCATTGTAGCCATACAAATTTGAGAGAAACCCTAGAGAGAGAAGAGAGAAAAGAGAGAGAAAGTGTGGGAGTTGTGAGAAACCCTTCCTGCTACTCTTCCCTGCCGCTCCACGAGCTCCACCGCTCCGTTCTCATCACTTTCCCGGTGATTCCAGCCCCATTTTTTAGGTAAGAAACCTAACCCTAATCTGATCTGGGGCTTGGCTGGTTGTAGGTTATGAAATAGCTAACCTATTTCGTTCTATAGGTTGCCAAACTGCCGAATACGGAAGCTTAACAAACCTATCGACTCCATTACGATTCTACGACAAAAGGTGCGGACTTTAGGTGTATAGGTTATGGTTTTCAACGCTTTCAATGTCAGATAATGATAGATTCATGATCTGCATGCAATTGTACATGTACAAAGTGTTGTCTGTTTTCTGTTTCGATTAAAGGTGGAAAAATATGGAATTCTACATACTCTAGGTATTCGTAGAAAGTACCGTATACGTATAAATTTTGGAAATGTGTATGACATGATTATTTGTCGTATAAATATATTATATGTGGATAAATTACCTGTTTGGCGAAAGAACTCGCCCTAATACATGTTTTGCTTATATACACTATGTATGTTGAAATTGTGTATTCTAGAAAATACCGTATACGTATAAATTTTGGAGATGTATTTGTCATGATTATCTGCTGTATGAATATATTATACATGGATAAAATACCCCTTTGACGAAAGGATTTGCCCTGAATCACGCCACGGCCACTATACGCTATATATGTTGAAATGCGTAACCCAAGTGTTTGTGAAAATGTTCAAATGAATATGGAACTTGGATTCCTACTTGCCATGACTATCCATCGTGGGTGTACGTGTGCTATGATTGGGACAACTCCCTAGTGAAAGGATTTGGCCTAATGACTATGTGATCAACATATGTCATGTATGTTGATGTATGTATTTTAAAGTGTTTGTTGAAATGTCTGAATGGGTAGTAATTAGTAAATTGTAATGTTTAAGGGTGTTGAGATATGATTCTCACTTCTTTAACTATGTGTATGATTTCTTTAGATATCTGTGTGATTAGAAATTGAATATGTACAAACCCATGCTTATGTTGTACTTCATAACATGCTTAATTGATTGTATGATTTTATCTATGTAATGCATATGTTTAAATTTATGTTTACGTTGTATGATCCGTCATGGGTGATGGGGGAGTGGTGTAACGATTCCGTGCAACAGCCCTGGCAGCCCTAAACGGATAATACCAGGCTTTGATTGTATGATTTGAATCTTGATCCATTATTGCTTTATCTATCTGAAATTGATTGTGTTTGGGGCTATGATTATAGTCCAGACAATCGGTACCAGAATTGAATTCGTGGCTGTGAGTCATTTGCCACGTGAGATGTGTTCGACGAACCCGAGTCGTACTTCGGTTGGCGATAGTGGTTGGCCACACGAAGTGCTTATGCGCTTCATATCGCTCAACTTGTTGTGCGCTCGAGCTAGCCGAGCTCGTCAAGCAACTCGATCTGTCTTATATATGTTTACCATATTTGGACGCTACTGCTTGAACCTAGGGTACCAAACTTACTAGTGAAATCCCTTTTAACCATGGTACCTCGATCCGCTAAGACTCATGAGCCGGGCATGGTGGTATGGGACACCGTGGTCGAGCTGTCGGCCTACGCTGGGGCCACGTGCCTCCCCGTAGTGACCAGTGAGCAACTAGACTCGTGAGCCGATTATGGTGGTATGAGACACTATATTCGTGCTGTCGGCCTACACTGGCATAGCCTGGTTATGGTCCCCAGTCGGGTTGCATCTGGGTTCCATTCTCAATAAGCGGACTGGTCGGGCTTCGAAAATAGACTGCCAGTTGGTAGGGTGTCAGTGGAGTGACTTCGAGCATACTCTAAATCTGCGGTGAGGCGATGAGCCTTCCCGTAGTAACAAAGTATAAACTAGGCCTGTTTCTGTATAGTGATGAATCGTTAAAGAGGTGATGGGGGAGTGGTGTAACCTTTGTGCGTAACAGCCCTAACAGCATTTGCAGTGACCTAGAAAACACACCATCGTATGATATTAACTGGGACTGATGACCCTAGAATGGATCATGTTTGGGAATGATACAAGGGAAGTACCTTAGTTTCCCAATCCTGCTGTTTGAAATGGACTAATAATAACTCGGTAATCATGCTCATCATGCATTGCATGTGCCTGGAAGATGTGGAGCACTGAGGGATGAAAGCATGCCGTAAACGTGAGATGGTGTCGCACGAGGGAGGGTGTGGTGAGGGCATACATCATGTCATTCATACTTGCATTAATAAGAGTAGTTAGAATTGTTTGATTTTACTGCTTTATCATTACTGCTTGACTGAATTGAAAACATGTTAACCAATGCTTTATTGTTCCACTGAGTTGATCACTCACTCCCACGTTACGGGACGGTGTTTTTAAACACCAACCAGACCCTGTTGTAGCTGCAGGTGTTGGCGATGCTTGTGAGGCGGAGCCAGACCTCTGCGACGATGAGGACACTTTCTTGCATATGTTATTTTCTGGCGGCTTCATGTGAGCCGTGCCTTGATCGACGGGGTTACAGGGATGCTAACTATATGACACTACACCTTTGGTATATTTTGAAATTATACTTGTAATTATTTAATCTGGTAACATTATCACACTCTGGAGACCTACCACTGTTTTTATATTGTATATATATCTATCACAGTCTTCCGCTTGCAATTTAACTGTCTCTGGAGTATGATATGTTGTTTTGGCTTAATCTCACTCATGTTCAATATACTAATGCAGACAACATTTAATTATCATTATCTATGTTGCATAAGTGATGTTCTGGAAACTCGGGTGTTGAGTTATGCTCGACCCCCAATTTTTCGGGGTGTTAAAATATAAAACAAAACATTCTCGATCTCTAGAGTATGAACACTAACTGAGTCACCGTATATATACATGTTGGTTCTGAATCAAAATGTCAAAATAGTTCAACTGAAATTATCAACCCTGTAGCCCCATAGCACTGGACAGCCTATGCGAAGCCTCCAGCGAACTGCATGTAGGAGAACTCCTCCTGATCATCATAGAAGTCGGGCTCAGTCTCCTGTGCTCCAGTGATACCTGCATCTGATACAGGGTCTGGTGGGTGTTTTAAAACACCGTCCCGTAACGTGGGAATGAGTGGCCAACTCAGTGGAACAATAAAGCATAGGTTAACATGTTATCAATTCAGTCAAGCAGTAATGATAAAGCAATACAATCAAACAATTCTAACTACTCTTATTTAATGTAAGTATGAAATGACATGATGTATGCCCTTGTCAAATCACCCTCATGCGACACCATCTTACGTTCGCGGCATACGTTCATCCCTAGTGCTCCACATCTTCCAGGCACATGCAATGCTATGATGAGCATGATTACTGAGTTGTTATTAGTCCATTTCAAACAGCAGTATTGAAAAACTAAGGTACCTCCCTTGTATCATTTCCAAACATGATCCATTCTAGAGTCGTCACTCCTAGATAATCTCATACGATATTATGGTTTGAGAAGGCATCACAAAAGGCTCGTCACCCGTCAGCACAGATACAGATCTCACCGTATGTAGCTCAATTGCTGGCCGTCAGCTCGAATACAGATCTCACCGTATTTGGCTCAACTCATGCTCTAGTTACTGCGAAGGGCTCATCGCCAATCATAGATTTTAGAGTATGCTCGAGGTCACTCCACTAACGTCCTACCAACTGGCAGTCTATTTTCGAAGCCCGACCAGTCCACTTATTGATAATGGGACCCGGATCCAACCCGATTGAGGACCACAGCCAGGCTACGCCAGTGTAGGCCGACAGCTCGAATATAGTGTCCCATACCACCATAATTGGCTCACGAGTCTGGTTGCTCACTGGTCACTACGGGGAGGCACGTGGCCCCAGCGTAGGCCGACAACTCGACCACGGTGTCCCATACCACCATGCCCGACTCATAAGTCTTAGCGGATCGAGGTACCATGATTAGAGGGGATTTCTCTGGTAATTTTGGTACCCTAGGTTCAAGTAGAGGCGTCTAAACATGGTGAACATACATAAGACAGATCGGGTTACTTGATGAGCTCGGCTAGCTCGAGTGCACCACAAGTTGAACGATATGAAGCGCATAAGCACTTCGTGTGGCCAACCACTATCGCCAACCGAAGTACGACTCGGGTTCGTCGAACACATCTCACGTGGCAAATGAATCTCAGCCACGAATTCAATCCCGTTACCAATTGCTTGGACTATAATCATAGCCCAATCACATTCAATTGCAAATAGTTAAAGTAGTAATGGATCAAGGTTCAAATCATACAATCAAAGTCTGATATTATCCGTTTAGGGCTGCCAGGGCTGTTGCATGCACTCGTTGCTCCACTCCCCCATCACCCATGACGGATCATACAACATAAACATGAATTTAAACATATGCATCACATAGATAAAATCATACAATCATTTGAGCATGTTATGAAGTACAACACAAGCATGAGTTTGTACATATTAAATTCCTAATCACACAGCTATCCAAGGAAATCATACACATAGTTAAAGGAGTTGAGAATCATATCTTAACACCCTTATACATTACAATTTACTAACTACTACTCATTCAGACATTTCAACAAACACTTTAGACTACATACATCAACATACATGACATATGTTGATCACATAGGTATTAGGCCAAATCCTTTCACTAGGGAGTTACCCCAATCATAACACGCATACACCCATGACGGATAGTCATGGCAAGCAGGAATCCAAGTTCCATATTCATTCAGTCATTTCCACAAACACTTGGGCCACAAATTTTAATATAAGTTGTGTATATTGGCCGTGGCGTGATTTAGGGCAAATCCTTTCGTTAAAGGGGTATCGCCAATACAACAATCATAAATCCATGACAATTAGTCATGGCGAGCACGAATGAGAATTCTATACTCATTCGGTCATTTTCACAAACACTTAGAATATACTATTTTAACATACATAGTGTATATTAGCAAAAACATGTATTAGGGCGAGTCCTTTCGCCAAACAAGTATTTTATCCATATATAATATATTAATACAGCAAAGAATCATGACAAACACATTTCCAAAATTTATACGTATACGGTACTTTCTACAAATACCTAGAGTATGTAAAATTCCATATTCTTCATCTTTAATCGAAACGGAAAACAGGCAACACTTTGTACATGTGCAATTGCATGCAGATCATGAATCTATCATTATCTGACATTGAAAGCGTTGAAAACCATAACCTATACACCTAAAGTCCGCACCTTTTGTCGTAGAATCGTAACGAAGTCGATAGGTTTGCTAAGCTTTCGTATACGGCAGTTTGGTAACCTATAGAACGAAATAGGTTAGCTATTTCATAACCTACAACTATCAAAACTCCAAAACAGGTTAGGGTTAGGGTTTCTTACCTAGAAATGACGCTCGAATCGCCGGAAAAGTGACAAGAATAGTGCGGTTGAGCATGGATAGCAGCAGGGAAGAGTGGCAGGGAGATTCTCCCACATCTCCGACACTTTCTCTCACTTTTCTCTCCTCTCTCTAGGGTTTCTCTCAAATTCGTATGACTGCAATGAGAGAGGGTTTAAGGTCCTTATATAGCCTAAAAACTCACCGAAATAGACTCCAGGTCAAAGCATACTTAGGTTATAACTAAAGCGGGTCAGTTTCAGCTCAACGGAGGACTTCTGGCGGGCCTCCTTGAGCCAAAGGTCGGACTTAAGCTCACTAACACTGGATTTACGTTTAGTTAAGTTTTCGTTTCGGTGGGATTCCTAGATCACGCGTGGCGGGCTAGTTTCAGTTCAACGGTCAGCGGATCTCGATTAGAGATTCCGAGTACATGGATATGTGTATGAAATTTCTCCTGATCCGAGGGTGTAATTTGGTCTGATTCTGACGGTCCGGTTGCTTAAAACTAATCCGCAAGCGAGAGGTTCCAGATTACTATTTGAGATATTTTATTTTGAATTAATTTCACATTTCTCACACTCTTCACTCTGAGCTCAAGCGAATAGCGCTGGGACACTATCTGGATTTGATTTCCGAGATGGTTGTCAAGCCTAGCAAGGCGGTCCTAATTCCTTAACTTCATGTTCATCGGACTTCCGACGTGCAGTCCAGATCTGATACGGAGTTTCGTGATGCTCCCGAGAGCAGACGGTTAATGAGATTGATCCTAGATTTTAGGGTACCCTAGCGTCAATGATTATACAAGTTTTGGGTCTTGCAGATCGTATTTAAAGTGATTGGTGCTAATTTCACAGGTACTCTAGTTTCACACTGACTAATCCTCGCCTAATTTCTAAAGGATTTAGTCCTGAGTAATTTCTATCTGAGGTGGTACCTGGGCCTTTGTAGTTTGTATATAAAGTGATCCAAGTTATACTACTTAGCTAGTTTAAGATAGTGTCTAGGGTGAAAGTACTTAGAAAAATTTAAAGAACAAGGTGGTGAAGGGTGGGATTTGTGAAAGAAATGGGTTCACAAGCGATTTTAGCCTTTGGGACAGAGTTTTGACAAGTTAATAAGGTGTTAGGATCGACCCATTGCCTAAGGACGTCTAATCCCAGGTTGGCAAAAATCCGGGATGTTACACTTTCTTTTCGCTTCCCGTTCGCAATAATTCAAACCGGAATCTCCGTCCGATTCAGATGGGGACCATCCCCATGAGAGGATAGGAAATTAAAGCCATCCATCGTCCACCTTCCCTATTTCCGGACAGGAAGATCCTTGCACAAGGAAAGATCATGGCCCACAAGCTGACCTCGGCAACCCTGCTGACCATGTGGACGCCTCAACAGAAGCTCCTGCTTCTTACGTCATAAACTACACGCCCATCCAAAGAAAGTAGCTAGATCCTTCCCAAACAGGAAAAAAGAAGAACCGTCCATGGTTTCGCCGGCTTTCACGGCTGTTCTGCCAGTTTTCATGCAACTTGCGGAAAGAGCTTCCTCATAAAGGGTCTAAAAATCCTACATCCACCATGGATCCGATGGGCCAGGAAGCATCGGACGGTTAATTCGATTCACTTAGAGACGTCGGATTTGGAGAAAAGTGGATGGGGACAGACCTGCCATTAAAATCGAAACTGATCCTTCACCAATAGAACCGTTCGAACAGAGATCCAAACAACCTGTTGGTAGATCGTCAGGCTCCTAGTGGGCCCAGACAACCTGAAGAGAGGAAGATCTCAAGAAGATTTAAGCTAAAGATTTTAGGCAAGCGGCATTACTCGTTTCGCACGCCACGACCGAACGAGTCGCGTTGCTGTTACTCACACCATGCTACGCATATGGATTACGTGAGAAGAATTCGGAAATCTGGACGCGCTATAAAATCCCCTACCAATTGGTCGGGGGATACATGGCAAAAGAAAGAGAGAGAGAGAGAGAGATAGGAGCGGGAGAGAGAAGAAGAAGAAGAGAAGGTTGGAAGCCGGGAAGACCTGTCAGATCCGTATCCTAGACCATAGCGTTCCATAGGCTTTCGCGGTCCTCCCGGTCGAATTCCGGTGACCCTCGACCTGTATCCGACGTTTGTACGTGATCCTAAGCCGACTCCTGCATATCGAAGTTGGCTTGACCCGAAACTTGTACCCTAGCGACTGCGCCGTCGTCGCGGTTCCAACGCCATGACTCGCGCACCGATCCGATACTCGGGCCGGGAGATATGGGCTGGTGTTTATCTCGAGGAAAACACCGCTCGTTGTGAATTCAAAGAGAATTTCTACAATATGTCACATCAAATCAAGTCAAGTACACCAGCACACCTCAATGCCACTTCACCCCATCACAAGTACAAGCAACCATCACTCTTTTTCCACAAGTTAACTCTCTCTCTCCTTACCCATCCCTCTTTTACAAAAATTCAAACAAACCCATGCTTTCTCATTCCCCTTCCTTACAACACCCATCCCATATCAATCCATCATTCTTCTCTCTCTCTCTCTCATTCTCTAACAATTCCCACCACATCCATGCAGGACCACCACGATGCCTGTGTTGGATCTATACCCACCACATCCATGCAGGACCACCATGATGCCTGTGTTGGATCTATACCGTCGTCCAATTTCTAAGGACGCTGGACGTGGCAAATTAGGGTGTGGCTAACGGAAAAGTGTGATCTGACGCTGGAATGTACTGACCAGTAAAAAAAAAAAAAGAAAAAAAGAAAAAAAAAAAAAGAAAAGAAGAAACGTATGATGTATACTAATATAATATATATATTATACATGTTTGGGAGGTGGGCCACACGTGTGGAATCTACCATGATTCATGCCTAAGATCGGCACCGTCCAGTGCATCCAAGGGCCTGGACGGTGGCCTTTTTTTTTAAGCTACTCTATGATATGTTATTTTATTATATAATATATTATATTATATTATATCAATATAATATAATATTATATATACACATATGTTTTAAGATATATAGTGGTGGGCCCTACGTGGGACCCACCTTTAAAACTCATGTAGATCAGCACCGTCCAGGAGGGTCTGGACGGTGCCATAGGACGCCGACACTCTCACCCTCCTTTACACACACGTGTATAAATATACATATATGATATATATTATTATATAATATAATATAATATTTTATATTAAATGAATACTCTGGTGGGCCATCACACCTACGTGGGACCTACCTTTGTTGATGGCCGATTGGCCAGCGCACTACATCAGCTATATAGCCGCTGTACTGCCGTGAGCGGTATGGCCAATCATGGTCAGATCCACACCGTCCCCCACCACTGGACAGTGGGACCCCACACGCATGGCTGATGTATCGTGCACCAGCAGCTGCATGGCCACACAGTGCTGTATATGTTGTATACACACCGTTCACCTAATGGGTGGCCCAATTCTAGCAGCCGGCTGCTGCATCACGGCCACAAATTCTGTGTGTCCTGCCGTTACATCTAAACCGTACATCCATATGGCAGTTAGTCTCATGGCTTGGGAAGAAAAAAAAAAAAGACAGATCCAGTTATCAGGTGGACCACACTACAGAAAGTAGTGGATTGAACACCCGCCATTGAAACCCCTTTTGGGTTACAAAAGTTTTGAACCAATATGATACTTGTTCTCCCTCACTGTTCAGGTATTTTTTTTTGTGTGACCTTATGAATAGTTTGAATGGAAATTAAATATTATGGTGGGCCCACTAGAATTCAACAATGGAAATCATTATCACCACTGCCATTTGTGGTATGGTCCAGAAGATCCTTAGATATGATTCATTTTGTGATAATGCTCTATAATGATCTCTAGCTATAGATGAATGGATGGTTGGTTTGGGCCCATTTGATTCGGCCCATATTGTAAGACCCGTAATCTAGACCGTACCGTTCCATATGCTTCCGCGGTCCTCCCGGTCGAATTTCGGTAACCCTCGACCAGTGTCCGACATTTGCGCGCAAACCTAAGCCGAGTTCTGCATACCTGAGTCGACTCAACCCAAAACTTATACCTTGGCGACCGTGCCGTCGCCGCAATTCCAACGTCGCGACTCGCGCACCGATCCGATACCCAGGCTAGAAGTTGTGGGTCCACATTTATTCCGAAGAAACGCCACGCGTTGCGAATTTCGAGAGAATCTCTACAACATGTCCCATCAATAAATCAATCAATCAATGTCAAGTACAAGCCATACCCCAAGTACAACAACCCATCTCTCCTTTTCCATAAGTCAACTCTCTATCTCTCCCCTCACCATTCCCCTTTTTCAAATTTTCAAAACAACCCATACCTTTCCTTACAACCACCACATCATCCCATCCATATCATCCCATCACCTCTTTTTCTCTCTCATTTCTCAAATCTCCCAAGCAAGAAATTCCATACTTCCAAGCTCCTCTCTCTCAAGCAACAAGTGTGGCCCACCCTCTCATCTCTCATCCCCACCATCAAAAACCCCATCAACCTCCATCATAGTTGAAGGCAAAGAGCATAGGAGTCCAAGGGATCAAGGAGAAGGCCTAGAGGTGGGTGATCTTTGAGTTTCTACCGTTGATTTCATGATTTGAGGACCCACTTATATGCAGGACCTAATTTAATGTATGTGTTACAACAATATGAGGGACCCATAGTGGCGGGGTCCCTCCATCTACACCGCTTATTTCTCTCTTTTTCTCTCTTTTGTGATGGGTGTGGCCCATTAGACCAACGCCGATCGTGGACCCACCATGATGGATGTATTTTATTGACACCATTCATCTGTTTTATCTAGGACATCTAGTGGGCCTGACTGATGAGAAAACACAAATATCAAGCCCATCAGGTAGGCCACGTGCATGTGGGACCCACCATGGTGCCTGTGTTGTACCCACACTATCCAGAGTCCAGGGACACTGGACGAGAGTCCACGGTGAAATGTGAACTGACGTGGTGTGTGGAGATGTGTAATGACGTGGTGAGTGCTAAGAGTGAAGTGTGGGCTGCTCATGCAGGCCCCACCTTGATGTATGTACTTAATCCAAGCTGTCCATCCTTTTCCTCAGATCATTTTACACATTGAGCCAAAATATGAGGCCAATCCGACCCTCTGGCGGGCCATAACATAGAGAATGACATTTTTACTGTTGAAATACGCCCTGATGTTTCTGTACACTAAAACCCATCAAATATTGGGCTTGATACGTTTGTATTGAGCCATATAATTAATGGTTGGGTCGGATTTCCTTAATGCGAGCCCCACCTCTGAAAAACCATAGGAATATATATATATATATATATATATATATATATATATATATATATATATATATATATATATATATATATAGGGAAAAGGTACTATGCACTCGACCTCATGATAAGCTCCCGTGAGGTCGAGTTGTGTGGGCCCACCGTGATGCGTTTCGACCATCAACACCGTGCATTTGATGGTTCCCCTTTAAATTATAGGATACCCCAAAAATCAGCAGTATACGGAACTCAGGTGGGCCATACCATCTAAAATTCTGTGAAGACATTGTTAAAACATATAAAAGCACTTGGTGGGGCCCACCTGAGTTTTGCATGCGCCTGAAACTTGGTATGAACCCTCATTCAAGTGGGACACACCTAATGGATGGGCTGGATTTGCAAACCACATGTTGGTGGGCCCTCAAAAATGGTTATGAATGTTTTAATGGTGCACGGCCCCTCTCCACTTCTGTATGTGGTGTGGCCCACACAAGTCACGGATTGACTTGATTTTTGAGACCTAGGCACACGATGGAATGGTGCATCTGACTGTAGACACCCCACCCAGGCTAATATCTTGATTTTGTTAAGACAATCTGAGAACCATGATCATATCCTAAACCTAACCCTAATCCTAACCTGAGCCATTATGAGTCATCATTCAATCCAGACCATGTCCAAAATCGATCTATTTCTCGGGTCATTTTCGGGTAACAATTGAGCCAATTTCGAGCCATTTTGAGCCGAATATCCAAAACGGACTTTGTTTCACTCTAAGGACCCAAAAACGGACCCACCGGCTAAATTTCGAGGGAAACTGTACCGAAGCGGTAGTTTGACTACCGCCGGCGGTAGTCAAACTACCGCTTCCTCTCAAAAAGCGTGCGCTAAGCCAGCCACACGAGATTCAGACTCAGCCAAGTCCGGGCGGTACTCCGAGTACCGCCGCATGCGGCCCGCGTATGGACAGCTGTCCCAACGTCCAAAAGTCAACTCTCCCATAGATTTACCCTCCCCATCTTCACTATTTACCATTTTACCGCTCCCTATAGCCAATGAGAAAGTGCCACGTGGCATTCCTCTCTCCACAGCCAACCATAGCTTGCCACCTCACCTTTTACCCCTCTCAAATCCAAAATTTACAATGCAACCATTGGAGAAGGCTATAAATAGCCCTCTCCCCTTTCATTTTCACCAAGCCAAAAAGCCACCAAGGGAGGGAGAGAGTGAGAGAGAAAGAGTGAGAGAAAAAGAGAGGAAGAGAGGGAGAGAGAGAGAGAGTGAGGAGGAGAGTGAAGGAAGGGAAGGAGCTCCCAAGCCTTCAAGCCCAAATTTTCCAGCCACATCCCAGCCTTCACCTCAACCCTTCCGACCCATAAGCCTAGCCCAGAATGATCATGGTTCAATCTAAATCCTAGCCTATTCAAGAATCAATCCAAAGATCCATTTACATACAAGCATTCATCATGACATCTACTCTCTTCTCACCCCCCTTGCTTCTCTAGATCTCTAGTGGACGTATGCTCTGTGACTTGCCGTATATCGGATCCTGTCACATCAGAAATTCCTAGTGATCTAGTCCACTTTTCTTATCTCTTTGCATAAGCATCATCACATCCGCCCTCTAGACACATTGTTGGACGTATGCTCTGTGGCCTGCCGAAATCTCGAATCTTGCTACATCAGAAATCCATGTGTGACTAGTCCCATCATAACCATAACATCATTATCATCCCTTGAGATTATTTTACCACACTAAGTAGAGACCGTACATTTTTGCGGGTAGAGAGGGTGCCTAACACCTTCCCTCTTTATAACCGAGGTCCCTTACCCGGAATCCCAGATCGTAGACCAAGAGTCAATCTAAGGAAGGAGAGTCTTCGAATTTCTCCAACCTTACGTATTCCGTGGGTTCTAGCTGACCGCGGGATTCTGAGTAATATTGGCTAGTGGCGACTCCAACAATCACAAATCAGCTTAATCACCCCTACCATCATTCACCACAACACTTTTAACTAACGTGGACGCCGATTTTTCAGTGTCTACAGAATGGCGACTCCACTGGGGATTAGTCTACAACGCACTAGCTAAGACCCGACTCGACAACGTGTGGTATACTAATCTCAAGGGACATTCATCACCGCATTCATACAAAAAAAAAATCTTTGGCTTACACTTGGTTAGCCAAAGATCCGAACCATGACCACTCGATCCCGTGCAGCCATGACTTCTCAAGCAACTCATGAAGAAGAGCTTGCACCCCAACTAGCTCCTGAAATATCTGCACCTCCACCCGCACCCGCACCTATACCTACACCCGTACCCTTACCAATAGATCCGACAGATTTGTCAGCCAACGTCGCCACACAAGAGCTACTACTTCGAACAATGCAAGATCTACTGCTTCACCTGGTGCTAAGTGCCACACCGAATATGCAAATGACCCAGCTTAGTGTGCAGAACAGCTCACTCCCTCAGACTCCTTTTGCCTTCTCTCTCATTCCTCCAGCAAATCCTGTGCTCCCTCTCCCAGAAGAATCAGCACAAGATCAACAACAGCAAACAATCGGGAGAAACCCTCCCCCACATCTCTACTCAACACATCACAACAATCCGGTTACAGCACATGCAAATCACAGACAAGAACTGGCGGATGCCCATGAAGGGGGCCAGTTTCGAGTCTAGCTCACTCCCCCTAACGGGAGTAACATCCCGGAATTGGCAGATACCTCAGGAGGGAGCCATTTTCGAACATCCTACCCTCCTCCAAAAGGGAGTGGTGTTCAATTCCAGCTACCTCCCGCCACCGGGAGTCCACCATCTTTCCATCAAACCCTCATCTCGATCCATATAAAGAAGAAGCAGCACAGACCCTACAGCAAGGGGCAAGATATCCACCTCAAAATAAGTCAGAGATTGAATAGTTACGAGAGCAGTTACAAGTGGTGCAAAATCAACTCCAGAGACAACAAGGTGTGGATCATCCATCCATCAAGTTCAGGGACCTCTGTCCCTTCCCAGACGCCCGGGTACCTCCAAATTTCGAGGTACCAAAGTTCAAAAGGTATGACGGTAGTGGGTGCCCCACAGCACATCTAAAAGCCTTTTGTGGGGAGCTCAATGCGATAACAGGGAATGATGGAGCTTTGATAAGACTTTTCCAGAAATCCCTTAAGGGTGACGCTTTGGATTGGTACACCTCACTAGATAGCCACCAAATCAGAACCTGGGAAAAGCTTTCCCAAGCATTCATCGACAGGTTCTCATACAACCTGAACATGGCTCCAAGGAGAGCTAACTTGGCTGCCCTGAGGCAAAAAAGCGATGAGTCTTTATCAGCATACGTAGGACGATGGCGAGCTATGACAGCTCGAATGAGAAACCCCATCGATGACGAGGAACAGATATCCATGATCGTACATTCAACACATCCCAGCATTTCAAGATATCTGATCTCGTATCCGTACGTAAACTTCTCCCAACTCATCCGACCCGGAGAACAAGTAGAATCCGGGATCAGATCTGGAACCATCTCCCCATGGCCACATCAGACTCCCTCAATCAAAAGAAACAAAGTCGAGGGGAAACCTGTTGGATATGGGAATAGAAACAGCGCCGCTCCCATGCAGCGTTCTACCGAAGTTAACAACATCATCGCTAACACTCAAGGCAACCAGTATGCTCCACAACCAGAGCCACGGCAGGACAGACAGTACCAGCCACAACAGAATAGGCAGTACCAACCCCAGCAAACCCAACAGGGATATCAGGCACAGTCATCTCAACAGTAATCACAACAGCCTAGGGGAAATGCGCAAGGGCCATACAAGCAGGGAATGTTAGGGAGGAAGTTCACTCAGTTAGCACAATCATACAGCCAAGTGCTAACAATGCTCATGCAAAAGAAACTGTTGACACCCCTCCAGCCTCGACTTCCACCTAATCCCTTGCCTCCCGATTACAATGAAAATCAGTACTGTGCATATCATCAGGCTCCTAGCCATCTAACGGACCGCTGCTTCGCTTTGAGACATGCGGTCCAAGATTTGATCGAAAGCCAGAAGATTGCGATCACCCCACAGGCCAACAATACAGTTCAAGCCAACATTCTCCAAAATCTCCTGCCCTCGCATCAGGCAGGACCCAGCACATCCAGCACCTCTACCGTTAACCACATTGAAGGAGGACAACCCTCACATGCTTATCCACATCATTCCATCCAAGCAATAATGCGCGACACAGCCAATCTGACATGGGGATACCAGCAAGCGCCATCGCCTGGACCACAGGTGTTTCTTGAAGCATCACCAGCTACTCAACCTCTCATAATTCTTAAAGTAGCGCCAGCATTTCAGTCTCTCGTGACTTTGGAAGCAGCACCCAACAGGTCACACCCTCAGAACCTCGCCCTCTAAGGGACACACTCAACTCCATCCTCGGCATATCCAAAAAGGTTGAATTCTGAACCTGTCATCCTCCCGATAGGTCTCCCTGATCTAACCCCGCTAACCTTGCAAGGGGCACCCCCGGTTCAAGTACCAAGTTTCCCCATGCCTCACCAATTAGCACATGCCCAGAGGATCCCTCCCCTACATCAAAGGGAAGAGGAAAAATCCATGGTCAAAAGCAATCAGAACTTAATGGCACCTCAGGAGACATCATTGAGCCTACCACAAACTGTTTCAGCAATAACCCCTCAGCCTCAAGAACCATTGGCATACTTGGAAGGAAGAGTGGTTCCTTCCTATAACCCGAAAGCAGTCCCATGGCACTACCCAGAATGCGATGAAGTGGGTAACAATGGGAGATACCTCAGGAGAGATAGTTAGAACCCAAAAGAAACCCGGGGAATTTTATCGGGAACCACCAGCAAAACTGATGCTGCGTACGACATAGTAGCCCAACTCAAAACCATTCCCGCACAAATATCCATCTGGGAACTCCTATGCACGTCAAGGTCGCGTCGAGAAATCTTCGCGAGGACCTTGTATGATGCTCATATCTCTCCCGACGTACCTCCCGAAATGGTGGCAAGTATGATTGGTCAACTTCTCGCACCACGAGCCATCACCTTCTCTGACGATGAGCTACCACCTGAGGGTCGTGAGCACAGGCGCTCACTAAACATAGTCGCTCACCACAAGAATTTCAAGATCTCACTTGTGCTCATTGATAATGGATCCAGTCTCAACGTTTGCCCTTTAAGGACTGTTGAACGGTTAGGGATAGAACCGTCTTCCTTCAGACCCAGTACCATGAGTGTCAGAGCCTTCGATAATTCCCGAAGGCAAGTAGAGGCAGAAGTTGATCTAGAATTACAAATTGGACCAGACATGACCCTTGTCACATTCCAGGTCATTGATATCCCTGCCTCATTTAACCTTCTCTTGGGGCGGCCATGGCTCCATGCTATTGGAGCCATCCCATCTACCCTCCACCAAAGGGTTAAATTCCCTTCAGGAAATCGAATCATTTCAGTACTGGCTGAGCCAGAAACCATCCTCCCGGTGACGGTCAGTATCCCAGAAACCGACATCCCAGTGATTGACGTTCAGCATACAGAAGGCGACATTCCATATCACAGTTTTAAATTCGAAAATGTGAATGCGATCGCCAACCCTCGCCCTCTAGCTGCTGAATACGTCATTCCCCTCGCTGAGCGATTGATCCTAAATTACCGTACCAAGTTCCATGAAAAAGGTATGGTAGTGAAACCAGCACCTGCCAATGTACAGAGACAGGGACTGGGATATCGGCTGACATCGGAAGATCAGGCTGAAAGGCCAAAAAGGGGTCAACTGTTTAAATGCACACCCATCGAGTTTGTCAAAGCTGGGACAGTTTATGAGGGCAAAATGGTGTCTCTTGAGGACCAATTCCAAGCACTTATACTCGCAGAACAAGCTAGCCAGGAGTGCATCTGGCCACCAATAAGGTGGGATCGGATCCTCAGGACATCAAAGGAACACACAAGGCCAGGGGCAGAACCCCCAGATCCACCACATGAGACTAGGGGCATGGAAACAGGTCCGCCCGCAAGTGACCCAAAACCGGGAATATCCCTTGCAGGCAATGTAGGCCAGAACAGGGAGACACCCATTCACAGTCAGGGGAACACAGGACAGAAGCAGCCCATCCATTGGGTTGACAAAGGTAAGTGGCTTGCTCTAGATTGGACGGATATCCGAATCTCGTCCCAGGAATCCGAGGAACAAGAAGAATTTCAACTTCTGGGCACAGAGGTCGAATCAGATTCTGACTCTGAACCCAGTCCAGCAGACATCATGGTCATCGAGACAGGTGACCCACAAGAACAGACAGAGCATATCAGTAAGATCGAAAGGGGAAAAGAGCCTGGATGGTCAGCCATCCCCCTAACAATCGAATCAGCCAGCGAACCATTCGCTAGCACCGGCCTTAAAAAAAAAACGCCAATGTAAATAGCAATTGGTATCCCGAACCAGGACAAGACCAATCATGGTTTGCGACACCGTCCTGTTCAGGATATCTTGGAGACACAAAAAAATCAAAAAATCTTTCAAACACAAAAACATCATATATTTTCAAAAATACAAAAACATCGCATATTCCTCAAAATCACAAAACATCAAAAAATTTTTCAAATACAAAAACATCATATATTCCTCAAAATCACAAAACATAAAAAAACTTCCAAAATACAAAAACAATAGAAAATTTTTCAAAAATCACTGTGCTAAACACTTCTCATGACAAGCACGAGTTTGAAGTCGACTCATATGATTTCGATCTAGAATTGGACTTCGAGCTCATGGGTTTGGATGAAGCCCCGGATGTGGGAAATGATAATACCGCTCTTGAATTCGAGGATTTCCTCGAAAGATTCGAAACAAAAGCCAATGTTGTAGCAGACGACTTCGAAATTGTGAGCTTAGGGTCGGTGGAATCCCCCAGGGAAGTGCGTATCGGGAAATCGCTTCCCCCAGAATACAAGCAAAGGATGATGGAGTTTCTGAAACCGAGGTTGTCCAACTTTGCCTTCTCTTACGAAGACATGCCAGGGCTCGATGAAGATTTGGTGGTACATCATTTACCAACAAAGCCGGACATGAAGCCAGTCAAGCAAAAATTGCGAAGAATGAAGCCAGAATGGGCCCTGAAAATCCGTGATGAAGTAATCAAGCAATATAACGCGGGATTTCTGGTAGTCTTAAACTATCCGGAATGGCTCGCAAATATCGTACCAGTTCCGAAAAAAGATGGAAAAATCAGAATGTACATCGACTTTAGGGACCTCAACAAAGCAAGCCCTAAAGATGACTTCCCGCTGCCTCACATCGACACACTGGTAGATAATACCGCTGGACACAAGATCTTCTCCTTCATGGACGGTTTCTCCGGTTACAATCAGATCAAGATGGCCATCGAAGACCATGAGAAGACTTCCTTCATCACGCCATGGAGAACTTTCTGCTACCGGGTCATGCCCTTTGGATTGAAAAATGCAGGAGCTACGTATCAGCGAGCCATGATTGCCTTGTTCCATGACATGATAAACAAAGAGATGGAAGTTTATGTGGATGATATGATTGTCAAGTCTCGCACGATCGAAGGACACTTTGAAGATCTCAAAAATCTCTTCGACAGGCTAGAAAAGTTCAAGCTCCGCCTCAATCTGCAAAAATGTGTCTTCGGTGCGACCGGAGGTAAGCTGTTAGGCTTCATTGTTAGCGAAGATGGTATCAGGGTGGATGAGACCAAAACCAAAGCCATCATCGAGATGCCATCGCCTAAGACTGAGAAAGAAATTCGGGGCTTCCTCGGGCGAATCCAATATATCAGCCGATTCATCGCACAACTCACTCCGATCTGCGAACCCATATTCAGGAGATGCTTCAAGTGTCAGGAGCACGCAAACCAGATCCATGCGCCTGCCTCCGAACTCTACAACTTGATGGCACCATGGCCCTTCTCTATATGGGGACTCGACATCATAGGTAAGATCAGCCCAAAAGCTTCAAATGGGCATGAATACATCCTGGTGGCAGTAGACTACTTCACTAAATGGATAGAAGCAACATCCTATACCACCGTCACAACATCTCATGTGGTCAAATTCATAAAGAACAACATCATTAGCCGATATGGGGTCCCTCAGGCCATTATCACTGACAACGGAACTTCATTCGACAATAAAAGAATGGGCGATTTCCTCGACAAGTTTAAAATTCAACGCCATCAGTCAAGCCCCTACCGTCCTCAAATGAATGGTGGGGTGGAAGCCGCAAACAAGACTATCATCCGCATACTGAAAAAGATGGTGAAAACATATCGTGACTGGTCAGAAATGTTTCCTTATGCACTCTGGGCTTATCGCACTTCTGTACGGTCTGCTACAGGCGCAACTCCATATGAGCTCGTTTACGGAATGGAAGCAGTATTACCGGTCGAAATTGAAATCCCTTCACTGAGGATACTACTGGAAAGTGAAGTCGAGGAAAGCGAGTGGCAACAAGCAAGGTACGATCAGCTACATTTGGCAGATGAAAAGCGCATGCGGGCGCTAAACCACTTCCAATGCTATCAAAGAACGATCACTCCAGCTTACAACAAGAGAGTCCGGAAGAGAAGTTTTAAAATTGGTGACATGGTCTTGAAACGTATCCTGCCGCCGCACTTGTCAGATCCTAGAGGAAAATTCAAACCCTCGTGGGACGGACCACTGATCATTCGGGAACTACTCCCAGGAGGTGCTCTTCGGCTCACCAATCTGAAAGGTGAGGATCTTCCCGAGCCCATCAACGCCGACAACGTGAAAATCTATCACGGGTAACCCTACCTAACCTTGTCAACGATTACAATCGAAAGGCTGCATCTCTCACCTCCTTACCAAAAATAAAACTGTATATATCCACCAATTACCCTTTCCAGAAACACCCATCATGTCCCCTCCCCCCCCCCCCCCCAAAAAAAAAAAGAAGAAAAAGAAAAAAAAAAGAGAAAGAGAAAGAAAATAAAACAAAAAGGAAGAAAAAAGGAAAAGACAAAAAGAAACCTTAATAAGAAGACCCAGAAAGAAAATGAAGAAACCCATCTCGCATCCTATATCCCCAAATAATTTCAAGCAGCTTACGATTGTGCTTAAAGACAAGGATAGGCAGGTAGCCAATCGGCCGGCTATGAAGGAAGTCCCCCGTCACTCCTAGCACTCCGACAAAAAAAAAAGAGGAATAAAGGCATGCCTAAGCAAAAGAGGCGAGTTGAAAACCTGAAAAGACGGCTCGAGTAAAAACAGCGGGCATGTAGCGGACTTGGTGAAAACCTGAAAGGGCGCCAAGGGTAAAAATAGCACAAGCTGCCAAGGGGCAGGCAAGATCAAAAACCCGGGACGTAGTGAAAATCCGAGAGGACACTACGGGCAAAAATGACGGGAAGAGCCAGACGTAGTGAAAACCTGAAAGGGCGCTACGGGTAAAAATGGCAAGAAATAAAAAATAAAATAAAAGTGTAGGAACAGAAGAAGCCGAGGCAGCAAACATCACAACAAGATACAAAGAAGGAGCTACTTCAGATCAGTGCTCTATCAGAAGCTGTTCAAATCCAGGGGATGCAATCCCGGACACCTTCTCAAGAAACCAAGATCCCAAGGAACACAGTGTAGAATACTGTACACAATGTGGGCTGAGCCCAAGATTCTGATCCCAATCATCCAAAGTATAAATTCAAACATAAGCGAACATTGACAAACATGGCACGAACAAAATATTTCATTCTTTTAAAAAAATCATTTTGCAAGTACACTGCTTTTCCTTTTTATATTTCAGAAGCAAAAATTCTCTATGCATACAAAATAAGCAGTCAATCAACAGCAGAAATTGTAGGTAAGCTCCTACCTCTCATATATCAACAATCTTTCCCTGAGCCTCTCTATCTCCATGCGCAGGTAGAAAATCTCATCCCTATCCAGACGGTGTGCTATAAGCATGCTCTCATCATACCGCCGCCCTATGGCTAGTCGGCGGGCCATGTCCTCACACGAGTGGCGAAGCACAGCAATCTCACTAATCAGGTGGCCATGTGTGGCTAGCAGAAATGAAGGATCAATGAAAGGTCGCTCCTCAAAGGCCTCAAAAGAATCGATAACACAGGGGGAAGACGAAGCAGTGTCACCTATCATATCCTGATCAGCGGCCTCATCTGCTAAATGCCAGCCTGGGACCTGACGATACAACGACTGCTCTACTACCCATCGCTGGTATGGTACCGTCGCCATAGGAGGAGCCCAAGACTCAAGGCCTAGAGCTGTCACATCCAAAGAACCCTACCAGGAAACCCAAACTCGCCTATACAGGGATGTCAAATCAGATGGAAGAGAGGAGTGCCCAAATCCAAAAAAGACGAACTCCGGGATATCCTGCCAGAAACCAAACTGGCGAAGGAATCGTGCGGGATGATGAGAGCAGTATCCCCGAAGGCCAAGCAACAGCAAAGGAGTGTGAGCCGCACTACAGATCAGGGGCGCTCGACAAAGCCAAGTGGCCTCCCAGCTGATCTCCCACCCTCGGAGCTGAGAAAGCATACGACGATATAACGACTCAGTGGCCTCAGCACCACATGGAAGGTCGTCAAGTAGCAAGCGCAGCACGTCATTGCAGCGGGAATCGGGAAATACAAGCATAGGGGTCATGTACAAGTGTTCCCATAACCATACTTGGGAGAAGATTAAGTTAAGCTCAAATTTCACAAAAAAAAGAGGAAGCATGAGAAAGAGGTAAAAGAGCAGAAAGTACCTGAAGAAACGAGTAACAGCCTCTAAGGATGCTGGTATGTCCAAGGGAACACTCAGTCAATCCCAAGAAAAGCTCTGTCAACACTACCGAAACGATGCTCCTGCGACAAAGTACGCGTCGGAAGACATCTAGCAAAACTACCAGCGATGACCGTCTCCATCCCGAAAAGAGCAGCTCAGCCAAGGTACAAAATATCAGTGCATTCAGGCACTGGAGCTGACGATCAGATCCAGGTCTCCCACGGCCAGTAGAGCAGCGGTCGTATAAGACCTCCAGGGAAAGCTCACCAACTCCACCTGCTGCAGTAGGAAGAGCAACAAGAAATCCGAACCAGGAGACCAGATCAGAAGGGCGAACCGACTCTGACGAGGGAATGTACGCCTCTTGGGTCAGGAGAAGGCCTGACAGATGCGCAAACTCCTCCAACGATGGGCCCAACTCTAGATCATTGAAGGAAAATAGGTTCAGGGACGGTACCCAGTCATACAGTGCCGCACTTAGCAGTTGCCAGTCTAGGCGAACTCGGTGAAAGTGAAGAACCTCTCGAAAGCCCAAAGAATCCAACTCGAATATCTCGGACTCGGTCAAACTGTCAATCTAGATATGTAACCGCTCAGAACAAGTACCACGCGGCTGCAGTCGACAAGTCCGAAAGGGCACGCCCTCAACAATCTGAACCCCTGGATCCACCGATAAATCATCAAAAATGGGCATGCCCTCGTCTAAAAGATCGATCTCATGGTGACAAAAAAAGCCAGACGCGCCCATCGCGTCACGCAGTGTATCCTGGAAAGCCTCAACAGGAGGACCTGAGTCCCCGACAACTGCTACGTCAGGAGGCGTCTGAAATGAAGAAGCCCCAATAACTGCAACGTCTGGAGCATCCCAGTGGCACATAAGAGCTGTATCCTGCACGCCGACAGGCGCTGACTGTCCGACTATCGCCTCAAAATCTGTGCCAAAAATCTGACTCAGGCCACCCATCGGAAGTCCATCGTCTACTAGATCCAAGCCATCTAAAGCGCCAAGAGGAGAACTGCCACCCACCCAAATGTGATCCATACCATCCATACCTTCCATACCATCCATCATCACCATACTAGCATCCAAACCATTCATGACTGTCTCTCCATCATCCGCACCGTCGGTTGCCACCATCAAACCATTTTCACCCTCTAAACCATCCATCCTCATCATCGCGACATCCGCAAATCCTGGCGGCCCATCAAAACCATCCAACCCCATCATTCCATTGGTGGGAAAAGGATCCAAGCCATAAATGGTATTCACTTCTTCAAGAGGGCCCATCACTTCTCCATCTACCCCCATCAATCCACTCATAAACTCTTTATCATTTATGGAGCTACCCACCTTTTCACCATCAATAAACCTACCTAACCCATCATCATGATTGGCCATGATGAATCAGAAAAAGAGAAAGGAACAAGAGAGGAATAAGACAAAGAGGAAGGGACAAAATGGAGACAAAAGGGACGATCAGAGAGGGGACGAACGAGAATATCAGAAGAGGGACAAAGGGAATGAACAGAGAAGAACAGGGCTTGCTGGAAGAAAAGATCAACGGAGGCGGTAATCGGATTACCGCTAGCGGTACTCAGAGTACCGTTTCAGAACAGAGGTGTCATCACTGAATCACTGCAGCACCTGACAGAACAGGTAGAACGGGCAAATGTCAACGGGCGGTAATCCGACTACCGCCCCAGCCCAGTTTCCAGTTTAATCTGGGTTGGATCCACTTTAGAGGGTAGGGAACAAGTAATATGCTCATACGTGTACGATTGGATAAAAGCGACTGTGAGAAAAGAAGACAATGCTGAACAAACTGAAATTTCATATCAAATGAGGGAGATTATACAGCCAGTCTCATGATACAATGAATTAGTCATCATCCGAAAAATAGGTATCTCTATCTTTGCAATGAAAATGAGGTCCCAAGATCCCTCCTCCAGCAAAGCGGGCACCACCACCAGGAGCATAGCCAGGCTGAAGAATCGGACCCATGCCGTACTGCTCACTCCAAGAGTTGTACTCTCTATCCGGGTCAACAAAGGCACTGGCTTCGTAGCCCTCCAAAGCAGCAGCCAACTCTCTCTGTGGCACAGATCTCCAATCAGATGGTCCAGATGGCGGACTAAGCGGGACCAAGGGGCTGCTAGTCAGCTGCCAAAAACGTCTCTCTCCCAAATACCATTTTGTCACCCGCGGATCATCGAGGATGCGGCGTCGCCGAGAAGCGTGAAGAGCCTCCTGAGCTCCAGGAGTAAGAGCTGCATTTGACTGAAGATATGGCCTAGTATGAAACTGCAAAAAGGAAGAAAGGTTAAAGATTGGAAGATACGCAGAAAACAACATATGGGCAATACAGGGCAAGACAAATCACTCACATCATCAGGAACGAGGGCATCGATATTCGACCTCCAAGCAAGATCAGAAAACAAACACGTACGACTGCGGTTATCTTTGTACCACAGCATCATGCGCGGGAATGGAGGCGAATGATTGATCAGAGTGGGCGCCAGGTGAGGAAAGTGGTCAAAGAAGCAGACCTGCACCACACCAAAATTAGGAGAAGACACACCAGATCATCCTCAAGGAGAATACTACAGAAAGAATCTCAAGAAAGTACCTCAATGACTGGGTAAAAACCAGTCAAGGAGCGACTGATGTAGCGGCTGGCCTTGTCCAGCCCTTCGTACAAATGCGCCAGGAGGGCTGCATTCCAGTTGTACGGCATGGGAAAGGTGATGTCTGCCACAAGCGATAATAGACGGGAACTCACTAATTCATTCCCATGGCAGAAGATCATCGCTTCCATGGTGTATAAAATCAGGGCCCGAGCTTTTATTACAGATGCAGCCTCAGTCTCAGGGATGCGTCTGGCGAAATTCGAAGAAAGCCACAAAAGTTTAAATCGGTGACCTGAAAATTCTATGGCATCTGGCATCATCCCTAATAGCTCCATCCAGTCATCCTCAGTGGGTACTGGAAGATCTTCCTCAAAGGGCATAGATCCACCATCATATCTAAGACCCAGCTGCATATATATGTCATATGGGGTGATACCCCACTCTCCAAAGGGTAGCTCGAATGTATGCGTCTCAGGGTGCCATCGCTCGGCCAAGGCAGATAAGAGCGACATGTTCGTCTTACTCAGACGAACCCAAAACAGATGTGCAAAAGGGGTACGCTCCAGAACTTCAAAGAACAAGGGCTGAGGATCATGAAACCAGTCAGGCCAGTGTGTCCTAACCCCATGCCCTCTGAGAATCGCAGGCGCACCGCCCTCTCGGGCTATATCTGAAAGGTGCCAACCCTCCCGCAGCACGTAACATGGGTCGGTCGAATGATGAGACAAACCAGCCTCATTCCTACCTCGACGGGGCATGCTGCACAGGCAAAATCTACAGGTAAGTTTCCATGTCAAGCCCATATTTCAAAAAGCTCATCTCAAAAGCCCACTTCCAAGGACAGTATCGAAGGCCAATTTAAAAAAAAAAGAAGAGTCCATGATAAGAGGCCCATCTCAAAAGCCCATGTCCACAAACACACCTTCAGAACCCATTTTCCAAACAACCCATTCCAAGGCCTAAATCCTTCCCAAAGCCATTGCCATAAAACCACTTCAAAATCAAAGGCCCGCTCAAAGGTCAAGGCCCGTTTCAAAACAAAAAACGGGGGGGGGGGGGGGGGGGGGGGGGGGGAGCGTTACGGCAAATCCATGCATGGTCCAGATCATTCATCCAATGGTCTGAATCATCCATTCATCCAATGGTCTGAATCATCCATTCATCCGATGGTCCAGATCATTCATCCAATGGTCCGAATCATCCATTCATCCGATGGTCCAGATCATTCATCCAATGATCTGAATCATCCATTCATCCAATGGTCTGAATCATCCATTCATCCGATGGTCCAGATCATTCATCCAATGGTCTGAATCATCAATTCATCCGATGGTCCAGATCATTCATCCAATGGTCCGGATCATCCATCATCCAGATCATCCATCATCCAGATCATTCATTCAATGGTCCAGATCATCCATTCATCCGATGGTCCAGATCATTCATCCAATGGTCCAGATCATCCATCATCCAGATCATTCATTCCAATGGTCTAGATCATTCATTCAATGGTCTAGATCATCCATTCATCCATCATCTAGATCATCTATTCATCCGATCATCCAGATCATTCATCTAATGGTCCGGATCATCCATCATCCAGATCATCTATTCATTCGATCATCTAGATCATTCATCTAATGGTCCGGATCATCCATCATCCAGATCATCCATTCATCCAATGGTCCAGATCATCCATCATCTAGATCATTCATCCAATGGTCCGGATCATCCGTCATCCAGATCATCCATTCGTCCATCATCCAGATCATTCATCCGATGGTCCGGATCATCCATCATCCATCCGTCCATACATGATCCAGATCAATGGTCCAGATCATCCATCATCCAGATCAATCATCCATCCATCCATCCGACGGTCCAGATCACCTCAAAAAAAAAACAAAAAAAGAGGGGGAATTAAATCAAATAAAAGGGTGGGGCCCCTTTTCTTATCACACCCCACTCTAGCAAATATATTAAAAAAAAAACAACAAAAAAGAATATATACATATTCAGCCAGCAACTTGTAACGACCCGTAAATTTCCGTACTATGGCTCGAGTACCACCTCGACCAGAAATCAATTAGGATTAAATCCTTTAGAAATTTAACAAGGTTAACTAAGTGCTAAACTCGATTAGCCATGAAATCCGTTGGAATCGCTTTAAATACGATCTGCAAGACCCAAAACTTGCAAAATCATTGACTCTAGGTTACCCTAAAGTTTAAGATCAAACTCATTACCTGGCTACTCTCGGGAATGAATTGAAACTCCGTATTAGGTCTAGACCGCACATCGGAAGTCCGATTAACACGAAGTTAAGGAACTAGGACCGCCTCACTGGGCTTGACAACCACCTCGGAAATCAGGTCCAGATGACGTCCCACGGCCATTCGCTTGGATCCGGAGCGAGGGAGTGTGAAAACCACTATTTTCTTTACAAAATAAATATCTTGAATAGTGATCTGGCACCACTCGCTTGCGGATCAGTATTAAGCAACCAGACCGTCAGAATCAGACCAAATTACACCCTCGGATCAGGAAAAATTTCAGGAACATTTACATGTACTTGGAATTTCGGATCGTAGCCCACTGACCGTTGAATTGAAAATGGTCCGCCACGTGTGATCTGGGAATCCGACCGAGACGAAAACGTAATCCCATGTAGATCCATGAGTTGTGAGCTTAAGTCTGACGTTTGGCTCAAGGAGGGCCGCCAGAAACCCTCTTTTGAGCTGGAACAACGCCGAAATGCTTATAATAGATGTACCCCTTGAATAGGAGTCTATTCCGGAGAGGTTTTAGGCTATATAAGGGCCTTAGAACAGCCCCTCTCACGACCATACGAATTTGGGATAAAATCCTAAGGAGAGAGAGAGAGAAAAGGGAGAGAAAGCTTGGGATTTGTGGGAGTACCTTCCCCCTACTGCTTTCGATCATCACACAGGCTGCACCGCCTCTTTCTAGACACTGTTCCGGCGATACCGGCTCCGTTTTGAGGTGAGAAACCCTAACCCTAGATCTGTTTGGGTGAGTGGAGGTTATAGGACATGAAATAGCTAACCGGTTTCACTTTCTAGGTGATAAAACTGCCGAATACGGAAGCCCTTCGAGCCTTGCTGATTTCTTGTGATTCCAAGGTGCAAGGTGAGGACTTTAGGTGTATAGGTTACGGTTTTCAACGCTTTCAATGTCAGATAATGATAGATTCATGATCTGCATGCAATTGCACATGTACAAAGTGCTTTCCGTTTTCTGTTTCGATTAAAGTTGTAGAATATGGAATTTCACATACTCTAGGTATACGTAGAAATACCGTATACGTATTTTTTTTGGAAAAGTGTTTGACATGTTTATTTGATGTATGGTTATACGATATATGGATAAAATACTTGTTTGGCGAAAGGAATCCCCGTAATACATGTTTGCTTATAAACACTATGTAGTTGAAATTGTGTATTCTAGAAGATACCGTATATGTATAAATTTTGGAAATGCAATTGTCATGATTAATTGCTATATGATTATGATATACATGGATAAAATACTCGCTTGGCGAAAGGATAGCCCTAATACATATTTTACTAACATACGTCATGTATGTTGAAATAGTGTACTCTAAGTGTCTGTGTAAATGATTGTGAGAGTAAATGCTTAGGTGTTAGTACCGTAGGTCGGTGCTGAGATGGAATTCTCAACTACCTTAGAGACATGTATGATTCCCTCCATGTGGTTGTTTACTCTAACCACTCACTTATGATGTATATGTATTTGTATCCCTATTTGTATAGTGCTCTATAACATGCTTTACAACATGCTTTATATCATGCTTTATAACATGCCTTATGACATGCCTACTAGCATGCTTGTATTACTTTATTTATCATGCTTTACTTCACATGCTATGGATGAGAATTGATTGAGTTTGGGACTATGTCTATAGTCCAGACATTCGGTACCAGACTTGAGATTGTGGCTGAGATTCATGTCGTCACAAGGGATGTGTCTGACGAACCCGAGTCGTACTTCGGTTGGCGATAGTGGTTGGCCACGCGGAGTGCTTTTGCGCTTCATATCGCCCAACTTGTTGTGCGCTCGAGCTAGTCAGGCTCGTCAAGTAACCCGATATGTCGAATGTGTGTTCACCATGTTTGGTCATTACTGTTTGAACCTAGGGTACCAAACTTACCAGTGACAATCCCGTTAACCATGGTACCTCGATCCGCTAAGACTCATGAGCCGGACATGGTGGTATGGGACACCGTGGCCGAGCTGTCGGCCTATGCTGGGGCCACGTGCCTCCCCATAGTGACCATTGAGCAACCCAAACTCGTGAGCCGAATACGGTGGTATGAGACACTGTATTCGAGCTGTCGATACTTACGGCGAGAGCCGAGTACTGTGAGACCTGTACTCGTGCTGACGGGCGACGAGTCCTCTGTAGTATCTTCGAGTATACTCCATGGTCTGTGATTGGCGACAAGCCCTTCACAACAACTAGAGTATGAGTTGAGCCGAGTACGGTGAGACCTGTATTCGAGCTGACGGCCAGTGATGGAGCCGAGTACGGTGAGACCTGTACTTGAGCTGACGGTCAGCAATTGAGCCGCATACGGTGAGATCTGTATCCGTGCTGACGGGTGATGAGCCCTTTGCGATGCCTTCGCGATGCCTCTCGAACCATAATACCGTATGAGATTAATTAGGATTGACGACCCTAGAATGGATCATGTTTGGGAATGATACAAGGGAGGTACCTTAGTTTCCCAATACTGCTGTTTGAAATGGACTAATAACAACTCGGTAATCATGCTCATCATCGCACCGCATGTGCCTAGTAGATGTGGAGCACTGAGGGAGGTATGTATTCACGGACGTAAGATGATGTCGCATGAGGGTGGTTTGGCAAGGGCATACATCATCATGTCATTTCATACTTGCATTTAATAAGAGTAGTTAAACTTGTTTGATTGTACTGCTTTATCATTACTGCTTGATTGAATTGATAACATGTTAACCTATGCTTTATTGTTCCACTGAGTTAGCTACTCACTTCTACGTTACGGGACGGTGTTGTATACACCAACCAGACTCTGTCACAGGTATAGACGGCACGTCGGTTCAGGAGGCGGAGCCCGATTTCGACGAGGACCAGGATGAGTTCTCATTCATGCAGTACTCTGACGGCTTTGCTTAGGCCGACTGCATCGTGGGGATTTCAGGACTCATCTTTTAGATTGTATTTTGAATTTTGACTCAGAAACAGTACATGTATATGGGTACTCAGTTAGTGATCATACTCTGGTGCTCATGAAGATTTTGTTTCCTTACATACCTTATATATATATAATCTCAGTCTTCCGCTTGCCTTTATAAAATTGCACTGGAGTATGAATTACTGTGTTGGTATAATCTCATTCATGTTTATTGCTTTAACTCAGACAATATTTAATCATCATTATGTATGTTGCATAAGTGATGCGTTGGAACTCGGGAGTTGAGTTCATACTCGACCCCCGAATTTCAGGGCGTTACACAACTTGACCCAAAAAGGTGCAAAATCCTGCAAGGTCCAGTGGTCAAGATTACAACTGATCAACGGTCCTGATTGTGGCCCTCTCAGAATCCATGAAAAAAGTACAAGATCTCCCTAGGAGGGCGGCCCACCAAAAATCCAAGGAGAATCCAACGGCCGAGAATACCTGGAATAAAAAAATGCAGGGAGGAGGATCACCAAAATGAGCTCTAGGGACCACAAATGCATCCCTGGACGTTCAAATGAACGAGCTAAATGGAAGAAGGGTTACACCGGATGGACCAGCAAACAGGAACGGACCAACGGTCCATCTGACGTACCGGCGGTAACTGGACTACCGCTTGCGGCAGTCCGACTGCCGCCGGCGGCAGTCCGACTGCCGCCGCCAACATTCTGACATACGGGGCAGCGTGCTGTCCCCCATGCCCACCTCCAGTGACCGGTCCTCCCTTTGGACCGGTGGATAAAGTCCAAAAAATTTCTAAAATGGACTTCTTTTTCTTCTAAACCTCAAAAAGGGTCTTCAAAAATTTCAAGAATAAACCTCTGATTCCCCAAAGCCCCCAAAATGTCCCAGAAAATTCTGAAAATAAACTTCAGTTCTTCTAAATTCCAAAAAGGTCCCGAAAATTTCTAAAATAGATTTCAGTGTTTCTAAACCCTTGGAAGGGACCCCAGAGAATTTCAAAAATAAACCTTTGTTCCAAAAACTCCCAAAAATTTTCAAAAAAATCAAAAAATCAAAAATCCCAAAAAAAATTTCATAAAAAAATCCAAAAAAAAAAAATCCTAAAATTTTCAAAACAAAAAAAAAAAAAAATCAAAAAATCAAAAATCCCAAAAAATCCAAATCAAAAAAAAAGGGGAAATCCCAAAATTTTCAAAACAAAAAAAAAAATCAAAAAATCAAAAATCCCAAAAAAATCCAAAAAAAAAAAGAAAAACCCAAAATTTTCAAAACAAAAAAAAAAATCAAAAAAAAAAAAAATCCCAAAAAATCCAAAAAAAAAAAAGAAAATCCCAAAATTTTCAAAACAAAAAAATCAAAAAAATCCCAAAAAAAAAAACAAAAAAAAGTCCAAAATTTTCAAAAACAAAAAATTTCAAAAAATCCCAAAATCTCCCAAAAAAACATTTCAAAAATTCCAGAAAACCTCAAAATTTTCGAAAATCTTAAAATCTTCAAAAAAAAAAAAAACTATAAAAATAAAAATAATAATAAAATAAAATAACTCTAAAACAAATCCCTAGTAAATATAGGCCCAAAAGGTTTGCTTCATCTAGAAACATTAGCCCCATTGATTTATTAGTGGAGGCCATCTGACTTTTTGCAAATAAAACAATCATTAGCCCCATTAATTTGATAGTGGAGGCTATCTGACTAAAAAAAAAAAAAAAAAAAAAAAAACCGTTAGCCCCGCCAACGCATTAGTGGAGGCAACACGACTGTTTACTTAACTTGTGAAAATAAAAACTGAACGATGACGCCCACCCGCGAGATAGAACGGATATTTTTCAAAAAAATCTAAAAAAAAATAGTTTTAAATAAAATCCTCAAGGAGCCTAACTCCAAAGAGGATAATTTTCAAAAGACGCATGCGTCGCGCAGTACACTGAGGAATCTTCCATATTCTCCAGTTGCGGTCAGTGCAAACAGTTAAATAAGACCTGATCTCTTCCGGTTTCCCCGAAGGATGATCGAGTCCGTACATGATACATGTACGATTGGCCAGATCTCTATAACTGGGGAGTCGTACAAATGCTAGATGAGTGGATCTATCTCTGGAAAGAATAATCAAACTCGAAGTGAAGACAATCCATTGTAACCAAAGTGTCAGACTCAGCAGATTGCATGGCAAACAGATTACCTGCACATACCTAGTCCGAAATGTTCACAAAATTTGATCGAGTCCAAGTCGGCGTAGTGAGTTCCCTGTAAGGCCGCACCAACGCGCAGGGCAGCTAACCACTTTGACGATCAAATGGAGCGAACACTCCTAGGGTGATTACATAGCAAAGGAACGACAAACCTAACAGTATGCGAATCCTCATAAAGCCGCGACAAATGCGCAGAGGCCCTTACTTTTCAGACTTACCCTCCAATGCTGTAAACAATCCGATGTGAAAAGGTTGTGATTGGTGATCCGTAAAGCCGCGACGAATGCGCAGGAGACAATCACAACGTTTTCCTCAACTCTCATGATATGTGCAAGTCATCTTTTTTCAAACAGTCGACTGACAATGATACAATGGTAAGCAATAGATTTGAGTCGCTACCCTTCGTTCTGACCAGAAGGGTGGGGTGTCCACTTGCTTTGACCTTTGGTTGGTCGCAACCTCAGTCAAAGAGGGGCATCTGTAGACACCCCACCCAGGCTAATATCTTGATTTTGTTAAGACAATCTGAGAACCATGATCATATCCTAAACCTAACCCTAATCCTAACCTGAGCCATTATGAGTCATCATTCAATCCAGACCATGTCCAAAACTGATCTATTTCTCGGGTCATTTTCGGGTAACAATCGAGCCAATTTCAAGCCATTTTGAGCCAAATATCCAAAATGGACTTTGTTTCACTCTAAGGACCCAAAAACGGACCCACCGGCTAAATTTCGAGGGAAACTGTACCGAAGCGGTAGTTTGACTACCGCTGGCGGTAGTCAAACTACCGCTTCCTCTCAAAAAGTGTGCGCTAAGCCAGCCACATGAGATTCAAACTCAGCCAAGTCCGGGCAGTACTCAGAGTACCGCCGCATGCGGCCTGCGTATGGACAGCTGTCCCAGTGTCCAAAAGTCAACTCTCCCATAGATTTACCCTCCCCATCTTCACTATTTACGATTTTACCGCTCCCCATAGCCAATGAGAAAGTGCCACGTGGCATTCCTCTCTCCACAGCCAACCATAGCTTGCCACCTCACCTTTTACCCCTCTCAAACCCAAAATTTACAATGTAACCATTGGAGAAGGCTATAAATAGCCCTCTCCCCTTTCATTTTCACCAAGCCAAAAAGCCACCAAGGGAGGGAGAGAGTGAGAGAGAAAGAGTGAGAGAAAAAGAGAGGAAGAGAGGGAGAGAGAGAGTGAGGAGGAGAGTGAAGGAAGGGAAGGAGCTCCCAAGCCTTCAAGCCCAAATTTTCCAGCCACATCCCAGCCTTCACCTCAACCCTTCCGACCCATAAGCCTAGCCCAGAATGATCATGGTTCAATCTACATCCTAGCCTATTCAAGAATCAAGCCAAAGATCCATTTACATACAAGCATTCATCATGACATCTACTCTCTTCTCACCCCCTTGCTTCTCTAGATTTCTAGTGGACGTATGCTCTGTGACTTGCCGTATATCGGATCCTGTCACATCAGAAATTTCTAGTGATCTAGTCCACTTTTCTTATCTCTTTGCATAAGCATCATCACATCCACCCTCTAGACACATTGTTGGACGTATGCTCTGTGGCCTGCCAAAATTTCGGATCTTGCTACATCAGAAATCCATGTGTGACTAGTCCCATCATAACCATAACATCATCATCATCCCTTGAGATTATTTTACCACACTAAGTAGAGACCGTACATTTATGCGGGCAGAGAGGGTGCCTAACACCTTCCCTCTTTGTAACCGATGTCCCTTACCCGTAATCCCAGATCGCAGACCAGGAGTCAATCTAAGGAAGGAGAGTCTTCGGATTTCTCCAACCTTACGTATTCCGTGGGTTCTAGCCGACCACGGGATTCTGAGTAATATTGGCTAGTGACGACTCCAACAATCACAAATCAGCTTAATCACCCCTACCATCATTCACCACAACAATTTTAACCAACGTGGACGCCGATTTTTCAGTGTCTACACTGACTGATGGGGTAGATGTTCGAAACGCATCACGGTGGGGCCCACGCAGCTGACCTCATGGGACAAACTCATGAGGCCGAGCACACCTTTTCTCATATATATATATATATATATATATATATATAATGCTGCAGCTAACGCTACTGTTGCCAGAAGGCAGGCAGCGCTTGCCGCGCTGACGGATGGGCTGGGACCCACGGTCCCAGCCGTGGGCCCCACCGTGATGTATGTGAACATCAACGCCGTGCATTTGATGGCTCTTTATGGCAGCGGGCCCCGCTCCAAAGATCAGCCGTATATAGTACTGAACTATAACCGACGTATATCGTAAAGTAACTCACATTTTTAATCCATAAGCCTGTGATACGTCGACACATGCCAATAAGCATTTGTGTATAAAAGTCACGTATACTTGTTGAGACAGTGTTTAATAAAAACACGATAATCTACCCATGAGAGCTAATTAAAGTTGGCCTTAGTGGAACAGATGTATTCAAAATAACCTTTAGCCTATTTGAATGATCTTTGATGATAATCAAACGGCCCTTGCTGACAGTGGAGTGTGTCTACTAAAATTTTAAAAAATAAATAAATAATAAATAAATAAATCAAACGGCCCTTACGTGTCCCTTGCTACATAGTCCACTCGACCATAAGAAGACAATAATCAATCGTATAGATTCAATGGTGTGTGAAATCAGATGGTTAAGATCGTCTCACAGTTATTTTAGGCTATGCCCAGTTAAGAACGTGGCCCATGATTTTAAGGGTTTGGATTGATGTGCATGTTTGCCACATGATCCTGGATCAGTTGCCAGAAAACAATAATTTGGGTTACCTTAGTTTTTAATGATCTGCAGGTCAAGAGTACAAAATCCGAGGAGAGGAGGCGTGGAACTTGTGGGCCATAACGTGGATAACTTGGAAAGCTTTATTGGCTATGCAAGATGGGCCATGGTGGTGGTCGAAGGAAGATAATTTTTGTTTGGACCATATATATTTAATTATCGGTTTGGCTAACCACCCCACGCTAGCTAACAAAGTCCTTGAAGCTGTTGATTGTCACATTGGGTGACTTATAATCCGTTTGAACCGTTCATTCATTCATACAATTAGGAGCAAGACACGGAGTAAAAATCACTCAGATGATCCTAAGCATCCGATCAATATTATGGGAGATAGATAGCCAAGATAGAAATGTACAATATATCCATGATATTCGTTGATCAGAGATGGGTACCTTGGGTCCTAGTCCACCCCAATAAGGCATCAATGAATTAGTAGTTGATCCTAGCCATAGATATGTAACAAATATCCAAGATAAAAATAGTAAAAAAAAAAAAAAAAAAACAAAACAAAAAAAAAAAAAAAACGATCCGTTACAATCATTACCTCTTTTGCAACCAAACAAAGCAACTTGAAATCGAAGACAATCAAAGGTCAAGAAAACCAACAAACCTTCCCGTAAGAAATGTTCATTATTACAAGGTACGTTTGGTTGCACATTTGGATCTAACAACATCCCACCGATACCGTAATTGCTGGCTATGAACACATGATCACAGTATCCGAGTTTGTTCTGATCTGGGGCTGCCAATCACCCACTAATTACTAATGGAACTCAGAACCACAAGGAAAAATCTCGTTCGCCAGATATGTTGATACAATGAGCACTCAAACGCGCCACACCACCTTGGTTATGTACAATGATGAAGAAGAAAAAGAATATAACCTCAAGCATGATACCCCATTCAGTATTTAAAAATCTTTAGCGGTTCATGTGTGCACAACCCATTCTTGACTATCTTATGCAGAGATATTTTTTTTATATATATATATATATATATATATGGGAAAAGGTACTATGCGCTCGAGCTCACGATAAGCTCCCATGAGGTCGAGCTGTGTGGGCTCCACCGTGATGCGTGTCGACCATCAACACCGTGCATTTGATGGGTCCCCTTTAAATTATGGGATATCCTAAAAATCAGCCGTATACGGAACTCAGGTGGGCCATACCATCTAAAATCATATGAAGACATGCCAAAAACATATAAAAGCACTTGGTGGGGCCCACCTGAAATTTGCATGCGACTAAAACCTGATCTGAACCCTCATCCAAGTGGGACACACATAATGGATGGGCTGGATTTGCAAACCACATCTCGATGGGCCCAAAAAATGATTATGAATGTTTTAATGGTGCACGGTCCCTCTCAATTTCTGTATATGGTGTGGCCCACACAAGTAACGTATTGACTTGATTTTTGAGACCTAGGCCCACGATGGAATGGTGCATCTGACTGATGGGGTAGATGTTCAAAACGCATCACGGTGGGGCCCACACAGCTCGACCTCATGGGATGTTCCCATCAGCTTGACCGCATAATACCTTTTCCACATATATATATATATATATATATATATATATCATGGTTCTAGGCGGTGGAGCTCACGGGAACTTCCCATGAGGTCGAGCTGGGTGAGCCCCACTGTTATGCATGTCGAACATCAACACCGCACATTTGATGGGTCCCCTTTATCTGAAAAATCAACCGCATACGAAACTCAAGTCGGCCATACCATCTAAAATCATGTGAGACATGCCTAAAGTATATAAAAGCACTTGGTGGGGCCCACCTAAAATTTGGATGCATCCGAAACTTGGTCTGACCCCTCATCCAAGTGGGACACATATAATGGATGGATTGAATTTGTGAACCACACCTCAGTGGGCCCAACAAATGATTATAAATGTTTTAATGGGAGGGTAACCCATCTCAACTTTTGTATGTGATGTGACCCACAAAAGTCATCGATTGACTTGATTTTTAAGCCCGAGGCCCACCATGGAATGGTGCATCTGAATGGTGGGGTAGATGTTTGACACGCATCACGGTGGGCCCACATAGCTCATAGAACCTTTTCCATATATATATATATATATATATATATATATATATAGAGAGAGAGAGAGAGAGAGAGAGAGAGAGAGAGAGAGAGAGAGAGAGAGAGAGAAGAGAGAGAGAGAGAGAGAGGAGAGAGGAATGCTCACCTGTCCATCTTTTTTGGTGAAAACTCATGCGCACATCTGCTCATGGGCACAAAATCCGAATTGTCCACGTAATACAGCACCCATGAAACCTCCACGGACTAAATGTTAGCCTTATCCAAAACTTTAGTGGGCCATGGCAAAGGGAGAGGCAAATCAAGAGGGAAAATTGTTTCCATTTGCTATGGCCCACCAGAGTTTTATATTAGGATAAAGCTAGGCCCTCGGGGATTTCATGGCATGCTACGTTACATGAGCCATTCGGATTTTGTGCCCATGACACGTGTGCAAAAGTGCTCAGAAGTTCTCACCTTTAAATTGCAATATTTTTGGGCCACATCATCACATATTGCCTTAAATATGACAGCGCTAAGATCATCAGTAATGATGTGGACCCATCGCTAAGATTGTCGGTAATGATGTGGACCCATCACAATGCACAAAAACAAGAAATTTTCATTTGTGGAAAGTAAATTATTTAGATTCTTATACATATTGACATAATTTTTTTTTTTTTTTTTTAAAATTTATTTGTATTTTTATTTTTTTATATCAAGACATGGGTAAACTTGTTATCTTAGGTTTCATTTAACAAGGGGAATATCAAAAAACACATGTTTCGATGTAGTCCAGCCCATTTAACCACAAACCCTTCTCCGTTGTTGTAGGATGGGACCACATGACTGTGCAATCAGATGTACACAACCATCCATTTGGTGCACCTGATAATGCATGGGCCACCCTACAAAAGTTATGCTGACAGGACATCTTAATCCACGTTCTTTTCTCTTTTTTCCTTCTTTTTCTTTTTTAGTCTTTTAAAATTGGATGGTCTCAAATTACCAATCAGTGTGAATTTCAGCATGAGACACGTCCACACCAGGCCTTACCATATGGACGGTTCAGATCATCTGATGAATGACCACACAAGTACACATGATGGAGATGTGTCTAAGTTGCCACTCAATATTTTGAATATTGTCCATCAATTGGACACATATATGCACTGTGGGTGTTCTTGCAGCTGGTTGTTGGCTGCAGCCATTTCTAACATCCTCCACTTCTCTTTCCTCTTCATTTTTTCTTCATTAGCCATAGCCTCCCGTTGGTCGAGCTCTTGAACGCATTTCGCATACATCCTCGGCTCCATTTCTTCTAGCATTGTCTTCACGCTAATGGTCAGTTGCCGGACCGTCTTGCTCCAGTGCCACTTGATGTTCTTCTCTATGGCTTCCACCACTATCGGAAGTACTTTTTCAATAGCCTCGGATGCCATTCTCACAAAATGCTCGTTGTTCCAAACGTACAGAGCCCGCTCTGCGACCTAAATGAGTCCATGGTTAAAATTATTTTGGAAATATGGTAAAAACTGCCTTTTCCTCTACTTAGGTAAAAAGAAACCTCTTACTTAAAAAGCATGAATATTGATTTCTTGGATAAAACTATATAAACCTAGCTAGACTTCCAATTTCATTAGAGATATTTTTGTGTTTAATCATTGACCTTGTAACATTTTTATAAAAATTACTCCAAATAAAGTAATATCACTGTTATTATATTATGTAGTTTCCATTTTAAAAGATTTCATAGAGAGTTTGATTCCTCTCTATCAAAACACGTTAATTGGATGAAGATCAAGCTTGCGTTCGGCCTTTAGCGCTTGTGGGGGATAAAATAATTAGCGGACTTTGGAATTTCTGGGTAGAATTTCCAAATCCATGAAATGATATATTCATGAAAAGGCTCTTTCTTTCTGATACAACGCCAAAGAGTTCTGGCCCAAGACCCAAAAGTAGGCTAAATCATGTATCGATATAGGATTGACCCATGAATAGCGCAAGTTAGATTATCAATTCCATCCATCTAAAACCCTCATCTTTAACTTTAAAAAGAGAGAAAACACTCATATTTTATTCAAACCCTAATGAAAAAATCGGGCTTGAATACCCTATTTTGCACGAAATCGTAAAACTTAACAGTGGACTGATGTTTGAACATCACAGCGAGTCACAGTTGACTGTGAATTCTCACAGTCGACCGTGCTGTGCAGAATGCAAGGCATTTGCACAACAATCTCTACCTTGACTTGCATTCTGTTAAGTCATCCTAAAGACCTCTCATGTAACCTCTACCTTGAACGTAGACCGCTCCTTGCATCACTCCATCTGGAAGGCAATTCCATCCGCACCCTTGTGCAAGGGTGCCGAATCTCATCAATAGCTAGTGAGATTAATCAAGCCCGAGCAGTGCTTGAACTTCTCTGTGGTCATCGGCTTTGTCAATATATCTCTTGTATTCTCGTCTGTATAAATATTTTAAAATAGAATCTCCCCTGAAGTAATGAGCTCTCGTATTTTATGGAACCTCACGTCGATGTGCTTGGTTTGCGTGTGATACACCTGATTCATCGCCACATGGATAACACTCTGACCATCACAATGCAACCAAATCACTTCTTACTTCAACCCGAGTTCACCTATCATACCTTTAAACCATAGTGTCTCCTTTGACGCCTCTATCGTAGCCATGTATTCCGATTCAGTTATAGACACAGCTATCGTAGACTGTAGTGCAGATCTCTAACCTACTGGTCTGCCTGCTGACGTGAAAATATACCCTGTAGTGAACCTGCAGTTGTCTAGATCACTTCCATAATTCGAATCCATGTAACCTACAACTCCACCTAAAGCATTGTGTCCTCTAAACATGATTTAAGTATCGACTATGCACTTAAGATACCTAAGAATTCACTTAACAACATTCTAATGCTCTTTTCCTAGATTCGCCATGTACCTGCTAACCACATTGACTGTTGTGAGATGTTTGGCCTTGTACAAACCATTGCATACATCAGACTCTCCACTGTACTAGCATATGACACCCATTACATTGTGAAATCTCTTTTTCTATATTTGGACATGACCTGACTAGCAACTTAAAGTGACCTGCTAGAGGTGTGTTAACTGGCCTAGTACTTTTCATGTGGAACCTCTTTAGTACCTTCTGCACATAATCCTTTTAAGAAAGCCACGATTTTCTAGACTCACTGTCTCTGCTTATCTTCATGTGTAGGGTCTTCTTCGTAGTGCCCGGATCCTTCATGTCTAACTCCTTGCTTAACAGAGACTTAAGCAAGTGTATCTCTATCTTGTCATTTCTAGCAATCAACATACAATCTACACAAAAGCATCAATAGAATGTAGGATCCGTCCTTAAGTACTCAATAATATACGCATCAATCATACTCGTACCTATTATACCCAATCTCAACCATGTAAAAATCAAACTACTTATGCCACTGCCTCGAAGACTGCTTAAGCTCATACAACGACTTCTTTAGCTTACACATGTGGCCTGCCTTATGAAGCTCCATGAAACCTTCAGATTACCTCATGTAAATGACTTCCTACAAGTTCCCATGAAGGAATGACGTCTTCATATCGAGCTGCTCTAACTCCAAATGGATTCCATTACCATTGCTTGTAGCACCATGATTGAGACATGTTTCATGAATGGGGAGAAAACTTCATTGTAATCCACTCATTCCCTCTGCAAGTATCCATTTGCTACGAGCCTTACCTTGTACTTTTGACCATCCTTTTCTATTAATGCTTTTTTTTTTCCTGTAGACCCATTCGCACCTTATAGCACGCTGACCTTTAAGAAGTTTCGCTAACTCCTATCTTTAATTCCTTTAGAGTGATCCCATCTCCTCTGTCATAGCCGACAACTATTTGTCGCCATCCTTTTCAAATTTTGCTTCTTAAAAGGTGGAGGGATCTCCACTCCCTGTAAACAATGAAAAAACACCATGTCCTCGAACTCATACTGAACTGGGGCTCTAATGGTTCTTCTCCCTATTTTGGCTATACTTTCCTAAGTATCTTGCTGATTATTTTACTCAGTGTCATGTTCCTGCTGATTTTCACCTTCAGTAACTTGCTCAATTGGCTCCACTTGCACCAACAATCTCTTGGTCTCAACATGATTTTCTAACTTCTCCGTTGCAGCTTCCTTGTTTGTTTTCATTGAGACGCCTCATCGAAGATGACATCTTTGCTAATAAACCACCTTCTAAGAACTGGATCCTAAAGGTTATAGCCATTAACACCTTTCTCATACCCGACAAATATGCACTTCCTAGACTTTTTATCCAATTTTGACATATGTCCACTTTACATGTGAACATATTCTGGACACCTGAAGATTTTCATTCCTGAGTAATCGACGTCCTTGTGTGTCTAAACTTCCTCTACAACCTTGTTGTATAGCACTATAGATTGTGAGCGATTTACTATGTGGCATGACAAATTCACCGCTTTGGCCCATAAGCTTTTAGGTAGCTCACATGCAACTGCATACTTCTCTCCCTCTCTAATATAGTTCTATTCATCCTCTTTGCTATCACGTTCTGCTGTAGGATCCCTGGAGTTAAGAAGTGTCTTGTGATACCTTGATCCTTATATAATTCTATGAATTCTGCCTCTTTGTACTGCATGTCATTGTCTGACCTAAGACACTTGACATAGCTCCTGGATTTCTTTTCTACTTTTGTTTCCATTACTTAAACCTAACAAACACTTCAGACTTGTGCTTTATGAAGTAGACCCAAGTCTTCCTTGAGTAGTCATCTATGAAGGTCACGAAGTACCATTCATCTCCCTTAGGTAGTACTGTCACTGGCCCCCACACATCGGAATGAATATAGTCGAGCACCCCATTGCTAGTGTATGTAGCAGTCTTAAACGCTACCTACACTACTTGCCTAGAATGCAATGCTCATAGAAATTCACCTTGTATGCCTTAACTTCCTTCAACAGTTTCCATTTGTGGATTTTCATCATGCCCCTCTTGCTCATATACCCTAACCGCATATGCCATAGATTTGTATCATTTGTGTCGGATTCTACATGTGAGGTGGTAGCGGCCTCACCCATAATTGTGCTCCTGACTAACTTATAATGATTTTCAACCTTATATCCCTTCATCAACACCAGTAGACCTCTAATGACTTTTAAAACACCGTCGGGTGCGGTGAATGTGCAACCATTTGCATTTAAAACCCCCAAGGATATTAGGTTTTTCTTTAGCTCTAGGACATGTCTGACATCACCAAGAGTCTGAATAACTCCATTAAACATTCTTACCTTGATGGTCCCCTATTCTAATGGCCTTACATGCTGCATCATTTCCCATCAAAACACTTCCATCATCACACGACATGTAGGAATTGAACCAAGTCCTATCTGAGCACAGGTCATATGAACATCCCAAGTCTTGAATCTAAGTGTCTAAGAGATGACTTGTACCTGAAGAGACCGAGAGAAGTCTCCTTCTGAGTTCTCTTCTACTACACTCGTCGATTCACCTGTGTTCCATTTTCCTTGCTTTTGCTTTCCATGTCATCATTTAGTTTCTAACAATTTTTCTTGAAATGCCCTTAATGTTGTAACAGAAGCATCTGTCATTAGTCTTCGACTTTGATCTGGACCTTTTCTTTTTGTCAGACCAAGATCGCTCCACGGATCAACCACATCCTGGACCCCCTTTCTCGACTAGCCTTTAAAAATTAAAAAAAAAAAGAAAAAAAGAAAAGAGATAGAGAGAGAGAGAGAGAGAGAGAGAGAGAGAGAGAGAGAGAGAGATTATATTGCATTACAAATAAAGCCCAGGGCTATACAACTCTAAAACTAATTCAGGCCAGGCCATCAACAAAAGGAGAAGGCTCGCCTATCCTGTGGGAAAATGAAAGAAAAGGGCAACACCTAAGAGGGATTGACCTCCCTTAGGTATCGCAAACCTACTCTATCCAGGAATATATTACCCTTCATAGCAAGCGGGAGGGACTCCTTAGATCTGAAAATTGTCTCTAATTGGGTCTCACTCCCCAGCCTGGCTAGACCGTTCGCCACCACATTAGCTTCTCGAGGCACGTGAGATATACGAACCTCCAAAGTGCGTCGAAGCACTTCGATCATTTTCCTCCAGTACCACAAAGCACATGACCCGCATGTTTCCTTTGCAAGGGCCGCTACCACAGAACTAGAGTCACTAGACACCTCAACTCTCGAGTACCCGAATACGGCACACTGCTCAATGTCATCCAGAATCGCCCTAAACTCTGCCATAGTGTTAGAACCTCTCCCATACCCAAATGCAAAAGCAAATAGGAAGGCTCCATTACAGTCTCTACCCACTCCACCACCTCCAGAAGAACTCGGGTTTCCCCTCGCTGATCCGTCGACATTCACTTTGACCCAGCCCCAAGGCGGCCTTGACCACTTGACGATTAATGGCGCTGCCTGTTTGGGTAGAGGGATGTTGATTTCAAGCATCTGAAGCGAAACACGCTTGGGAAGAAGCAGGGATTTAGGCGATGGGAGGCCCTCAGCTGAAAACCTAACTAGCGCAGGACGTTCCCGATAATCTTAGACACTCGCATTACTTAGTTGTCGAAGAGAGCCTTGTTCCTAGCTATCCACAACTCCCAGAAAATGAAGGGAGGAATTAGACCTTTAAGAAGGGGAAGGGAACGCGATCTTGGCGAGGACGCCCACCATCTAGCAGCAATGGAGGTGGTAGTGATTGCCCCTGAAGCTTAAACGTTGTAGGCCTTAATGAAGAAGCCCCACACTTGGATTGCGGCCTGCCTATTCACAAAAAGATGATCCACCGATTCTAAATGCGGTGAAAGAGCGCAGTAGACGCACCTTGAAGCTAAGCTGACCCCTTTCCTTTGTACAGCCACCTCAACCAGAACAGCTCCTTGGAGGATCTTCCAGGATAGTAGCAAAACTTTGGACGGAAGTTTGGCATGCCAAACCCATTTGGCCCAGCTCCTCTGCTCAGCGAGTTCCCCATTTTCTGATCAATCCAGACGCACCTGTCTTCTGTTGGAGAGGTATAAAAGCCTCCCTTCCTGATGAGATCCACCACCTGCTGAGGGAGAATACTGCTAGCTAATGCTGGGGACTTCCAACCTGACAGCCCAATGAATTCGTTGACAAAAACTGCTTCTTGCCCTGGAGGAACTTGACGTAGGTTATACGTGCTGAGGGGGCCCAGCCCCGACCAATCATCAACCCAAAATCTGACATTGCCTCAGCCAATCAGCCATCAAGTATGCTTAGCCACCGCAGGTACTACTCTGTCCACTTGTGTCTAGAACGATGATGTTGAGACTAACTAAATGGATACCACAGAGGAAGAGTTGCTGTGCACATGGTACTTGGCTCTCATGAATCTACACTAGCAGCTGTGAGTGCCCCGAAACCTGACCATCCTGCCAAATATCATGTGAAAGGCCTGAATAACGGATTTTAGGCTTCCAATACCTAGCCCCCTTCCGATTTCGGCAGGGATAGATTTTTCCAGCTAATCCAGTGGATTTTTTTTTACTATTTCCTTCCCATTTGCAGAAGAAATCCAAAAATTCTTTCTCCAGGTCGCTGAGGATGCTAGTAGGAACATACATAGCTGCTAAGGTATGAACTGGCACACTAGATAGGACATGATAAATTAAAGTCAGCCTACCAGCTTGGGAAATAATTCTTCTCTTCCAACCAGCGATCGTTTGTTGAATTTTTTCAACCAAACTTTGGAAATAAGCTTTCTTCGCTCTACCTTGGAAAATTAGGATGCCGAGATACGTGAAAGGGGGCTTCAGCCTTAAGAAAGCCAGGGATTCAACAGGCCGATCTGATACGAGCCTCAAAAATCAATGACGAAGGGATGAAGAAGTTCTTGTCCTTGTTAATTTTTTGGCCTGATTCCCTCTCGTAGTCCCTGAGAATTTAGCCATCGTCTTCAAAGAGGCCCTGCTACCAGTAACAAATAGGATCGTATCGTCTGCGATTAGGAGGTGAGAAACCGGAGGGCAATCTCTAGGGGTCTTGAACGACAGGCACGTTCCTCCAAACATAAGCCAATTGACACCCCTGCGCAGAACCTTCGCCGCTATGATGAAAAGTTCTGGGGAAATCGGGTCACCCTAGCGAAGCCCTTTAGCTGATTTGAAGAAGCCAGTCGCTTCTCCATTAATCAGGATGGAGAACCAGGAATTGGCCCAACATCTTTCCACTATGTCAATCCAGCCTAAAGTGAACCCGAATCTGGCTAGGAATTTTTTTAAGAAGTTCCAGTTGAGCCTGTCACAGGCCTTTTCCATGTCTAGCTTCAACAAGATGTTGCCTCCTCTTGAAGCTTTGTTGATGTCTCGAAAGATTTCCTGAACAAGCGCTCCACTTTCTACTATTGATCTACCCTGTACAAAAGCCCCATTGCTCAGGAGAAATGATTTTTAGCAAAATTTTACCTAGCCTAGCAATCATAACTTTAAAGAATATCTTATATATGCAATTACATAGGCTGATTGGCCTGAAATCTAAAAATTTGGAAGGGGAACTTATCTTGGGGATGAGACATATGAGGGATGAAGTTAGAACTCTAGGAAGGATTTCTCCTTTAAAGAAGAATCTAATCGCTGATACAATGTCTTCGCCCACCATGTCCCAACATTCTAGGAAGAATGCCCCAGAAAAACTGTCAGGACCCGGGGCACCATCAGGAGGAATCGAATGAACCGCATCTCTAACTTCCTCCCAAGACGGTTCCATCATCAAAAATTTGTTGTCCTCTTTAGAAACTAAGGAAGGGATGGAAAAAGTTAGATCTCCCCCGTGAATGTCGCCTTCATCTTACATAAGCTTATAAAAGAACTCAACTGCCTCTAACTTAATCTCATTATTGTCAGATGACGTTCCCCATCATCTCTCTTGATTTCCAAAATCGAAGCTCTTCAATCTCAGCCCGTGACAGCCGTATGAAAGAATTTAGTGTTGCGGTCTCCTTCCTGTAACTAGTGTGTTCGAGATTTTTGTTTCCAGAAAATCTCCTCACACAGTTCCAACTACGTTAGCCTGTTAGACGTTGATCTCAGGGAATCCAACCGAGATGGATCATCTGAATCTTGCGCTTCCAATTCCGCCTTGGTCAAGTCTTCTGTAGCCGATTTAAGATTCTTGAAAATGATGTCAAACACATTTGCATTCCAAAACTTCAGGGCCCTCTTGACATTCCTGAGTTTGTTGTGAGAGCTTGGAAAGGATCTCCATCAACATTTAAAGACCACGACCTGCAGATTAAGCCTCTGAAGCTATCATCTTTAGTCCACATGCGTTGGAACCTAAAAGCTTTTGGGTTAGAAGGTCTCGGCTGAGAAAAAAAAAGAAGTAGGGGGCGTGATCTGAATTTCGTATGGGCAGATGTTTGACATGCCTATCCTGTAACTGCTGAAACCACAATGAATTATGACATGCTCTATCTAATCTTGCCCACCGACGAGGATGCCCCACTTGACTGTTCACCGAACCTATTCCCTGTGAAAACTGAATCTTAGAGACCCGCCCTATTCAAAGCCTCTCAAAGCCTCAGCAAATTTCCCCGCACTACGAGTATAAAAATTGGATGAACCACGTCTTTCCGATGGTGATAGGACTGCGTTGAAGTCCCCACACACAGCCCAAGGGGTAGCCATCTGATCCCCTGGCATAGCTAGGTCATTCCACAGGTTTCTTCTCAATAGTCTTGAGCATTTGGAATAAACGAAGGAAATCTACACCTTCAAAATGTTCCCATGGATTCCCATAGCCATGGACAACATTTGGTCTGAAGCCCCCTTCACTTGAATGGATAGCAAGGACGAAGCGAACACCTAAATCTTACCGCCCTGATCCACATTCGAGAAAGAAGAATGGAAGCCCAGTTTCAGGCCAGTACGGATCCTTTTCTCATCCCTAAGCATCGGTTCCAAGATGGCAACCATGACAGGTTTAGACTATCTCACGATACTCTTTAGAGTACAAATTGTGGGAGCATTTCTCACCCCGTACACATTCCATATAAGAAAACTATCCATGGGATTTGGTAGCTAGTATCTTGCCTCGACGTTTTAATTTTCTCAATCTTCCTATTCTGTTTGGCTTTAGGGTTAGCTGTCCTTCTACTGGTTGTCATTCCTTTACCTTCCTTAGTCGCCAAGTTATCAATGCTCTTCGTGGAAGCCACCTGCCGCGGCGGGTTTTGTATCATCTCTGGGGGTTTGATGTTACTATCTTCCAACCGCCCTGTCTCTTCAGCTGAAGAGGCATTCTCATCCACTTCTAGATCTAGCACACTGTCTGTCCTGCAGAGAACAGGTTACTGGGGCTAACAGGGTTCATCCTAAAGAGGAGACAAGGACTTGGATGAAAGAAGCAGGGATGCTGGGAGTTTGCAGGTTGATCAGGGGGAGATGCATCTCGACAATGACCTGTTAGGGGGAGGAGAGATGGTGGCTAGAATGAAATAGGGGGATGGGTCCATAGCAATCTCTCCCCCCTCAAAGGACTGCCTTCTACTGTTGCTGGGCTGAGAATAAGAGTCCCAGCACTCATCCTGGGAATCCTCCAAGCCCTGGTCCGAGTTGGATCCATGTGTGAGGGGGTGTGGCCTTCCGAGAGGGCTTTTCTGGATGAAGGAAAATGATCTCTGAAGAGAGGATCCAGTAGTGAGGCTAGGGGGTAGGGGGAGGTTGTCCTAGGGTACTTGGGTCTGCTACACCCTACAATCAGGTATTTAGAGGGAGAGATGTGGATGTGGGCAGGGCTAGGTTGATAAGCTGACAGGGGAACTGCGGATGTGGGTAGGGCTGGGAGTAGTATTAGGTTGGGGGAAGCTAATTGGGGTGAGTCTGGGCATGAGGTTGGTAAGGGAAGAATAACATCCTGGGCTTCTAAGCTAGGATTATGTTTGGGAAAATCAATTTGGTTCTGGGGGTTTGATCAGGGTATAGGTTGCATATTAAGGGTGGGCATTGGCTGGGTAAAGGGAGGAGCTGCAATGGGGGGGAGCTATAATGAGGGGAATAGATATGGTTGAGGGCCGTATATCGCTGGACCTGTTGAAGATAATAGGGCTAGGGTCTTGGGGATAGAACACTTGCTCCAGCCATTGTTGAGTGGATCCCCCAATCGAGGGCTGCGAGGATGTCCTCAGCACGGATTTACCAACATGGGTTATGAGCATTTCATTCCCATGGAGCTCCAGCAACGGCCTGACCAGAAAATCTTTGCCTGCAACTTCCAATATCCTAGAACTGGGAATGTGTAAGTGCTATGTTGTAATTCGAGCACCCAGTTTTGTCAAATTTTGTTATGCCAAAACACTTGGAGTTAGTATCTTGTTATGATAAGATGGAAAGCTCACCTTTAAGCCATCATCAATTCTTCTACACTTTCAAGTTGAAGAACATTGCCAAAGGTCGAATACAAGCTCAAGCATAAAAACAGAAACTCAAAGCTCAAGTTCAAGTTCTTTACCTCTAGCTTAAGTTTTAAGTACTCAAGCTCATATTACAAGATCACTACCTCAAGCTTAAAGTCTCATGAATACAAGCTCATGCTCAAGTTCAAGTCTACAAGGTCAAGCTTCACGTACTTTAAGATAATCGAGTTACTGAAGCGATCGATGTTTCGATGTTTCAAACTCACATTCAAGGTATGGATGACCCTAGATTGACCATAGGTTAAGTCATGTTAATTACATATTGAATTTGAGTCAATGTATAAGTTTATAGGCTTTTCTTCGACTAGTCATAGTCATTATTTGACTATTCCAGGCAATGGCTCGACTAGTCCAAAGTGTTTCTCGACTAGTCTAAGATTTGTTGAGAATTTTTGGGAATTTTTTATTGTGGCTCGACCAGTCGTGCACACTACTCGATCAGTCGAGTGAATAGTTTCGACCAGTCAAACAGTGCTCGACTCAAAGTCCAGTAAGCTTTTCTATTCCCACTCGACCAGTCGAGCAGGCCACTCAACTAGTCGAGTAACGGGTTTATCTTATCGTGCCAGAAATTTTGAAAATTGGTTGGTGCTTCGACCAGTCGAACCAACCCTTAGACCAGTCAAGGGAATAAATCTTTTACCTATAAATAGAGGATGAATCTCAGAGTTTTTCATTCATTCCAAGCCTAATTAAGCCATCACTCTGAGAGATAAGTCCCTGCAATTGTGAAGCTATTACTTATTCATTTTAGATTTTTTTTATAGCTTATTGTATTTGATTTTGTGATCTCTTTATTCAACTCTATTGTATTAAAAAGGGGAATTGTGATTTACCCTTTTGAGATCAAAATCAAATCAAGCTAGCCCAAGCTAATTTTATTTAAAAATCATTTAGACTTAGAACCCTTTCATTTGTGAGATTGGACATTGAACATCTACGTCTACATCGAATTGGTTCTATCGAGCTACATCGGAAGAAGAATCTTCAGATAAGTACAATTTCATTTTCTACAATTTTGGTTTGTGAGATTCAGCCAGGAAAAACTCATTGTGGGGTTTTTGTGATTGTGTAAGCCCATTTGAAAAACACAATTGTGAAGGTTTTAAGGTGAACCTTGGAAAACCTTATTTCTTAGTGAAAGCCAATATCCCGTAGGTGTGGATATTGGGAGTGGAGTAGTTATGTGGCTGTTTACGAACAGTTGGTGTATACACAGGAACCACTATAATTCTCTGAGTTTGGATGATGATTGTGATGTATGTGTGGTGATGAATGTTGTAATTTTCTTTATGCACTTGTGGTGAATGTTGTAATAACTTAGTTTATTTCCTTTGCCTCTTTATTGGTTAGAGTTTTTTATACTTACCAACATTCTAGTAAGGTTGTCCTGCCATAAGCCTTTGGTTTTTGGTGTTAGGTTGTCTTTAGAACTCAGTTTGTATCTCTCAAGACTAGTGCATTTAAGGTTGCTATTTAATTGTGCTATCTATCTTTGTATCCTGCATTTATTTTTTATTTGACATAGTCCTATTCCTCCCCAACCCCCCTAGGACTTAGAGCTCAGCCTTTTCAGAATGTCTGAATCTGGTTATAGCGAAAATTTCACTCTGGCGTACTCTTGATCTAGTCCCAGTAAGGAGCACTTGCCAACTTCAAGAACCTGGCCAACTGAGCTACCAAGCGCATGAAACACTGATTCAAACCATGCATGGGCCGGATGCCATAAAGACGAAACCATATGCCCTGCCCAAGAGCACTAAGTTCCTTCAACCACGCCTTAACAATAGAAAGACCCATGTCCCTCTATAGAGATTTGTCAGCGAGGAATGATACCATTTCCATCCTTGTCTTGAAGACAAGGAGGAAATGATCTTGGTCCAAACGGGATATATCTATAGGAGAGTAAATGTACCTAGATTCTGTAATGGTTTGGATTATGCGCATCAAAGTAACGCCTGGTGAGTTTGCCTAGCCCACAAGCGCCAGATTAAGGCATTTGATCTATTCAGCAACTTATCTAGAGTTTGCCTGGATGTGAAGTTTGTTTGTAGCATTTTCTCAAGCATGTGGAGTGATAGAGCTGTTAACGTTAACCCTATTATTGAGTGAGGCATTTCTTTGAACATCAGGTGGGCGTTTCTGTCCCCAACCCCTGGCTACCTCAACAAATGATGGGTTGATTCCATTCGAGTTGATTTTGTTGCGCAGCACGCCAACAACGCAGTGAGCTGAGATCCAATCTCAGGCCTCACCCACAAACGATAAACAAGAAGAAATATAAACTAGAAATAAATCAAAGTAATCCAAACAAACCACGAGACAAGATATACATGGAAAAATCCCAAACTAGGGTAAAAAACCACGGATGCAAACTTCCACTATGAAGAGCGAAGATTACAAGGTAATATACTAACCTCTCCCTTGGAGATACAGAGAAAACCTTTTTCCCACACCTTAGAATCGCTCCCCAATATTCACTTTAACCCTAGAATAGCCCTAGGGACCCCAATTTATAGTTTTGACAACTTCCCTTTCTCATCCCAATTGCGAAAGGACTTGAGACACGAAATCCACTCATGTGACTCCACTTCTCAACAATTTTTCACTTGGAGACACATCACCATAAACCTTTATCTTTTTCATCCGGAGTGCACCACCTCCCCGTCTTCAAGTCTGAAGACCAATCAAAACTGAATAGAGCTTCAGCTTCTCTCGTGTGACCGCCTTGGTCAACATATCTGTAGGATTCTCACTTGTATAAATCTTCTCCAGATCAATCAATCCATCTTCCAGTAACGAACGTATGAAGTGATATCTGATGGCAAATATGCTTAGTCCTTGAATGAAAGGCTGAATTATTGGCCAAGTGTATTGTACTCTGACTGTCACTATACAGTTTGCAATCTGCTTGCTTCTTACCCAACTCTTCCATGAAACCTTGCATCCACACCATCTCCTTACATGCTTCTGTAGCCACAATATATTTTGCTTCTATCGTACTAATAGATACTATTTTCTGTAACCGAGAGACCCAACTGACTGCAGCACTACCCAGAGTAAAGACATAACCTATAGTGCTTCTCCTGCTATCAATATCTCCTGCCAAATCTGAATCCACGTAGCCTTGTAGCTTGATTTTCGATCCACTATAGCACAACCCTACATCCTTAGTACCTACCAAATATCTAAGGATCCACTTCACAGCTTCCCAATGTTCCTTCCCGGGATTGTTCATGAACCTGCTAACAACTCCCACTGCTTGAGCAATGTCTAGCCTCGTGCTCACCATAACATACATGAGACTCCCAATAGCTGACGCGTATGGGACTTTAGCCATGTAGTCTCGTTCCTCTTGTTTCTTTGCCCCTTGCTCCTTAGATAGCATGAAGTGGTTGGCTAATGGAGTGCTAACCGGCTTAGTACCTCCTATATTGAATTGGTCAAGTACCTTGGCTATGTACTCTACCTGTGACAAAACTAGTTTCTTGTTTTCCCTGTCACGCTTTATCCTCATGCCTAGGATTTGTTTTGCAGCTCCTAAATCCTTTATGGCAAATTCTCTAGACAATTGTCTTTTGAGATCTGAGATGTCCTTCATGCTTGAACCGGCCACAAGCATATCATCAACGTACAAAAGAAGAATGATGTATGACGTATCAAACTTCTTCAAGTAACAACAGTGGTCTGCATGACATCTCCTAAAGTCGTTTCTCGACATGAAACTGTCGAACTTCTTGTACCACTGCCTCGGGGCCTGCTTCAGGCCATATAAACTCTTCTTCAGTCTGCACACCTTGTTCTCCTTTCTTGGTGCCACATATCCTGTCGGCTGATGCATATATCTCTTCTTCAAGGTCCCCATGAAGAAAGGTTGTCTTAACATCTAGATTCTCTAGATGTAAGTCCTCTGTAGCCACTATACTCAAGATCATGCGAATCGTAGACTTTTCACCACAGGTGAAAATATTTTAATGAAATCGATATCCGCCTTTTGTTGAAACCCTTTCACAACCAGTCTAGCCTTGTACCATTTCGAACCATTGTGCTCCTCCTTCAATCTGTAAACCCACTTGTTATGAAGAGCTTTCTTACCCTTAGGTAGAGTGACTAACTCCCATGTACGATTAGACTCAAGAGAGTCCATCTCCTCATCCATGGCCTGCTCCCACTTAACCTGTGTATCTGACTGTAATGCCTCTTCAAAAAACTTTGGTTCACCATTATCTGTCAGTAGTAGCTAATATAAGGAGGGTGAGTATTGGATCGTGGGTCTCCTCTCCCGAGTAGACCTCCTCAATACCGGTGTCTGTAGCCCTGCCTCATAATGCTCATGTGCATGATCATCCCGTGGCGCTGTAACACCTGTGTCCGGTAACTCTTCTAACTCTACAAATTCTTTCTCCTCAGCCTTATTTTCATGCACATTGTCCTTATGCATCACTTTTTCATTGAAGACTACGTCCTTGCTTCTGATGATTTTCCTGGTTTCTGCATCCTAAAACCTGTAGCCAAAATCATGCTGCCCGTAGCTTATAAACGTGCACCTCCTGGACTTCGCATCCAGCTTGTTTCTGTGCTCTACATCAATGTAAACATATGAAGTACAACCGAACACTCTGAGATGTGTAAAGTTCACTTCTTTCCCAGTCCACGTTTCTTCTGGTAGCCCACCATCCAATGGTGCTGAGGGACTTCTATTGATGAGATATGCGACGGTATTCACAGCATCTGCCCAAAAGGTTTTGGGCAACCCTACATGTAATCATGCTCCTGGCGCGCTCAAGGATGGTCCTGTTAATGTGCTCAGCCACACCATTTTGTTGTGGTGTCCCTGGAATCATTTTTTGATGTTTGATTCGATTTGCTGCACAATACTCCTCAAACCTCTTATCACAATACTCTCCCCCATTGTCAGATCTGAGACACTTTACTATTTTACCTGTCTCATTTTCTACCATAACTTTTCACTTCTTAAATACATCAAATATATCAGATTTATGTTTTAAGAAATAGACCCACAGTTTTCTACTAGCATCATCAATAAAAGTAACAAAATAACGTGAGCCACCAAGAGATAATACCTGTGTCGGTCCCCATACATCAGTGTGTACAAGCTCCAATAGATGTGTCTTTCGAGCGCGTCCCGTCTTTTTGAAGCTCACCATCTTCTGCTTGTCATACACGCAGTCCTCACAGAATTCGAAGTCAATAGACTTTAGCCCTGGTAGATTTCCTTTAGATAATAGCACTTTCATCCCTTTCTCACTCATATGTCCCAACCTCTGATGTCATAACTGCCCATTCACTCCAGTTGATGCGACTGCGAGTGAACTATACGATCCTGAAGTCACGTACAAAGTACCTTCCTTTTTGCCTCGAGATATCACTAAGGCACCTTTTGTGAGCTTCCAAGAATCACTGGTAATTGTCGTCACATAACCGGTATTGGCCAACTGTCCCACAAAGATCAAGTTACGTTTCAAACTCGTTACATGTCTGACATCCTTCAATTTCAAGACTGTTCCATCTTTCTGATTTACATGAACTTTCCACTTTCCAATAATACTGCACAACTCATCATCATGCAGGTAGACTCTCCCAAAGTCACCTGACACATAATCACGTAGAACTTCCTTACACGAAGTGGCATGAAACGAAGCACTCGAGTCTATAACCCAAGACTCATTCCTCGCATCAAGAGACAAGATTAACGCCTTTATGTCCCTCTCCTCAGATAGATTCACTGAATCCTTCCTGCCTTGAGAGCTTCCTTCTTGTTTCTTAAGCGCCCTGCAATCACGTTTCATGTGCCCCTTCTTGCCACAATGCCAACACTCGTCTTTGTCTTTCGGTCCCTTGGACTTCTTCCTCGACTTAGAACGCCCGTGTTTATTGCCTCCTTTGTTCAGCGATCTTCCTCTTCCTTCAACGTTTAAAGCATTCCCTGAATCCCTTGAAACTCCTGATGCCTTTCTTTTATAATCTTCACTGAGAATTAGATTGGCCACATCATCAAATTTCAATTTTGTCGACCTTGAAGAATTGCTCACAGCAATCACCAAACCATCTCAACTGTCTGGCAAACTGAAAAGATCAATAACTCCCTAACCTCATCATCAAAAACAATGCCAACGGATTCCAACTGGCTTGTGACTGTATTAAACTCATTTAGATGTTCAGCTACGCTCCCACCATCTGACATCTTCATGTTGAATAGCTGTTTCATAAGATGAACCTTGTTGGATGCAGAGGGTTTTTCATACATTGTAGCTAGGGCTTCTATTAATTCTTTTGTAGTTTTCACCTTGGATATATTGAAGGCGACGCTCTTAGACAAAGAGAGTCGGATCGTTCTTAAAGCCTTCCTATCCAGTAAAAACCATTCATCATCTATCATCTTTTCTAGTTTCTTCTCTTTTCCTCCTAGAGGAATGTAGAGGTCCTTCTGATACAGATAATCCTCCATCTGCATCTTTCAGAAGGCAAAGTTTGAACCATCAAACTTCTTAATTCTAGTTTTTCCATATTCCGTCATCGCTCCTAATAGAACTAAACCAATATCTCTGATACTAGTTGTTGCGCAGCACGCCAACAACGCAGTGAGCCTAGATCCAATCTCAGGCCTCACCCACAAACGATAAATAAGAAGAAATATAAACTAGAAATAAATCAAAGCAATCCAAACAAACCACGAGACAAGATATACGTGGAAAAATCCCAAACTAGGGTAAAAAAATGATGGATGCAAACTTCCACTATGAAGAACGAAGATTACAAGGTAATATACTAACCTCTCCCTTGGAGATACAGAGAAAACCCTTTTCCCACACCTTAGAATAGCTCCCCAATATTCACCTTAACCCTAGAATAGCCCTAGGGACCTCAATTTATAGTTTTGACAACTTCCCTTTCGCATCCCAGTTGCGAAAGGACTTGAGACACGAAATCCGCGCATGTGGCTCCACTTCTCAACAGATTTCAGGTGGAATAACCTTATGAGGTAGATCTGTTGGGGGAACTCTATGAATGTTACGCTGCGCTACCCCTTGATTCGATTCATGTCTGAGAGTGGGTCTCGTAATCAGGCACTCCCTAGTCGTATCCTTTGGCCACTCGGCCATATCCACTGTCAGGATTTTCGCATCCACCATCTTGCCATTCAAACACACCTTCGCTTCCGAAGGTTCCTTCTCATTGACGAACTGGATGAAGGCGAATTGTCTTGGTCTACGAAGGTTATGGTCCCACGGCTGGTAGATGTCAATGATCCTCCCGTACTTAACGAAGATTCTCTATAGATCTTTAATGGATGTTTCTGAGTAGATGTTAGCAACGAAAAGAGAGGATGGGATGAAAGGAGGTTTCTTGAGGTGGACCTCTGTCCACCTCGAATCCCTATACATAAGCTCCTCCATCCACTAGATGAAGGCGTATATGAGGTTTCTTAACTAGCCCTTTCGCCTGAGAGTCCTCATCACTTGAATTCTTCCTTATCTCATTATAAACAAGCACCACAATGATTCCTTTAAGCTTCACTGTATTCTTCCCATATAGCAGAGTAGAGACGAGATGGTCGTAAGGTAAGTGATGCTAGAAGTAACATTGCTTCGTCTTCTTTCTTGATTGTCTCTTCGAGCCTTACCAACTCGATATATCTTTGTAAATAAGTTCATCTGATATAGGAGATCCGATCATTCCTTCAATTTCAACCCTAAAAGTTATTTCTTCACAAACAACTTATTTATGAGAGACTTTAACATATACATATCTTCTAGCTTCTTCCACATCTTCAATGGAGATTCCTCATTCAGGACGTTGTACATAATCCCATCTGACAGACACAAATAGATGGTGCTTATAACTTTCTTTGCAAGATTGCTCTAGTCATCATCCGACATCTTCTTCGGTTTTGTTTCCAACAATGCATTGCTCAACCCTTGTGAAATTAGAATGTCTTTGACCTTCTTCTGCCATAAACTGAAATTGTTCTTCCCATCAAACTTCTGTATATCGAAATTTGATCTTGACATCTTCGCTCAAACCTAAACGTCCAACCTGACGTTATGGTATCACTTTGTTGTGAGTGAACCCTCTATATCACATCACAATGATGTAAACCCGAGGCAACGACAAATCCGAATCAAAATCTAAGTGTTAGAAATTTGAATCTAATACCACTATCAATCCATGCATTTTGCAGAAGTACGATAAACAAAATAGAACAATATAATAATTTAAGATAACCAAATAAAAAACAAACAATTCACAAACACATGATATTTTACGTGAAAAATCCCTTGTGGGAATAATACCATAGCACAAAGTGACAGAGATCCATTATAACCAAAACCTTAGAGTTGTACAAACTCTCATTCTTCGATTACGGATGTACCAGATCTCCCCTTGTGATGTGCACCTCTAGTAACTCCTAAATCTCTTGAGAAATCTTTCCCAAGCCCTCTACAAGTGTAGAATACCATCTCCCTTGACAAACCTTAGCCAATTGAGAGAAAACACTCGTATTTTTTTAAATCCCTAATGAAAAAATCAAGCTTAAATACCTTGTTTCGTGCAAAATCGTGAAACCCGACTATTGCGTCACGATTGATTGTGCCCATCACGATGAGTCACATTCGACTGTGGAATTCCATGGTTGACCGTGAACATCATAGTGAGTCACGGTTGACAGTGTATTCTCACGGTCCATTATGCCCTGCAGAATGCAAGGCATTTCTACAACCAAAATACAGTTTACTCCAAACCTTATGGCCCAAAGAAGGTTTTGATGATAGTTGTGCAATCCTCATTTGGTGGTGAATGGGTGTATTTGAAATCCATATATATATATATATATATATATATAATATTATATATATATATATATATATATATATATATAATATATATATATATATATATATATATATATATTATATATATATATATATATAGAGGGTTTGACAAGCTTCGATTTGGAGGTAAATGGAATAAGAAGTATTTCAAATCTACCTTCATGGTGTGTTTTGGAATCTCAACAAAATGCTTTAGTGTAATCCAAAGGAAATGTTTTTTTTCCCCCCCCCCTATTTAAGAGAGGAGAGCCACACATGTTACAAAGGTGTCTCTGGGCTACTAATCTAGTGGACACATGGCACGCTGCTGATACCCTAAAACAATTTATTTATCCTCTACAACACTAAAATCACATTAATAGAATAATTTGAACTATCCAAATGTTAGGCATCTAAATGGATGGTTAGAAAATATTGGTGAGTCAATTGTTTGTGATCCGTACATTTGTGGCCCACCCAAGCTCAAAACTCTCTCTTATTATTTATTTATTATTTTTAGCCAAAGTGTATATTTTAACGGGTTTCTTACAATTACTTTATCAAATATCACATGCATATACTTTTGAAATATGAAAGTTGATTTATTTAATCAAATTTAAATCATGCGTATGTGTCCAAGTACTTCAATGCCCTCTAAATACAAGCTTTCAAACAAAAGATTTAGATTTCTGTGCATTTAAACCAAACACAAATGAAGATTACGAATCACCTTGATTCCAATGTAATTGAGATTTGGATTCCCATGCATTCCAAATCCATGCTCCTAAACAGGCCTTTAATAGGCTGACATCCTTAACCTGGAGCACGGCTTTGGTGGATCCCGAGGTGCATGGGATCCTTGACTGTGGGGCCAACCTAGTTGTATGTGACTACATCCACGTCATTCATATACGCTCAAAACTCATTTTAGGACATGATTCAAGATATGAAGCAGATCTAAATCTCAGCGCGCGGACCATAATACATGAAACAATAGTAATTGACCTTAAAAATTTCTGGTGGGCCACAGAAGCTTTGGATCAAGATGATATTTGTCTGCTATCTTCATATAGGTCTTTGTCACCTTGTCAACAGGTTGGATGACAAATAAACATTCCGGTGGACTCCATCGAGTTTTTAATGGTAGGGATTCAATCATGACTGTTTCCTGTGGTGTGGTCCACCTAAAATTTGGGCATACATCACTTTTAAGATCATACCGTCAAATGAGCTTCAAAAATGGTTGGACGGTGTAGATTTAAGGCACAGTGATATATATCACTGTGAGCCTCACAGTCAGGGTCCACCCACCTGAGTGGTCGGGAGTCTCACCTAACCCGCTTCCCTTAACATGAGCTGGTAAGACTGATAGACAAAGTGAATGTCACGCGTCTCTGTGAACCCCACGAAGCTTTTGTTCAATGGGCTCTGTGTAAAAAGAAGATAATTTACAGAAAAGAAACCTATTGCTGTTTTTATCTCATGTTTTAAAAAATACGTAAAATACAGAATGTGGTTACCAAACATGCTTGGAAGATAGTTAAAAATGTGCGTCTACCCAACAGCCCCTAGTTTTTTAAGTTTTGTCATTTACACGGGATTTTTCTTGTTGTTTTTTAAGTTTTGTCATTTTCATGGGATTTTTCTTGTTGCAATAGTATTACTTGTAGAATGAGATATTCGGCAAGGACAGTGCATGGGCCCACCAGGCTGCGTATGGCATCAATCTGTCTTTTAGGGTAGCGCCACCGTGGAAGTTGTATGCCCCAAAACAGGCTGAGCCGACCATTATATGGGCCACCACCCTGAATGTAAATGTTTCTTTAGGGAGCTGATTAATTAGGTGCGGCCAAAACAGTGGTGATTGAATGCCCCACTGTAATGTTTCCTTAATGTTTAGTTTCTGTCCAACCCGTTGATAAGGTTGCATAACGTAGATGAAAGGATACAGAAAATATTAGCTTGATCCAAAAATTTTGTGGCCTATATTACCGGTCAATCACAACTATTTCCAATGGTACGATCCACCTGAGAATTGGATCTGCTTCATTTTTAGGATCACGTGCTATCAAATGATATGGTAAAACAGATGAACAATGTGGATATAGAATACATGCATCAAAGTGAGCCCCATGGTAAAGGCCCCATCATTTTGAGTGAGGAAGTTTGCACCCAATTCGCTACCGTTCTTCTATGGTTGTCTATTGTTTTTATGATTTGGCCCACATAATAGGCCTAATTTGGAGTAACCCATTATTACGGTGGGTTTCACATGATGTGTGGTTGGATGACATGCACACAACGCTGTGGCCCCGTCCAAGTGAAAAATGGACAACCATTAAAAAATAAATAAATAAAATAAAATCCCTAAATTCTCGTGTTAGCCTACTTGCTAGCTGGATCGGCCTGATTATTGGGCGTGAGTGTGGTTCACGCGATGTACTTGTTGAACTCCGTATGCACACCTCGGTGTGCCCAACGCCCCGGCCTACTTTGTTGAAAATGCATATTTTACAAGGACTTGCAGAGACACCGGCCACCGGCCTCGTTAACATACAACGCTATGACATTTATTTATTCATTTTTTAATGTACGGACATCCCAATGAACAGGAGTTTTAGAAGTTGCCGCTACGAAAAACCAATGTCAGGGTCTGTTGACCACAGATGATCGTTTAAGGCCCGTTTGGAAACCATAAAATAAGTTGGTTTTTATTTTTATTTTTATCATTTTTTATTATTTTTTACTTACAACAGTAGGTTAGTGACTTATTTTAGATAAATAAGTTTTATTTATGATTAATTATAAGTAACATTTTTACTTAAAAATACTTAATCACTTCGGTTAAATTTATTTATTTATTTTTAGCTTTTTTAATTTTCATAAGTTACCAAAGAATGGCATCAGAAAAGATGATAAGGATTGTTTACCAAATATAATTATTTTCTTAATAAATAAAAAGTAAGATAATCTGATAAGAAAGTTCCCCGTGAAACATGCACAATGAAAATTGGTGGTGAGCTAATCCCATTAGTGTTTGATCTTGATCTGATGGTCATGCAACATGTGATCCACAACATCTCATCCACTGTCCATTACTTCGATCTGGATCAAATGGTGATGAGACGGAAAAAATCAAGTTTTATGGTCGGATTGGGTAGACCGATGGGCCAGAAAATTTCAACTGATCAGGCCTAAAAATCTTCTAAAAACCCAAATCAGGGTAAGAATGATCTTTATCGAGATCATCAGGAAAAAACCAGCAAAATGCGGACCGAAACACAAACAAACAAAGTAAATCAAGAATTGTACGGTTCTGGACCCGAGGACCCCAAGGGTCACCTTGAGTTCGTACGACTGTGGTACATGGCTCAGCAATCCGTACATTCGATTGGACCATCTACCCCCATTGGTGAACCATGGCCCAAAACGTCCAAAGTTTAGAATGTGGGTCAGCACCATAACAATCACTTATTGCCATCCATTTCGAGGCCTACGATCAGATCCATGTAATCTTACCACATGAGTGATTCTCCGCCATCATTGATCCATGAAAAAGCCCATGAGATCAACGGCACCGCAGACCAGGACAACTGCCAGGCTAGAAAATCCTATTCATTCAAACCATGAGTCCCACTCACCAAGTTCAAGACACAATGACCCACTCGTCACAAAATTCCTCCTTTTTTTTTTTTTTTTTTTTTTTTTAAAAAAAAAGGAAAATGAAAAGAGAGGAAGATCAGTAAATAAATTTTGGATCACATAATTCCTAAAACAATAAAAAAAAATTAAAGTAAATGAATAAATAAATAAATAAATAAATAAAGAGGAGGAGGAAGAAGAAGAAAAGAAAAAACAAAGAAAATGAAAAGAGAGAAGGATCAATCCCTCACCATCCAAGGATCACATAATTCCTAAAAAAAATAAAAGTAAATAGATCAAAAATAAAAAATTAAGGAAGAAATCAATAAAATGAAAAGAGAGGAGGAGAAGTAGCCAATCTTCCAAGGATCACATAATTCCTAAAAAATAAAAATTAAAAGTAAATAAATCAAAAACATAAAATTAAGAAAAAAGAAATAAAAGAAAATGAAAAGAGAGAAGGAGCAATCTCTCACATTCCAAGGATCACATAATTCCTAAAAAAGAAAAAATAAAAGAAAGAAAATGAAAAGAGAGAAAGAGCAATCTCTCACGCCATCCAAGGATCACATAAATCCTTTTTAAAAATAAATAAATAAATAAAAAAGAAAGTGAAAGAGGAGAAGGAGCAATCTTTCACCTTCCTTGCAAGGATCACGTAATTCCTAAAAAGTAAAATAAGTAAATAAATAAAGAGTGAATGAGTCATCTCTCACCTGAGAATTCCAACTGTTCAAGCACTTAGCAATCCAAGCACAAAGAGGGAAAGCCAACTTCCCAAACAGCCCCTGATCAGTATACTCAACTAGCTCTTCCACCTCCCCAATAAGCAGCACCTCTTTCTGGCAGTTGGTTATGGGCCAGAACCTCAAAATCCTTCCAACCACAACTGCACCCAACATGGGTTCTTTTTGTACAAACTGGGAAACACAGTAGGCCAGCTGCCTATGGTATACCTGCATCCCCTTTGGCTTGTGCATGGGAAGCAACACCCTTACCAAAAACACCTTGTGTTCCTCCTTCAATGGAACACTGAAGCCATTGATAATGCTCCCCCATATCTCCAGCAGCTCTCCAATCCCATTGTGTCGATCCATCTCGAACACGTACCTCAAGAACACATCCTTCATCGCCTTTCTCATGAACGAGCGGTGGAATGTGAATTTGGAGTATATCCGATGGTACACGTTCTTCAGGCTCTCTCGTTCCCGCCGGTCCTCCGTCTGGAACAAGGAGAGGAGGTTGATGAGGAATGAGTGGTCGATGTGGGTACGGAGCATCTTGTGGTCATAATTTAGGACTAGCTTGAGGAGGATATCGTAGATGATGTGGAGGTGGGGCCATGAGGGGGATGGGGATAATAAGGTGGAGTCCGTGTCGTCTTCGAGGAGGGGGAATTCAATGGTAGGGACTGGATTGGAGGGAGGTGGGAGGGGACGGAAGAGGTTGGTGGAGAGCATGGAGAAGAGGGGGGAGAGGATGCGGTCATCGGTGAAGGATGGTTCGTAGGACTTGAGAGCGGTGAGGAGTTGGGTGAGCTTGAGGCGCTTGAGGTCTTGCTGGTAGGGGGATTCGGAGGGGTCGGTGAAGGTGAAGATGAAGGTGCAGTAGGAGATTATGGAGAGGAGGTCGTCGGTTTCGGAGTCGTGGGCCATCGCATTTATTAGGGTGGGGGTGGTGTTTGGATTGGAGTCTAAGTCGAATAGGTTTTGGAGGGTGGTGGATTTCTTCTTTGGAGAGGCTTTTGGGTTGTACTTTTGAGCACCCATATCTCTCTCTCTCTCTCTCTCTCTCTCTCTCTCTCTCTCCTCCTCGTCCTCCTCCTCTGTGTGTGTGTGTGTTTGATGTTTTTGATATTTGAGTTTGTTGCATGAGTTTAAAATCGGCGTTACGTGCGTGTATCAGGCCAAGGGGCCGGTGCCGTCAGGTGACGGCAGGTCGATAACGGCTGTTATTATTGATGTTTGGCAAAACAAGTAAACAAAGAGATATGGTCCATTGCTCTCAGACCAATTTTAAGTTCTCCTATCTGTCCTGGGGCACTTGGACAGTCTGGTTATCGATCTTGACCGTCCGTTAGGTCCATCACACGTGTGATTGGCAATCATGCTACAACCACAACAATCAAACTTTTCTAGATATAAGATAAAATGGCTTATGAAATGGACGGTCGTCATTATCCTTATAAGAAGGTCCAATCAATAATCTGAACCATCTATCTACTAGGGCACACCATGGAAAGCTTACGGTTCCAAGCAATCGCTTGGTTAGGGAATCCGAACCACCCCATCCATGGCCCAGAATATGGATGGATATTAAAAGAAGATCAGATAATGTGGATTGGATCACGCGGTTGGTTTAGTCAATGCAATGAACGCTAGACCCAATGGACAGTCAGGATTAATCCAATGGTCTACCCGAGCATCCGACTTGAGAACAAGGAAGTAGGAGAAGTCCTGTATCGGAATCCTCAGTTTCATTTCAATATTCTAAAAGAATATTTTTTTTTTTTTAAAAAAAAAAAAAAAGAAAAAAAAAAAAGAAAAGAAAAGAGGGAGAAGAAGTAGAAGCTAAAGCTAAGTGATTAACACCTAAAGTTTACCCAATAGAAGTAATGCATCTAACTTGTAACTAAACACAGAAAAAGACAAAATTACCTTTCAAATATCACTCAAACGCGACTGATATTTCCACCTATCACTATAAGAAATCCCACTTTTAGCGACAAAAATTTTCATCGCTAAAAGCCAAATTTTCGTAGCTAAAACGTTTTAGCGATGAAAATTTTCGTTGCTACATTCGTTGCTAAAAGACCGACGCAGGAAGTTTTTATCGACGAAAAATTTGAATCATCAGCAAAGGCAAGTTTTTTAGTGACGAATTTTTTTCGTCGCTAAAAAAATTTTTAGCGACGAATTGTTTCGTCGCTAAAAAATTTATTACAAAACTTTTAGCGATGAATATTTTCGTTGCTTAAAAATACATAAAAACCTTTTAGCGACGATAGTTGTCGTCACTAAAAATAATTATAAAACTTTTAGCGACGAATATTTTCATCGCTAAAAATTACAAAAAAAAAAAAACTTTTAGCGACGATAGTTTTCGTCACTGAAAATAATTACAAAATTTTTAGCGACAAATATTTTCGTCGCTAGAAAATACATAAAAACCTTTTAGTGAAGATAGTTTTCGTCGCTAAAAATAATTACAAAATTTTTAGCGACGAATATTTTCTTCGCTAAAAAATACATAAAACTTTTAGCGACAATAGTTTTTGTCACTAAAAATAATTACTAAATTTTTAGCGACGAATATTTTCGTCGCTAAAAATACATAAAAGTTTTAGCGACGATAATTTTCGTCGCTAAAAATAATTACTAAACTTTTAGCGACGAATATTTTCGTCGCTAAAAAATACCTAAAAAACCTTTTAGCAATGATTGTTTTTGTCGCTAAAAATAATGTACAACTTTTTAGATATTCACAAAACTTTTACCTACGAAAATTTTCATAGGTAAAAGTCTTTTTTAAAAAAATAAAAAAATATTCTAGCACAAAATTGCTGATATACACCTATTACAATATATTTCATCATATTCATCATAATATACACTTGTTATATAATATATTTCATCATATTCACATTCACATCCATGTAAACCCAAACTAGTAAATCCATCTAAACATAAACTACATTCATCAAAACACAAACAATCTTATCCGCATCACATTCATTTATGCATAAATAAATATAAGTTTAACATCATAAACAAAAATACAAAAAATCACAAAGATGAAGGCGGAGGTGGTGAGGCATTGGTGGGTAAGCGTGCAGTGAGAGCTTTAAACATTTCCGTAATCCATTGCTCATGCTCCACCCACATCTCCTCCATCCTCCTCTCTTACTCCTCCCTCTACCTCGCCAGCTCCTCCATCATCTTCTTCTCCTGCTCCTCCCTCTGCCTGTCTAGCTCCTCCATCATCTTCCCCTCCTGCTCCTCCTTCTGCCTGTCCAACTCCTCTCTGATGTCATGGATGATGACCCATAGTTGCTGAACCTCTCTTTTGCGATATCAGCTCAGCGTACGGCGCTGTCGCCAACGACGAAGGATCGGGTGGAGGTAGCTCTAGCGTGTGTCATGAGCTTGACACCATGGCCAAGCTCACGCACATATCCAGAACGGGTGCCAAGCACCTCACTCAGGATCTCTGGCTCACTCTGCTGAGTACCATCGGGAGTGGACTGACTGCGTAAGGTGTTCATCTCCTCCTGTAATGAAAATATATGAATTTTTATAATAAATGATATTATTATAATTTAATACAATTAAATTTTACAATGTAAGGATTTTTACCTAAATTTCGCTGGATCTAGGATGTACCCAAGATCCCGTCGCCTGCCGACAGTGAGTCCCTCTATACAAGTCTATTGGTCCGGGCTCCTGGCCAGTGACGGAATCTCGCTGCGCAATCGAAAGGACAATAGAGTTAATATAAATGCATGGAAAGAATATATAAACGTACTAATTACGAGTAATTTCTTACCATGTCGTGACGAAGTAGTACAAATGACTTTGAACCATCTACGTGGTTCACTTCTAACTTTCCCCTGTTGTTAGAATTTATTTTACTCCTCTTCTGAACACATTATTCCTAATACATTGTTATTAATTGCGAATTTAATTATTACGTTAAGATATCGTAAATATGTAAATATTACCTGAAAAGAATTAGACGAAAACCTATCGCAGAGTATCCGCCAGTCCTCATGGGTCACGTACGGTGGTGCGGACTGTGCGGCCTCCTCGTGGCTCGCGCACCGCTTGTACCATTGGTGTAACATACTGCGGTAATCCTTGAACCGCTCTTTGATCATGTCGTCGACGACATGTGAGATGTGTGGAACACTCAAATCTAAGTCAAATTTATCATGCAGTTTCGTAAATAATAGATTAAGGCAATAAACTTATTAAGAAAATAACTTAACCGTAAATAAACTTTTAAAAAATAAATTTTAATTTACTAAAATTTACCTGAAGACGCTGACCGATGAGCTACCGCACATCATCTGTCACGTCTGCCCAACAGGAGGTGGTGGGGGATCAGAGATCGGCATAAGACATCGACCTCCGACGTAAACAACATGACATTGTTCCTAACAGGTCTAATACAGTCTTATGGGAACTCTACCGTCACCCTACCCTCACGTGTAAGTCGCTCTAAAAGAAACCCACGTGTGGGTCCACGTCCTCGTCGGCTGGTCGACGACGTTGTTGCAAAAGAAATATATAAGTCTAAACATAAACAAAAGTCATTAAAAGAAATATATGTCTAGACTTACATGCAGTGCCCGGTGTATGCACGACTGAGAGATCAGACACTTACGATGCAACATGTGATGGCGATGTTGGCTCCGTCGCATCACCGGTAGAAGGGGTAGATCCAGTGCGCGAACGACGTACTCTCCCACATGGTGCCATCACTGAATATGTGCGAGCTACGAACTATAAATTTAAACAATGTCAATACAAGTGGAATATACTAAAACATTATACAAGTAGTGTTGACAGTACAATGCATTTATGCTTATGCTTAGAGAGATTATTAAAATATGATTAGACCATTACACTATAATGCAAGCAGAATATAATAAAACTGTAAACTTTAATCTATAACCCTTGAAAATTCCATTACACATTGTCATTCTATATTAAATATACATATTTGAATTAAAAAATGACATGTAAATCATGTGTACATTTAATAATCATTGTCTATATCACTATCGCTTAGGACTATTTCTTCTTCACCATCACTGTCGTTGATCAGTATTTCCTCTTCATCGTCTACAATAGATCCCTCAATGAAACCGCTATCATCTCTAACAATGTCATGTACTGTTGATGCATCAACATGATCAGGTGGCATATCATCTTTGTCCAATTGCACCACATCAATATCAACACTTGAATCAGTCCATGTATCCCCCAGATGACATGTGTTCTTGATATGCTTGTTCAACCCTAAACGTGTCATTTCCCCCGTCCTTGCTATCTTCAACTTCTGACACGAGAATGTCAATTACGTTCCTAGGCTTTATTTTCTGCACCACGTGCCAAGAGCCGCCTAACTTGGTGTCAGCGAGGTAAAATACCTGTTCGGCTTGGCTGGCGAGGACAAATGGGTCGTCCTTAAACCACTTCCGAGATAAATTTACGCTCGTAAAGTAGTTGTCAGTCTGTATTCCCAACTTCTTATTTCCGATGTCCCACCAATCACATCTAAATAAGTACACCCGCTTTCTTTAACAATAATTCAGCTCGATAATGTCCATCAAAATTCCATAAAAGTCAATTTCATCCTCCTCATTCGATCCCTTCACAACCACCCCACTATTTTGTGTGGTCCTATACTTCTCACGTTCTTCGGTGTGGAACCCAATCCCGTTTACAATACAACCTGTATATCTAGATACACGTCTATCAGGGCCACACAGTGAGTATAGTGCATCAGACGCACCCGCAGAGTTGCTCGTGCACAATGTCTTCATCTATTATCATGTACAGAATGTAATTGTTTAGGAATTTTCTTAGGTTCAAATAATGTGCAATACGATGAAAATTCTAAGTGTGGTGAGATACAATGTGAAATCTTACATGTTTTGCGAACCATTTTGGAAACTGATCCTGATGCATTTGATCATAACTTGTGGGGAATTTGGACTTCGTCTCGTCTATGTGTTCGCTACACATAAATGACACGTCATCAACAAGAAACATTAAGATCATCGTATGTAGAAAAAACAATAATCGAGGGAAGATTTACTCCAAGTATGACTCTATTTTTTCACAATTATGCAACACATACCACCTCGCATTTGCTAAATCCTCAAGATCCATATCCTGAAACGTTGGGGATCCTAAAGGACGAACGTTATGTGCAAACACAGATATGAGTCCTTGTTCATACTCTTGCCCTTCATCGGTATTCCGATCTTCTTGGTTGAATCTAGTCTCTATGCCACGAAGATGCATGAAGAAAAATGTAAGGTACTCATTATCATATATGCTTGAACTATGGATTCCTCCGGACATGCCTTATTCCTCACAAATCGTTTGAGTGTGTGAAGGTATTTGTATACAAAACCACTATGTTAAGAGTATGAAAACATGGATATATGTAGTTTACGGAATGAATAAAAAATTTAATAGGTTCTACCACCTTTCGATCGGATACATTCAATGATATTGTACTGGGCCTGCAAGCTTCGCCTCGTGTGGTAAGTGACTCGCTAGGTGTACCATGATATCGAAAAACACAAGTGAAAATATTCTTTCAAGTTTGCAAAGGATTATGGTAATGTCCCTCTCCAGTCATTTAATAACATCTACGTTCAACGATTTCGAACACAAATCCTTAAAAAATATCTCCAACTCAATTAGTGCCACACTGATATCCTTGCTCAGGAATTCACAAATCGCAACCGGCAATAGGCATTGCAAAAAGACTTGACAATCATGACTTTTCATTCTTGTTACCTTACAGTCCGTAACATTTACATGCCGAGATATGTTTGACGCATACCCATCGGAAAACTTCACCGATCTCAATCATTCACATAAATACTTTCTCTCTAGTTTTGTCAATGTGTAGCAGGCTGCTGGTATAATATATAAATTTCCATGTGGTTGCAAGTGCAAATCTTTCCTTAAACCTATTTCTTGTAGATCCAATCGAGCCTTGAAACTGTCTTTTATTTTCTTCTCTATGTTCATCAATGTTCTGAAGACATTGTCACATATATTTTTCTCAATATGCATGACATCCAAGTTGTGTCGCAATTTCAAATCACTTCAATAGAGCAATTAAAAAAAGATGCTCTTTTTTCTCCAGTTCTAGTCCAATACTGTACGTTTTCTCTTCTTCAAGTGCGATGCTTTACTCAGTTATTGTATCACATCTTCTCCAGATAGCTCTTTTGGGGGTGGCCTATGATCTTGTTTGCCATCAAAGATCATCATCTTCCTGCGCCAACTATGATGGCTTGGAAGGAAGCGACAATGGCCCATATAATGTGTTTTTCTACCATGCTTCAATGGCAATGAACAAGTCTCAATACCACATGTATGACAAGCCAACTTGCCCTTTATGCTCCACCCAAAAAAAATTTCATACACGGGAAAGTCATTTATTGTCCACAAGACTGCTGCATGCAATCGAAATGTCTGTCCTACAAATGTGTCATACGTTTCTACACCTTGACTCCATAACTCGTTTAACTCATCTACTAACGGTTGCAAATACACATCAATGTCATTCCCAGGTAACCTGGGTCCAGGAATAAGCAATGACATCATGAAAAATGATTCCTTCATACACAACCAAGGAGGTAAATTGTAGGGTATAAGTACCACTGGCCACATACTGTACGAGCTACTCATATTACCAAATGGATTAAAACCATCACTTGCAAGACCTAGTCGAACATTGCGAGAATCCTCTGCAAACCAGTCATGTTGCTCGTTAAAATTTTACCAGGCTTCAGAGTCCGCAGGGTGCCTCAGTGTACTATCATCATGAACGGGTTTCTCCTTATGCCACCTCATATCTTCAACCGTCTTACGAGACAAACAATCTTTGCAATCTGGATTTCAATGGTAAGTACTTTAACACCTTTTGTGGGATTTTCATACGTCCGGCTTTGTCATACTTCCACCTAGACTCTCCGCACTCTTGACACTCTTCAACCTTATCATGCTCTTTCCAATACAATAAACAGTTATTTATATATGCATGTATGAGGATGTAACCAAGGCCCAAGTCTCGCATCAAGGATTTTACCTCGTAGTGAGACTTAGGCAATGTCTCACCATCCGGTAATGCTTCTTTTAACAACTCAAGCAACATGTCGAACGATTTGTTACTCCAACGATGTATTGTCTTCAAATGAAGTAACTTTGTAAGAAAATTCAACTTGGAGAAGTTCTCACCCCTCGGATAAAGTGGACGTTGCGCATCCCTCAACAACCTACTAAACTTTTTTGATTCGACATCACCCATTGGAGGAATATCTTGGCTATTGCTTATCGCTGCAAAATCAGTATCCGCAACTGTTCCCCTGAACACATCGCCTATGATATCTTACATTTCGTCAACGTCTTCATCATCGTCATCTGGCACAATTGGGTCTTCGTTGACTTCAATGGCCTCAACTCTATGGGTCATATCTTCACCATGATGGATCCACCAAGTGTAACCCTGGTTAATCCCAAATATGAATAAATCGTCCTCTACTTTGTCTAAAGTCTTATATATCATGTTCTTGCATTTTCGACATAGACACCTAATCCTACTCCCTAAATCGGCCCGATTTCGCACAAATTCCACGAACTCTTGAACCCCTTGTTTATACTCTAAACCAAGCCTGTTCTTAACTCACATCCAACTCTTATCTATCTCTACAATGAAAAGACTAGAGTCAGTTTACGGAAATAGCTTTTTAGGTTTAGGGATTTGAGAATAGGTATAAGTTTAGGTTTAGGTTTAGTTTAGGGAGTTGATATTAGGATTAGGTGTAGGTTTAGGTTTAGGGATTTGATAATACGTTAAGGTTTAGGTTTAGAAAATCGGGTTCGGGTTCAGGATCGGGTTTACGTTTGGGATTTAGGTTTAGGTTTTAGGTTTAGGCCTATGTGTGGGTTATAGGCTTAGGTTTGGGTTTGGGTTTAGGTTTAGGTTAAGGTTATAGGCTTAGGTTTAGGTTATAAGTGTAGGTTAAATGTTTAAGTTTACATTATAGGTTAAGGTTTAAGTTTAGGTTAAGGTTATAAGTATAGGTTTTGGGATTTGAGAATAGGTTTAGGTTTAGGTTATATAGGTTATATAGGTTTAGGTTCAACTTTAGGTTTAAGTGTAAGTTTAGGTTGTAGGTTTAAGTAATAGGTTATACGTTAAGGTTTATAAGTTATAGGTTTAGGTTTAGGTTTAGGAATTTGGGTTTGGGTTCGGGTTTAGGTTATAAATATAAGTTTAGGTTTAGGTTATAGGTTTAGGTTTAGGTATAGGTTATAAGTTTAGGTTTAGGTTATAGTTTTAGGTTTAGGTATAGGTTATAAGTTTAGGTTTAGGGTTAGGTTATAGGCTTAGGTTTGGGTTTAGGTTTAGGTTAAGGTTATAGGGTTAGGTTATAGGCTTAGGTTTAGATTATAGGTTTAGGTTATAAGTGTAGGTTATAAGTTTAAGTTTAGGTTTAAGTTTACGTCATAGGTTAAGGTTTAGGTTTAGGTTAAGGTTATAAGTATAGGTTTTGGGATTTGAGAATAGGTTTAGGTTTAGTGTAACATCCCGAAAAATCGAGGGTCGAGTAGTAACTCAACTCTCGAGTTTCCAGAACATCACTTATGCAACATAGATAATGATGATTAAATGTTGACTGTATTAGAGTAGTGAACATGAGTGAGATTAAGCCAAACAGTATATCATACTCCAGAGACAGTTAAATTTGCAAGCGGAAGACTGTGATAGATAGATAAAATATATAAACTAAGATGAGTCTCCAGAGTGTGATAACATTACCAGGTTAAATAATTACAAGTACAATCTTAAAATATACCAAATGTATAGGGTCCTCTAGTCAATATCCCAGAAAGCCCCGCCGATCAGGACACGACTCACTGGAAGCCGTCAGAAGACAACCAATACAAGCAGGCATCGTAGTCATTGCAGAGGTCGGGCTCCGCCTCAGAAGTAGTGTCGCCATCTGAAATCAGACAATGTTTGGTGGGTGGTCGAAACACCATCCCGTAACGTGGGAGTGAGTAGCTAACTCAGTGGAACAATAAAGCATAGGTTAACATGTTATCAATACAGTCAAACAATAATGATAAAGCAGTAAAATCAAACACTCCTAACTACTCTTGTTAATGTAAGTATGGATGCGAGTATGATGGATGCCCTCACCACACCCTCCCTCGTGCGACACCATCTCACGTTCGCGGCATGCTTTCATCCCTCAGTGCTCCACATCTTCCAGGCACATGCAATGCAGGATGAGCATGATTACTGAGTTTTTAATTAGTCCATTTCAAACAGCAGTATTGGGAAACGAAGGTACCTCCCTTGTATCATTCCCAAACATGATCCATTCTAGGGTCATCAGTCCTAGTTAATATCAGATGACAGTGTGTTTTCTAGGTCACTGCAAAGGCTGCCAGGGCTGTTACGCACAAAGGTTACACCACTCCCCCATCACCTCTTTAATGATTCATCACTATACAGAAACAGGCCTAGTTCATACTCCATACACCGTGGCAAAACTCTAAGGCTCACCGCGATTCTAGAGTATGCTCGAGGTCACTACAAAGGGCTGCCAGGGCTGTTGCTCGCATTCGTTGCACCACTCCCCCATCACCTTATCAATGTAGGCCGACAACATGAATATAGTGTCCCATACCACCATAATCGGCTCATGAGTTTGGTTGCTCACTGGTCACTACGGGGAGGCACGTGGCCCCAGCGTAGGCCGACAGCTCGACCACGGTGTCCCATACCACCATGCCCGGCTCATGAGTCTTAGGGGATCGAGGTACCATGGTTAAAAGGGATTCCACTAGTAAGTTTGGTACCCTAGGTTCAAGCAGTAGCGTCCAAACATGGTGAACATACATAAGACAGATCGGGTTGCCTGACGAGCTCGGCTAGCTCGAGCGTACAACAAGTTGAACGACATGAAGTGCATAAGCACTTCACGTGGCCAACCACTATCGCCAACTGAAGTACGACTCGAGTTCGTCGAACACATCACACGTGGCAAATAAATCACAGCCACGAATTCAATTCTGGTACCGATTGTCTGGACTATAATCATAGCCCCAAACACAATCGATTTCAAATAGTAAAGCAGTAATGGATTAAGGTTCAAATTATACAATCAAAGTCTGATATTATCCGTTTAGAGCTGCCAGGGCTGTTGCACGCATTTGTTGCTCCACTCCCCCATCACCCATGACGGATCATACAATGTAAATATGAATTTAAACATATGCATTACATAGATAAAATCATAAAAGCAGTTGAGCATGTTATGAAGCACAACACAAGCATGAGTTTGTACATGTTCAATTCCTAATCACACAACTATCCAAGGAGATCATACACATAGTTAAAAGAGGTTGAGAATCATATCTCAACACCCTTATGCATTACAATTTGCTAACTACTACTCATTCAGACATTTCAAGAAACACTTTAAAAGACATACATCAACATACATGACATATGTTGATCACATAGGCATTAGGCCAAATCCTTTCACTAGGGAGTTGCCCCATTCATAACACCTGTACACCCACGACGGATATTCATGGCAAGAAGGAATCCAAGTTCCATATTCATTCAGTTATTTCCACAAACACTTGGGCCACACATTTTAATATAAGTAGTGAATATTGGCCGTGGCGTGATTTAGGGCAAATCCTTTCGTCAAAGGGGGATCGCCAATACAACAATCATATATCCATGACAATTAATTATAGCGAACACGAATGAGAATTCTATACTCATTCGGTCATTTTCACAAACACTTAGAATACACTATTACAACAAACATGGTGTATGTTAGCAAAACATGTATTAGGGCTATCCTTTCGCCATGCAAGTATTTTACGCATATATAATATATTTATACAACAAATAATCATGGCAACCACATCTCTAAAATATATATGTATACGGTACTTTCTACAATACAGTATTTCTACATACATAGTATATATTAGTAAAACATGTATTTGGGCGAATCCTTTCACCAAATAAGTATTTTATCCATATATCGTATATTCATACAACAAATAATCATGTCAAACACATTTCTAAAATTTATACGTATACGGTATTTTCTACAAATACCTAGAATATGTAAAATTCCATAATCTACATCTTTAATCGAAACAGAATACAGAAAGCACTTTGTACATGTGCAATTGCATGCAGATCATGAATCTATCATTATCTGACATTGAAAGCGTTGAAAATCATAACCTATACACCTAAAGTCCGCACCTTTTGTCGTAGAATCGTAACGAAGTCGATAGGTTTGCTAAGCTTCCGTATTCGGCAGTTTGGCAACCTATAGAACGAAATAGGTTAGTTATTTCATAACCTACAACGACCTAAGCCCCAAATCAGATTAGGGTTAGGGTTTCTTACCTAGAAACGGAGCTAGAATCGCCGAGAAAGCGATTAGAACGGAACGGTGTAGCTCATAAAGCGGCAGGGAAGAGTGGCAGGGAGGTTCTCCCACTGCTCCCACACTTTCTCTCTCTTTTCTCTCTCTTTTCTCTCTCTCAATCTCAAATTCGTATGGCTGCCATGAGAGAGGGTTTAAGGTCCTTATATAGCCTAAAAATTCACCGAAATAGACTCCAGGTCAAAGTATACTTAGGTTATAACCAAAACGGGACTTTTTCAGCTCAACGGAGGACTTCTGGCGGGCCTCCTTGAGCCAAAGGTCGGACTTAAGCTCACCGACAATGGATTTAAGTTCTATTAAGTTTTCGTTCCAGTAGGGTTCTCAGATCATGCGTGGTGGACCAGTTTCAGTTCAACAGTCAGCGGATCTTGATCAGAGATTCCGAGTACATGTAAATGTGTATGAAATTTCTCCTGATCCGAGGGTGTAATTTGGTCTGATTCTGACTGTCTGGTTGCTTAAAACTGATCCACAAGAGAGAGGTGCCAAATTACTATTCAAGATATTTTATTTTGAATTAATTTCACATTTCCCACACTCTTCACTCCGAGCTCAAGCGAATAGCGCTGAGACACTATCTGGATTTGATTTCCGAGATGGTTGTCAAACCCAGCGAGGCGATCCTAGTTCCTTAACTTCGTGTTAATCGGACTTCCGACGTGCGGTCCAGATCTGATACGGAGTTTCGAGATGCTCTCGGGAGCAGCCGGGTAATGAGATTGATCCTAGATTTTAGGGTAACCTAGCGTCAATGATTCTACAAGTTTTGGGTTTTGTAAATCGTATTTAAAGTGATTGGTGCTAATTTCACAGGCACTCTAGTTTAACACTAGCTAAATCTCGCCTAATTTCTAAAGGATTTAGTCCTGAGTGATTTCGGTCTGAGGTGGTACTTAGACCTTTGTAGCAATGTTTAGTTTAAGTATTGTTCTTCATCACCTAAACTTTAAGGTAGTGTCTAATGTGCAAGTACTTAGAAAAAAAAAAAAAACAAGGTGGTGAAGGGTGGGATTTGTGAAGGAAATGGGTTAAGGAGCGATTTTAGACTGTGGGATTCAGTTCTGACAAGTTAATAAGGTGTTAGGATCGACCCATCGCCTAAGGACGTCTAATCCCTGGTTGGAAAAAATCCGGGATGTTACATTTAGGTTTTAGGTTTAGGTTTAGGTTTAGGAATTCGGGTTCGGGTTCAGGTTCGGGTTTGAGTTTGGGTTTAGGTTATAAGTATAGGTTTAGATTTAGGTTTAGGGTTAGGTTATAGGCTTAGGTTTGGGTTTAGGTTTAGGTTAAGGTTATAGGGTTAGGTTTAGGTTATAGGTTTAGGTTATAAGTGTAGGTTATAAGTTTAAGTTTAGGTTTAAGTTTACGTCATAAGTTAAGGTTTAGGTTTAGGTTAAGGTTATAAGTATAGGTTTTAGGATTTGAGAATAGGTTTAGGTTAAGGTTATAAGTATAGGTTTAGGTTATAGGTTAAGGTATAGGTTTAGGTTTATGTTATAGGTTTTGGGATTTGAGAATAGGTTTGGGTTAAGTTTATAAGTTTAGGTTAAGGTTATAAGTATAGGGTTAGGTTATAGGTTAAGGTTTAGGTTATAGGTTATAAGTATAGGTTTAGGTTTAGGTTATAGGTTTTGGGATTTGAGAATAGGTTTTAGGTTAAGGTTATAAGTTTAGGTGAAGGTTATAAGTTTAGGTTTAGGTTTAGGTTATAAGTATAGGTTTTGGGATTTGAGAGTAGGTTTAGGTTAAGGTTATAAGTTTAGGTTAAGGTGTATAGGTTTAGGTTATAGGTTAAGTTTTAGGTCATAGGTTAAGGTTTAGGTTTAGGTTATAGGTTTTGGGATTTGTGAATAGGTTTTAGATTAAGGTTATAAGTTTAGGTTTAGGTTTAGGTTATAGGTATAGGTTAAGGTTGTAAGTTTAGCTTTAGGTTTAGGTCATAAGTATAGGTTAAGGTTATAAGTTTAGGTTAAGGTTATAAGTATAGGTTTAGGTTTAGATTATAGGTTTTGAGATTTGAGAATAGGTTTAGGTTAAGGTTATAAGTTTAGGTTTAGGTTATAGGTTAAGGTTTAGGTTTAGGTTTATGTTATAGGTTTTGGGATTTGAGAATAGGTTTGGGTTAAGTTTATAAGTTTAGGTTAAGGTTATAAGTATAGGGTTAGGTTATAGGTTAAGGTTTAGGTTATAGGTTATAAGTATAGGTTTAGGTTTAGGTTATAGGTTTTGGGATTTGAGAATAGGTTTAGGTTAAGGTTATAAGTTTAGGTGAAGGTTATAAGTTTAGGTTTAGGTTTTAGGTTCTAAGTATAGGTTTTGGGATTTGAGAGTAGGTTTAGGTTAAGGTTTAAGTTTAGGTTAAGGTGTATAGGTTTAGGTTATAGGTTAAGTTTTAGGTCATAGGTTAAGGTTTAGGTTTAGGTTATAGGTTTTGGGTTTGTGAATAGGTTTTAGATTAAGGTTATAAGTTTCGGTTTAGGTTTAGGTTATAGGTATAGGTTAAGGTTGTAAGTTTGCTTTAGGTTTAGGTCATAAGTATAGGTTAAGGTTATAAGTTTAGGTTAAGGTTATAAGTATAGGTTTAGGTTTAGATTATAGGTTTTGAGATTTGAGAATAGGTTTAGGTTAAGGTTATAAGTTTAGGTTTAGGTTATAGGTTAAGGTTTAGGTTTAGGTTTATGTTATAGGTTTTGGGATTTGAGAATAGGTTTGGGTTAAGTTTATAAGTTTAGGTTAAGGTTATAAGTATAGGGTTAGGTTATAGGTTAAGGTTTAGGTTATAGGTTATAAGTATAGGTTTAGGTTTAGGTTATAGGTTTTGGGATTTGAGAATAGGTTTTAGGTTAAGGTTATAAGTTTAGGTGAAGGTTATAAGTTTAGGTTTAGGTTTAGGTTAGTATAGGTTTTGGGATTTGAGAGTAGGTTTAGGTTAAGGTTATAAGTTTAGGTTAAGGTGTATAGGTTTAGGTTATAGGTTAAGTTTTAGGTCATAGGTTAAGGTTTAGGTTTAGGTTATAGGTTTTGGGATTTGTGAATAGGTTTTAGATTAAGGTTATAAGTTTAGGTTTAGGTTTAGGTTATAGGTATAGGTTAAGGTTGTAAGTTTAGCTTTAGGTTTAGGTCATAAGTATAGGTTAAGGTTATAAGTTTAGGTTAAGGTTATAAGTATAGGTTTAGGTTTAGATTATAGGTTTTGAGATTTGAGAATAGGTTTAGGTTAAGGTTATAAGTTTAGGTTTAGGTTATAGGTTAAGGTTTAGGTTTAGGTTATAAGTATAAGTTTAGGTTATAGGCTTAGGTTTGGGTTTAGGTTTTGGTTATAGGTTATAGCTTTTGAGAATTGAGAATAGGTTATAGGTTATAGTATAAGGTTTAGGTTATAGGTTATATGTTAAGGTTCGGGTTCAGGATCGAGTTTAGGTTATAGGTTTAGGTATAGGTTTAGGTTAAGGTTATAAGTTTAGGTTTTGGGATTTGAGAATAGGTTTAGGTTAAGGTTGTAAGTTTAGGTTTAGGTAATAGGTTAAGGTTATAAGTATAGGCTTTGAGATTTGAGAATAGGTTTAGGTTAAGGTTATAAGTTTCAGTTTAGGTTATAGGTTATGGTTTAGGTTTAGGTTTAGGTTATAGGTTTTGGGATTTGAGAATAGGTTTAGGTTAAGGTTATAAGTTTAGGTTTAGGTTATAGGTTAAAGTTTAGGTTTAGGTTATAAGTATAGGTTTAGGTTATAGGCTTAGGTTTGGGTTTAGGTTTAGGTTATAGGTTATAGCTTTAGGGAATTGAGAATAGTTTATAGGTTATAGGTTTAGGGTGTGGTCCCTACAAATACACATAAAAACACGGTGTGTCCAAATGGCCAGGCCACTCCAATGTTGTCCATAGAAAATGAACAGCTTCATTATGGTCATAACAGCGGTTCCTACCTTCCATGGACCCTTTCTCAACATCCGGATAGCTCCGACGCACGTCCGGCTCTGCTACATCAATTTCGAGCAAATACATAAACACGGCCTATCCAAATGGCCAGGTCACTTCAATATTGTCCATAGGAAATGGACAGCTTCATCATGGTCATAACAGCGGTTCCCGCCTTACAAGGACCCCTACTAAACATCCGGATAGCTCAGACGCACATCCGGGTCTGCTCCATAAATTTCAAGCAAATACATAAACACGGCCTAGTATTGAACCTAGTATTATCTAGTACATACTAGTAACATACAACTTATATTGGGGCACCATACCATAAGCTACAAGAATTTCATGTCCCCCTAAACAAGGTATCCTCCATTGATAACACACACACACACACACACACACACACACACACACACACACACACACACACACACACATATATATATATATATATATATATAAATACATTCATCATCCATCTAAGAAAATTGAAACAAGTACTGTCACTCTATGACTAACTGTTGAAAAGGAAAATCATGCATCATATCTTACCCAAACATAAACATCGGTTCCCACCTTCCAGGGACCCCCACTCAACATCCGGATAGCTCCGACGCACATCCAAGTCTGCTCCAACATTTACTAAGCTAATACAATTAAATCCTAAATTAGTTACTCATCTAAGATTGGATAGATTGTAATACTTTTATATTCCCATTTAAACGTCCAAGCCGAAAATCCGACAGCATCTCCTCATCCTTCTCCAGATAAGTTGATCTTATGTTACTGTAACATCCCGGTTCCCGGAACCCGAGTACACTACTCATTTTCCACAAACCCGAGTGTTAACCTTTAAAGTATCCCAAATTTCACGTACATTTGTTTTTTTCTTTTGATCAGAGTTAAACATTCAAGCGGAATATGAGCAATCAAGTATAAGAGGGAGTCCAAATATACAAAGCCAAATATTTCAAGTGGTTAGCCAAAAACTTATACAAACCAATGTCTTAACTATTAAGATACATGAAAGTACAAATTAAATACAAATAAAATTAAGAATAAGGAGTTGCAAGATCATCTGGCTCCTCCCATTCCATAAGGATGCCAACATCCGCGTCATCTGCATCTCCTGCACACTAAGTACGGTTTGATAGTGTCAATGGCTATCCAGTGAGGTATAACCCCCAAGATTTATCGCAACATCAAGATAATTAAGCATAGTTAATAAATGCAGTGTATAACAAATATTGCACGAAGATTATCATGGAAATTAGATAAGGTTCATCAGCTATGCATTCATTAAATAAATCACACAAAATAATGGTTTCATCAGATACACTTTCATTAAATAAATTTCACAAAGATGATCTTGTTTAAATGCATGGATATATGCACATGCTCACAGACCTGGGGATGCACATCCAACTGGTAAAAAGTCACCCAAGGAGAACTAACCTCTCGGAAAAGACCATACAGACCGCCCGGGATAGATTAACTACCTGAAAAAGGCCATGTAGACCGCCCGCGGTAGATGAACTACCTGGAAAAGGCCATGTCGACCGCCCGTGCTAGATGAACTACCTGAAAAAGGCCATAATAATATATAGATCGCTCGAGGAGGACTAATCACCCGGAAAAGTACACAAAGGTACCCCCAAGGAGAACTAACTCCCGGAATAGACCATAATATATGCCATGAAAAGCATGATTAGCCTAACCATTATTAATCCAATTTCAAAGAATCAATTTAGGAAAACTCAAAGGTTACTATGGGGGGTTTGTCACCCAGCATAGGCCGACAGCTCAGGCGTAGTGTCCCACTCCACCATCCTTGGCTCATGAGACTAATGAATATCATGTTTTAAGGGTAACCCCTTCAACTAGTGGCCAATTGTAGTCTGACAAGTGGAACTCACCATCGCAAGGTTGTATAAAATAATCCGTTAAAGTCACAAAAGGGCAAGTATTCCATAAAAGCCACGAGGGCCAAATATTCCACCTAATGGTGTGATTTAAAAGGGATTATTCCCCAAAAGCCATGTAGGCACAAATGATACACAATGTAGTAAGTCCACAACAAGGACATTCCATTTAATCTATTTGATATAAAGGCCACTAGTTTAAGGATTTTCACAAACATCATAAAATACCTGTAAGTGGCAAAACAAGTCAAGAACGTTGTCAAAAGTAATTACACATGTAAAGAAGGATATTTGAAATCTATCTCATGTTCATATTTAGATATAAATCTAACCATCAGTCATTATCAAGGATTTCTCAATTAGAAACCATCATTTATCAATAATTTCACTAAGGATTATTTTAGGCAAGAGATGAAACAAGCAAGCTACGCCAATTATCAAGATGTAGAAAAGCTTGAAGGTGATCCTCACCTCGAATGAACATTCCTCTTGATTTGATCCTTCTTTATACGGTGAGTTTATAAGTTCCTAAATCCAAGCAATGAGAATTAATTACTGTCTTAATACATGTATGGACAATGTGTGATTGGAGATTGCCTTTACTTATTTGATTTGAAATCGATTGAAGGTAAGTATCCTTCAAGGATCACAGTTGTAAACAACCCTAAATAAGTTGTTACCAGATTCCAGCGAGTCACGACTGAGTTGACTCAGTTGGACGTCTCAACCCACAACTAGTTGAGTCTCAAATCTAGGAAAACCATTTGTTGCAGTAATCGATTATTGGGTTTCCGGATCTGTGGTGATATTTCAGATTTTTAGTAAATGTCCAGCTAGAATTAGATTAGATTCAACCCACTTAAGAGACCGAGTGAGTCAACTCGTGACCAAGTCGAGAAGGAATTTCAAATGTAGGTAGAAATGTTGGGTCTCATACCTAGTTATTGTTTGATCTAGTCGATTGTGTGGAGTAGGTTCGAACATATATTACTAAATTGAAACTGAAATCGTCTACTGATCGAGACTATTCCATGGCTGATTGAGTTCTTTGATCTACTGCAGACAGATGTTGCTGGACTTGACGAATCGAGCAGGAATGGTCAGGATCTGTGGCGAGTCTGATCAGTTTACTAGGTGGCCGAGTCGATGTAGAATCGCTGGGTCTGCAATGGAGTTGAATCGATCCAGGGATCGGGCTTCTGCTCGGGTAGACAGAGCTTTCTCCCTCCCCCTTTCTCTCTCCTTCTTCTCAGCAAATGGACGGCCAGATCTGATTCTGACCTGACTCTCGATGGGACTGAGTTGGGTCGCAGCTTGAACTCGTTCCGGCGACTTGCTCCCTCCCTCCTTCTTTCTCTAGATTCCCTTCCTCTCTCTCGTCTTCCTCTTCTTTTTCTCTTCTCCTCAGCTTTCTCTCCATCTTCTCCCTTCTGCAATTCATGTCCAGCAACTGAACTGAGCACGGCCCGCCTCGACTCACTATGACTCGAATCGAGTCGACTCAGTTTCGTGTGGCATGATAGAAGGTGCCTTTTCTCTTTCTCTCTCTCTCTTCCCATTTTTGGATTGGATGCCCTAAAAAGCATCCTTTTATAAGGCTTCTCTAATCTCCTTCTCGAATGGTCGGCCGTAACTCATTGCTGGATTAGTTACACACAAGTGGCTTTTAATCGTGGGAGTTTGCAATAGTATACTCGGATTATGTTTGTATGGCTGAGATCGGACGGTGTGGATGAACTTCTGGGACCATGGGCCACACGATGAAGGTCTCAGATCTGTGAATGGGATCCACCCAATGAAGATGGGTTTTTCAGCTTAACAAAGAAGATCGTCAAGCACCAATGGTAGATCTTTGTTTAAAGGGTAAACTGGCGATCTATTGCACATGAACGAGTTTGATTGGGTTACTTAACAACATGGGACCCGTATTTTGGATGGACACTTACGAAACTTGGTGGTTTCTGAGTTTTTCTCGTCCACCAGCGGTTTTCTCGCAACTAGGAGATCTCGCGCGAGATCTCCAAACCGCTGTGAGTGAGGCTATAGAGATAGCCCTAGGTTTAAGGGTCGAGATGCAATTGGGAGGTTTCTAGAAGGAAAACGATCGGCTGAGATCGTGCCAGCACACCACTACTTGCAATAAGGCGAGATTCCTTCTGCCGCTCCACATGCCCTAAAGAAAGCTATTTCGTGGTTGTGTGGAGGGTTGAGATTGATGGTAATAGAGGGCTGGGATTGAGAAAAATTTGCATCCGATTAGACAGCCTGGCAGCTGTGTTTCCGTTTTTGAAAATGAACGTGCTCACAACTGAGCTTGCGCTGAATCACGTGTGCACACGGGTGCATAGTGACGGGTGTGAAGAGTTGGGTTTTATCTATTTCGAGAGCCTGTCAAGATGGATGGTTTAGATTATCCATATGATCTCGTATGGTGGCCTGAAATCAAAACTCCAAACGACACTTTTCAAACGCCGTTACTGGCGGGAAAAGCGGAGAAAGGAGAGGAAAATCCTCCTTTTTGTTTTAAAATCGGGTCAATGGCTTGTTGACCCAAGCTATCGCTCGGTGCCCTGCGAGTGCACCACTTGTAGGTTTGTGTGCAGTCTTAGAGTGGGGTCCACCGAGATGTATGCTCCAATCCACTCTGACCATTTGATGTTACGTGTCCAATAGGGACCTCTGACTCAAGATTAGGTAGATCTAAAGTTTGTGTGGGCCTTATCAATCAAAACTTGTCGTCTTGAGGTGTCGATCACATCAATCCGATGATCAGATTATTTGTCAATGGTAAAATGGTTCTAGGGCCCACTTAAATGGAATTCTTGGTTGGATTAACGATAAGATGGTCTAATATGCATTTAAAATTTTATATATTTTTGTTACAGTATTCTTAATAACATTATTATTATTATTATTAAATTTATCATTATTATATTTTTAATCATTGAATATTTATGTTCAAATAGGATGGTTCTGTCTTTAGGAGTCGTATTATAGGCTTTGTCAACTTAATTTATCTATTGATTTATTTATTACACTTACTTTATTTTATTTTATTTTGGATTGACGGTTGGATGTGACAATACAAGTAACCTATGTTATTCACCTTCATTAGACAAGTCCCAACCTACCGCTAAATTTCTATTTGATCATTTAGATTTTCTCTTATTCACGGATAACAATCTGGTGGCCTTAAATTTTGCTATTTGAGTCACTCGCAAGACTTTGTAACTACTAAGATGAAGATCTACAGTGGATTTCCCATATTAACGATCAGATGGCAAAATCTTTGGATCTCAATAGTCCATTTAGGCTATAATGACGGCAATTATTCAGATAGGCTAAGTTTGTACTTGTACTAAGTTAGGTTATAAGGTAACACCGAGTACTAGAAAGTACGGGGTGTTACAGTTACATTTCGATGAGCTCTATCTAAAGCAATGTAAAGATATTTGGCATTGGATACGGAACGGAAGAAACATATTCAGAGAGAAACGAGGAGATGGACCGCGGATCAGGCATGAACATTTAAATAAATTATATGAAAGCATACTATCCATCTAACCTTGAACTGTCCAAAATGGGACAATTTGAACGATTTCTATGCCACCAAAAACACACCATATCAATGTATGGCCCCATAGAAATCCTCAAACGAGTAACTAATTATCTAACTTGCAAATCTATAAATTACAAGTCACAACTATAAACTACAAATCTATAAACGAGTATGCACATCATTTTTTTTATTATTATTAACACCCATGTTCAGATGCATGAATGTAGTCTCCTGAATTTCCTAGCTCGAGCGTGTACATTGTCCTTTGGTAACGTGTGTGGCTTACATTGCATCTTTAAAATTGTTTGGATATTGTCTCCCATGCCGAATCTCATTTAATCAAAGAGGGTTCATTTGGACCATTTATTCGGTTTATCTAAATTACCCCACTAAGTTCATGACACTTTAATAGATATCATATAAAAATCTCACTGATCAGATGAACTAATCTATCTTTGATTAGGCCTTAATTTAGCAGCTATATATTTTCAAAGTCATAAATGTGATGGTTATGATTGTCCAAAAATAAAAATGATCGTAAATTCATAATTGGACATGCTTTTGTGTAACTTGGCTGGACCGCTCATATTAAAGACCATTGATCAAATGATTGCATTTGTTGGATTGATGTGATGTTTGCATGATAGCCTATTAAATGTAAGTTGAATCCCATGAGCAACTTTGATCAATGGTTGGATCGTCTAAGTATCTAATGCAAGTAGGATTACAACTTATAGCACCTGGAGAGCACCAGAGCATCTCTCTTACTTTAATATATGACATGTCAGCCTAATATGGGATGACACGTGTAATGGTCGGAGAAGATTTCAGATGCAAACAATGATTGGCCCTTTCAAAAATTATGGGTTGGCATTGGAGATTAGCATTAAGTCGGGTCGGATTAAGTTAGGCCGTAGTTAGGCCATCACAGTTCATAAATTTTGTTCATTGCACACATTTAAAGTTTGGAGACATGATTTGGACAGTTTAATTGAAATCAACTGTAAGCCACATATGCATTTTATAAGTAATTTCCCATTATCTATACCCAGGAAAAAAAAAAAAAACTTCTGTACGAGTGGACCCATGGTCACGTTATCCAAGCCACTCAATCGGCCATACTCTAGGTACCTCATTGATGAAAATTTTCCCAGCTTGGAAAATCCGATCCCTTCAATTCAATACAATCAATGTTCACATTCAACTAAGAAAAAAGGTCAAACATTCAATAGCTGAGATCTACCAATTTGAGAGAATTTTTGGATGCATAGCCATCCAAGGTTCACTCGTCGTATCAATTGTCATCTTGGGCCCCACCTGTACAAACTAAAAACCTGAGCGGACTGTAAATACCGTGTTTCGACAAGAAAACAAAAGTATTTTTTTGGGAGCTGATTTTATTCAAACATAACAAAAGAGCATTCAGAACAATCATCATATTTTATTGATATTGAGTTCATTTACATCCTTTCTACATCCCTTGATTCTAAGGTAGATCATTTAGAATTGAAGAATTATTCTGAGTGTAATTATTATAGTCCAATATAAATTTCAGCAGCACTTCGGTGCTATTTCGGTCATCTCCCAATAATTAGGAGGAATTGCTGAATTGATCATCCAATCTCAATGGAGATAGAAATTTCGGCAGCATTCCGGCAACTTCTTCAGTCATTTCCTAGTACTTAGGAGGAATGTTGAATAAATCAACTGATCTCTCCTTTCAAAGGAGGTTTGAAGACTTCGCACCATTTCAGCTCCTACACAAAGCTGGTTAGTTAACCTGTTGCGCGACCCACACAACCAATAAATTGGTTGCACGATCCGCACAACGGACATCTTGGTTGCGCGGTCCGCGTAACTGATCATTGTCTCTCCCTTCTACCTTCAATTGCTCCACTCTAGTTTCTGAAATATCTCTACCACCCCAAATGAGAGGAAGAGCGGGGTATTTATAGGCCCCTCACACGTGTCAGTGGTCTTCGTTGATTGCGCGACCGACGCAATTGCCTTCCTTGTTGCACGACCGGCGCAAGCAATTGCCTTCCTTGTTGCACGACCGGCGCAACTAAATTTTTGATTGCGCGACCCACGCAACTGTCGCCCTTGTTGCTCGACCCGCGCAATGTTCCTTTTCAATTATGCTACCGGCGCAACTGATTTCTTGGTTGCGCGACCTGCGCAACTGAATCTCTTGGTTGCGCGACCCGCACAATTTGTCTTCCTCCACTAGTCCTCTAAATATCGATCCTTCCCTTTCATGATGATAATTTTTATGCTCCAACAGATGCCCCCTTGATCCGTTCTTTGTTTTGCTGAATCAAAGAATCAGGATCAACTCATACCAAAACTCCTACTTGTTACTTCAACTGGTTGCCCGACCCGCGCAACCGACACCCGAGGATCGTACTCAGTCTTTTTCCTATAAATAATGAAATCTGCTCATTTTCCTTATTCTGAAGTTTTCTGTAGCGAAGCCTTTGGGAAAATTTTCACCCCCACGCAACTGATCATTGTTGCGTGACCCGCGTAACGTCATTTTGTCGCGCAAGGCCTTTATAGCCGTTACGCTGCCCGCGCAACTCCAACTCCGTTGCGCGATCCGCGCAACTACAAATTCTGCTGCGCGATCCGCGTAACTCTCAACCATCTGCGCGACCCGCGCAACTGCCATCTTAGCAGATCTCCCAAACTTAGCTTGTTTCCTTCATCATGGCTCGCACCAAGAGGACTTTTATCGCCATCAACCCTCCTTCTAATCAACCATCCCATCAAGAGCTGCCAAATACTGAAGCTTATCACTCCACCACTCCTCAGGCAACAGAATCACCATCTTCTCCTGCTCAACCTTCGTCTAAGCATTTCAAGACAACCGCTAGGCGTCCCGCCTACATAAAAGAGCCCGTACTACCCACTTTCGACTTCACTTCACGAATTAAGTCGTTATCATCCCCCATTCACAAAGCCATCGCCACGGGTGACCTGACCATGCCTCCGAAGCACGGTCGTGAATATGATTGGGATGAGTGGTTGAAGACAACAAAACATCATCAGACGAGTAATCAAAGACCACTTGTTAGAGAAGATACCCCTCCTCCTTATAGGCCTAAGAAGCATCGCCGGAACAGGGCCCGAGAATTTCAAGAGAAGATAAAGGAACATAATCGAAAAAAACTCAACAACTCTTGGGAATCAGTGCGCGAAGTACAGGGTGTCATCAAATTTGACAACCCATATAGACGAGGTGTTATCTCTCTTCCACTTAGCATGCATCGTCATCACTCTATGCTGATCTGTGAACCTAGAGATTACTTATCCGTAGAAAGGTTAGCTTATACGAAGTCTTGGTCCTTTAAAGAATCCAGACTATTAGAAGGAATCCTGCAACCACCAAGACCGAGACAGCAGATAGGCAATATTCACTCCATGATTTTTCTCGTCCCTTCTTATGACGTCCATAGTCTATATCCGTCTCACTTCTATGAGACCCTCAAGCAGCGTTTTAGCTACCATCCCCAACTCTGGAGTCCAGAAGAATTCAGAACCAGAGGCCTTCTGACTCCCCAAAATTATTATTCCGAATGGGCTGCGGCAGTTTTAACAAAACATGATTAGATTTTGTCGGACATCAGCGTCTTTCTTGCAATAGAAGCAACGTCATATCCTTTTTGCAAAGAATCTTCTATTTTGAAGGCATTCCTCAATTATTGGTGCCCTTCCACCAATTCTTTTCATTTTCCTGAAGGTGAGATGAGCATCACACTATGGGATATCCACAGAATTGCATGTTTACCAATCACCGGCCAGTTCTTTGACGAATTCGTCCCCACTAATGAAGAATTTGCTTTCATCTCATCTCCTGATCGCATCCCTTTCATCTCAGATTCAACCGTCAAACTCTTCAAAGAGATGTCGAAATTTTCAAATATCCATAAGATCCACCCCATGCAATGGCTGGCGCACTTCAGCCAAGCCTTGAAGTAATTCCCTTCTTCTCCAATCCCCTTTTATTACAACATAATGTGTATTTATATAACTTTAACCTTATTCATTTACCTTTCCAGATTCAACGGAAATCATTCACGATAGCTTGAACGCCTTAGGAAGGGCATAAGAGGTCATGCTGAATACTCCGTTCATGGGGAACTTGCGGCCTTTATTGCATACTGGCTGAGCGTGGTGGCCTTCCCCAGTTCTAAATCAGCAGATGCTATTCGTCCTTCGGTGTTCGTAGTCGCAGGTGCTATGGCTGAAGGAGTGATATTTTCTCTTGCTCCACCCGTCCTTTGTTCAATCTACAGAGGTTTTGGAGAAATAGCGTGCCACATAAAAAGTCCTTCTGTCGGTTCTGCCTCAACTTACATGCCATGGCATTATTTTCTGGGTTGGCTTGGCGTCTACTTTCCCTGGACTTTCGAAGTTCCAGAAAAAGCCTATGTTCACCCTTCCAAAGTTCCTCTCTAGTTTTTCCAGAAGAGGTCCATGGCCAAAAGATCTTATAACTGGGCCAAGGATGCTATTTCTTTTGATGCTAAGATAAACTAATTCCACTTCAGCCTTCCCCGCTATATTGTGGATACTGAAAAGGCAGACACTGATTCACTCTCTCCAGCGGAAAGGGGATTTTTCATATCCATCAGATCATGCAGTCTGCCCTTGAGGGAAGGGACCGAGTTCTGGAGAGAACCATATTATCCAAGTCGCTTCGCGCGTCAATTTGGTTTTGACCAGGCAGTACCGGAAGACTGTGGACTGGTTACTCGGAGGATGCGTAGTTATGAGACTGGTCCATTTAATTGGGCAATGATCTGGAAGCAATTATTGGGCCAGGCTAATTCTTCCTTCATCATCCCAAGATGTGATTGTACCCCAAGAACATCATACAATCACATGAGATGGTGGGTGCATCAATCGTACTTGGTCCGAAAAAGTCTTCCAGTGTCACAACCGGTCTAGTTTCCTCCCCCCAAGCTCAAATGTCGCACTTTCGAAACAGGCATCAGTTTCATTGTAGAGACCAGTCATGCTCCTTCGGGTAGTCGTCGTATCATGATTTCGGTAGATGAACCCATTCGCGAGATAAAACCCGATAACACTCTTGAAGGATGGACAACATACAGTGATACTTGTGAGTTTGAGCAAATTCCCCTTTATCGACCGCATAGAGAAGAAGTTACAGCAGAGTCTCCCATTCAACTAGAGATTAATGTTGTCCGCCCAACCAACCTTCTTCTTCCACCCTCCCTCAACAACAACCGGTTCTTTCTCCTGCATCCGAGACTGTTCGCCTCCCGCAGCGGCCAGTTTCTTCTCCAATGACAAGATCCCACACGCGCGCTCAAGCTTCTCCACAGGGAGAGTCTACTGCCGTTACTGTTCCAACTCAAGTTACTGCGGGTACTCAACTGGAAGGTTCCTAACCTCTTCCCTCTAAAGGCAAACAAGTTGTTATCGAGGATTCAAGCACAGAGGATACTGTTGGTGAAGATTCGACTTCTTCGACTTCTTCGTCTGGGGATACTTCCTCTAATGAGAGTGAGATAGGAGGGGAGAATCAAGAAGATGCTTATGAGGAAGGAGAAGTGAATATCAGCGATGAAGATGATACAATCGCATAAAATATCCCTGCTGACGAGGGTCATATTCCTTCGACTTCTAAGACCATTCCTACAAAGACTTCCCCTGTAGTGAGGGAAGAAGAAGAACCCCTTGATTATGGAGAATACGGATATTCATCGCGTAAGATAATTTTGTTATCGCCCTTTCACTTTTGTTCTTCCTTTCTTTCTTATCTCACTCATTTTATTTCAGGTGATCATGCTACGAATGCGGAAGCACATAGCGCTTCCCCTCTGAACCTGCCCCCTGTCGCACCATCAACCTCGCCGAGATTCTCCATACCTCCGCGATCAGTGGCGAGCGAGATTGCTTTTCCAGAGGAGACAACTGACTTGCTCATACCTGCTACTGCCGTCCCGAGTGCTGAAAACAAGGATCCATCTTTTGCAGATATGATAGCACCTGATCCTCTTCTTGCCAGAGAAACGCAACCACTTGTCGCTTCGGTACCAGCAGAAAGTATATTCTTTTTCTTGTTGCTACTTTTCTTATTACCTGTGCACAAAACTTTCGTTATAATTCTTTACATTTCATTCCTTGATAGGGAATTTACCTCAGAGTGGTACAACCAGCTCTGGTTCTATCAACACTTCATTGAATGCGGCATCATTTGAGAAGATCTCTGCGCATAAATTAGCCTTGATCAGGAATTCAATACTTGCTATTGTCGAAATCTTCAAAGATCCTGATCAATGGTGTGATTTAGCTGTTGCTCTGGATGTCTTAAACAACGCTTCTCGCATGGCCAAAGTTGATATTTCTTCCTTGCACGACGCACTCTTGAGATTTCACAATTCAATAACTGCCATATCGTCAACTGCAACTATGACTGTTCCTCCCGAGATCTTGGAGTACAGAGGGCAGCTTGCATGTTTCAAAGAGAGAGTTTCCCAACTTGCCCCTCTTGTCTCTTGTCACGATCAAGAACAATCATCTTTACAAGATCAACTGAAGACTTTTGTTAATGAAAAAACATCTGTTCTGGATCGTATTACAGTCCTGAAGCAAGAAATTTCACAATTAGAGAGGCAGAGTTCGGAGATAGAGTTAAATATCGAAAGAGTACAGGAGAAGATAGAATGTAGCGGTCATTCCGTGGATTCTGAAAGATCCGAATTAGTGAAGAATGAAAAGCTGATCATCTCTTTAGAAGAAAAGCTAACGGGTATCCCGGATCCTGTCCGACTGATTTCGAATGCTCGACTGGAGCATGCCGCTGCTCAAGTTAGTCTCCAGGATAATTTGCAACAATACTTGGCAATATTACGTATCACAGGAGAGCTGTAAAATGTATATATATATATATATATATATATATATATATATATATAATATATATATATTTTGCTATTGTTCATGCTTTCAAAATCGTAACTTATGACGTTCAGATGATGATGCTTTGTCTAATTTATGTGATGTTCTGACTAATGTGCTTACGATGTGTTATGCTCCTTTTATTTTATTTTGCTACTATATTATATATTTATTTATATCCTTTTATACCTCGTTATTGGGGATTTCCTAGATGATCCTTATTCTTAATTGGCGGAACTATGTTTCAACTTAGTTAGCCACACACAGTTTAAGCTCATGAGTAGTGGAGCATACACACAGTTTAAGCTCTTGGGTAGTGGAGCGTGGTCTCACGTGATGGTCTCTGTTACTCGTAGGAGTTCACTGAACTTCTCACTGCCTTGTGAGTTCACAAACCGCGATCCATTAGAGGGGCCTAGTGAAGCTACCGGGGCGGTGAACTCGGTTGGTTTTATGCACAGGGTTGGCCGCGGTAACTCTCTAGAGTTCATAGAGCTTGCAAGGCTACCTTTAAGGTACCAAACATAGGGTCGCCAGTCCATTAATGAGTAGGTTTAAACCCTCCTCATGAGTTAGTACTGAAATTAAAACTAGATCTGGAGGGTCTCACGCATGGTTGGCCGTTATACAGCTCTCACTGCGGCCCTTATTTTCTTCATCTGCAAGGTTAAGCCCATTCACGGGAGAGCATTTTTCCTCCGTTCCCCGTGACGCTGCCGGAAAACTATACAGACGGTATGGGGGTTACGCAAGACTAGCCAGTTTACAACTTTTGGCCTTTTAGGCTTTTAGTCATTGACTTCATCGGCTGCCTGCATGGGTACGTACAATGGCCTTCATGGGCTTTTTAGGGCCACTGGCTCCTCGCCACCGCCCGGATGGCAAAAATGATAGGTCTTATGTGTAGCTGGCCTTCTTAGAGCTTGATCCTTTCAGAGTTTGATCCGCTTTAGAGCTTTTAGTCCCTTTAGAATTTGATCCTCTTAGAGCTCTTAGTCCTTTTAGAACTTGATCCTTTTTAGGATTTGACTCTTTTAGGATTTGACTCTTTTTAGGATTTGGCCCTTTTTAGGATTTGACCCTTTTTCGGATTTGGCTCTCTTGGTGTTTGGCTAGGCTGCCTTGAAATGTCTTAACAGATAACAGTAGACGTCATCATCGTCGTTGCGAGAATGATAATATTTCTGGCTGAGATTGATACGTCATCACTTCTACTAATATCCTCAAGGGTATTCATCCGTGTTGTTCGTAGTATACCAGCTCGGTGATGCTATCAATTTCAGCAGAGTTTTGCAGAGTCTGATTGACGATAATGATTATAGACACATAATCTTGATATGCTCGCGAACTGCTTCTTTATTCATTTGATGATACATATTCTTGCCCCCTTTTGATGTAGAATCATTATGTTGATAATATTCTGGATTAAAATCAAAAGCCTCTTCAGGGACGATATCTTTTGATGAAGCGAGCATAGATTGGTATACTGATACTTCGTCCATCTTGATTTACAACTCTGTATGCCCCATTGGAGTACACTTCCTTTATTATATATGGCCTGTCCCATTTAGGCTCGAATTTGCCCCCTGTTCGGCGAGTGACCACTATAGGTCTTTTCAACATTAAAACCATATCTCCCTTTTTGAAAGAACGATATTTAACTCGCTTATCGAAAGCAGCCGATATTCTTGCTTGGTATGACTGCAATTGCTGCTGGGTTGCCAAGCATTTTTAATCAAGCAAATCCAACTCTTTCATCCTTAATTTTGCATTTTCATCGTCTGTTATAGACTTATGTACTGCCACTCTGAGTGAAGCTATTTGTATTTCCATTGGGATAACTGCCTCTACACCATAGACCGGTAAATACGGTGTCGTTCTTGTTGCCGTACGATGAGTGGTTCTGTATGCCCACAATGCTTCTTGCAATTTCTCATCCTAATCACGCTTATTCCCTATCACTGTTTTCTTCAGTATTTTGACTATTGTTTTATTAAATGCTTCCGCTAATCCATTGGCCGATGGATAGTAAGGCGTTGAGAACGAGTGTCGAATACTGAATTTCTGACACAACTTTTCCATACCTCTGTTTTTGAAAGGAGTGCCATTATCTGTAACGATTTTCTTTGGAATACCATGATGTATATTATAGCGTGCCTGATGAAATTAACCACATCTTTTTCTTTAACATTGCGTAGAGCAATTGCTTCCGTCCATTTGGAGAAATAATTTGTTACTGCTAATATATATTGCTTACCTTTGGACGAAGGCGGATTTATAGGACCAATGACGTCTAGTCCCCAAGCTGAAAAGGACTAAGAGGCGACCGACTGATGCAGATCTTCTGGAGGAACGTGTATAACATCTCCATGAACTTGGCATTCATGACATCGCTTCGCATAATTAATCGCGTCCTTAAACATGGAGGGCCAATAATATCTCATTCGATGTATTCTATGGAATAGGTTTCGGCCAGCCTGATGTGCCCTGCATTCACCGGAGTGTGCCTCCCGCAGTGTTTGGCTTGCTTCTTGTTTGTCTAAGAACGTGACAATATTCCATTATAGGATCTTCTATATAATACTTCACTGCATATGATGAATCTGTTTGACCGTTGCTTGACTTGTTGCTTCTGTATTTGTTCTTCTGGCAGGATGTTATACTTGAAATAATTGATGAAAGGTTAACGCCAGTCATCTGTCGTTATTTCTAAACAAGATACAGGAAGCGTATCGACGACTTCTTCGATGATTTCTGAAGATGGTAAAATCTTCTTTCCTCTATGGTTACTTGAAGAGGGCATCGATTAAGGCAGGACAGGGCGGCTGCCAAACTAGCTAAAGCATCTGCTTTTGCATTCTCAGACCTCGGTATATGCTTGATTTCTACATGATGAAATTGTCCCAACAACTTCTCTGCTTTTCGACAATAGGGTAATAGCTCCTGTTTTCTTACCTCGAATTCCATTGTCAACTGACTTATAATTAATTTAGAATCTCCGAAGATATGCAGCATTTTTATCTCCATCTCTTGAGCTATTTCCATTCCGATAATAAGGGATCTGTATTCGGCTTCATTATTCGTGCACGTAGTGCCCAATGCGAAGGAGTATGGTAACAAATCGCCTTGAGGGGTAATGAATATCACTCCTGCCCTCGCTTCTGATGTTCATGTAGCGCCGTGAAAATACATCTGCCATGGGTTTTGTGATTCAGTCAGCATTACTTGTTCATCCAAAAAATCGTCATTAATGGTCTCACATTCTGCTACAGGGTGTGCTGCAAGAAAATCCGCCACTGCTTGTCCTTTTACTACTTTTGCTGATTCATATGTAATAGTATATTCCGAAAGTAACAGCATCCATTTGGCCAATCTTCCCGACAACAGTGGCCTTGTCATAAAAAACTTTATCGGATCTGCTCTCGAGATCAAAGTTATGTTATGGGAGAGACAATAATGCCTTAACTTTTGTACTGCGAATATCAGTGCCAAACACTCCTCGATTGGAGAATAGTTGCATTCTGCCCCTGCCAATGTTCGACTTAGATAATAAAGAGCAGTCTCTTTCCCTTCTTCATTTACCTGAGCCAGCAGAGCACCCAAAGAATTCTCAGCTACAGATATATATAAAATAAGTGGCTTTCCTTTTATTGGAGCTGTCAGTACTGGCGGTTGCTTCATCAATTCCTTTATCGAGTCGAATGCGTTTTGACAGGCTTGATCCCATACAAACTCTGTGTCATTCTTCATTAAATGCAAGAATGGCTGACATCTTCCTGCTAGATTTGAAATAAAATGGTGAATGTATGCCAGCTTTCCTTGCAAACTTTTTAATTCCTTCAGTGTTGTTGGTGCCGACATATTTTGAATAGCTTTAACCTTCTCAGGATCGATCTCAATACCCCTATGCCGTACAACGAAACCGAGAAATTTACCTGAAGATACCCCAAACACACATTTAGCTGGATTCATCTTTAGTTGCTTCTTTCTGAGTCGACGGAAAACCAATGCTAAATGTTCACAGTGCTCTTGATGATCTCCTGACCTGACTACCAAGTCATCCACATAACATTCCACATGTTTATGCATCATATCTCGAAAGATATTTCGCATCGCCTTTTGATATGTCGCTCCGGCATTTTTAAGGCCGAATGACATAACCTTATAGCAATAAATTCCAAGCAGCGTTCTGAATGCTGTTGTTTCGTCATCATCTGGTGTCATTCTAATCTGATTATACCCTGCGTAGCCGTCCATGAAGGACATAATTGCATATTGAGTCATACTATCAATCAACAACTCTGTTATTGGGAGAGGAAAATCGTCCTTCAGATAGGCTTCATTCAGATCCCTGAAGTCAATGCACACTCTGACTTGTCTATTTTTCTTTTTCATGGGGACAATATTCGATATCCACCTGGGATATTTGACTTCTCTGATAAACCAACTTTTATCAGTTTGTTAACCATTTCCTCAATCAATGGGACTAAATCTGGATGAAATCGTCTTTGCGCTTGTTTAACTGGCCTTTTCTCTTTGGAGATATTTAATCGGTGCATTGCTACAGATGGCTCTAAGCCTGGCATCTCTGCATAAGTCCAAGCGAAAACATATTTGTTCTCTTTGAGAAGTTGGACATATTTCTCAGCTTCTTGTTCAGGAAGATCGACACTGATAAATGTGTTCCTTGGTTCTTCTCCTGTGCCCAAGTTTATCTCTCGCAAACTGTCTATTGTTGGTTGCCCCCCGTCTTCCATCTGTCTCGGAGCCATTTCAGGATGTTTAACTATTTTAGGGTCCTCTTCTGATATTTGTGCGGCTATAATCATATTCACCGATGACTCTGTCCCTAATCCTTGGAATTTTCTTCGCTTTTCCTGTCCAATCCCAAGAGGGATTTGGATTTCTTTCCCATGATTCAGCCCAGTGGCTTTTTCGCAATCAAAACCCATGTTTCTCATGATTTTCTTGCTTGCAGAACTATATTTTTCTAGTTTTTGTGGTGTCAATCTACCGCGGTATACGTTATTCCTGATTTCTTCTCTTGGCTCTGTTTTCTCTGTGGCGTAAAATTCTATCGGCTCAAGGTGTTTCGCGCTAGCCCTGACTTGAAATCTTCTTGGGGCGGCTAAAAACGGTTTACAGCTTTTAACATTTGGCAATGGCACTGTATAGTTAGATTGCAAAATTTTTAGCTGTTCCAGCGATAATAAGGTTAGTGGCGATTGCCCCGGTTGTCTCAGGCGCTTTGGTACAAAATAGAACTTCTTCTTTCCTTTTGCAGTCTTAGAAGATTCTGCCCTTTCTTCTCTGACATTGTTTACTTGAATATCTTTTAGGATTCTGTTTTCATCATTATCTCTTACTTCTTTAACGAACCCTTTGTAGTAGCTTGCATCTGCAAAGAAAGACTCAGCCTTTATATACGGTTTTGCATCTGCCATCACCTTACATTGTATTCCGTTTTTGCAGTATTTAAAGCATTGGTGCAGCGTAGAGGGCACAATACCGTACTAATGTATCCATGGCCTTCCCAGGAGAAGATTGTATGTTGTCATGGCATTTATAACGTGGCATACAACATCAGTTGTCAATTCTCCTATTTCTAATGTCATTGTAATCTTAACAAGCGCACGCTGCCCATCTTGGTTGAAACCCTATATCATCATTCCACTAGGGCGTAAATCAGAACGACGATATCTTGGCTTGCTTATCATAGCGAGTGGCAGAAGGTTTACCGCAAACCCATTATCTATCATAATGCGTTTAACTTTCTTTCCACGGATATGACCTTCTATTATTAATGGTCTGTTATGTTCTACCTCGCAGATCAAATCATCATCAGAGAATGAAACGATTGGCAGAAAATTTGCTTATCCTTCACGCTCTTCGTATCTCATCTCTGTCAGTAAAATTTCTCTAACATTATGATCAGATAATGCTTGGACTAGGCTTTGTCGGAACTCCTCTGATAACTTGAGTGCGTCGTAAATGCTCAACAGCGCCAATATGCCCTTTAAATGACTAACCACATCATAAGTCACCCTTACTGCTTCACTCCCTTTTTTATTTTCGTCACCATTGTTTTGCTTTTCAACGACTTCCTTTCTCGTAATCCCTAGTTTCTGCTTCACAGGGCTTGTCGTTTTCTTTCCTGATCGTAACGTGATAACTGCTACTTTCTTCGTCACCTTTTGGGGATTTTGGTCTTCTTTCTCTTTTACCGCTCCGGCCTTTTCCTGGATCGTGAACATGTTTGCTGTTGCCCTCGTACTCTTCTCTTTTCCTTTACCGATTACTATCTCGTCCTTGTCTATCATTCGCTGTATTATGCACTTCAACGTGTAACAATTCTCCATCGTATGTCCCACCAGACAATGATAGCGGCAGAAATCTCTTTCCCCGGTCTTTGTCACATCTTCGGGCCGCTTGGGTTCCGGTAATTGTATCGTGCCAGCTTTTAGCAGCTGCTTCATCATAGGAACTACATCTTCTTTCTCAAAATCGAACCCTTCATGAGAATCAAGCATTCGGAGTCTCTTTCCATTGTATCTATTTCTTGATTGGTTCCATTCTTCTTTTCGTTCTGGCCTTTTATCCCTTAAACCCCTTGCATCTTTGCTCTTCTTATCACGGTCGACAGTATTCACACTCATCCTGCCGGGTACTCTCCTAGTTATCTCGTGGTGGAATGCTGGCATTTTACGAGTCGTTAATTCCAAAGCATGAGCCTTGGTGGCTAGATCACGGAATGTTCTGATATCGGCGCTGGTGAGCCCGAACGTAATTCCTGTTTTCATAGAATTCAAGCACATTTTAACCTGTTCTTTTTCTTCTGGCAACTGTCTGCACGAGGCTCCCAATGTTTTCCACCTGTCTATGAACTTCTCTACTGGCTCATTTTCTCTCTGTCGTATGGAGGCAAATTTTGTAATGCTAACGTCACGTTCTGAGGAGAAGAAAGTTGACATAAAGGCATCCTGCATTTGTTCCCAAGTTCGCATCGACCCTGGAGCCAGGCTGGAATACCACCGAAATGCTTTGTGTGTTAGCGATGACCCAAAAATCTTAAACAATACTGCGGTATCGTAGAAAAATTCCCCATGCTGGTAATGAAGTGCATCAGATGCTCTTCTGGCGAGCCTTCCCCATTAAACTTTTAAAAATTTAGATGCTTGAAGTTGGCCGGGAACGGAACATCCTCTACCTCCCTTGGATATGGCATACGATATCTGAAGCGGCCAGTATTTTCACGTTCCCTTTCTATTCTCACATTTTCTTCAACGATTTGTCTTATATCATCTTACGTTATAGTTCCTGCAGCGCGAACGGATCCTCGTGATCCTTCCCCTTGTGGATGATAGCCTTCGGGCTAATTTTCCTGTCCATTCACCGTACCCATCATTGGTGGAGTCGCCATCTAGCTACGTTATGTGTCAGGGTTGCCAACGCCTCTCTGAGATGTCTGCATTCTTCTGTTAGCATCCTTTGTGCTTCCGCCATCTCATTGATGCGATCCTCTGCAGTCGGTATATTGTTTTGGTTTGTCTCAGTCACATATACCGTATCTTCGCCACTCTTTGATGAAGCTGTTGACATAATAGGACTGAGGAAGAAGGGAGAAGATGGGATCTCGTTTGACTTCTCCACACTCTTGGAGCTATCAACCGGTTGGGGTGATACGAATATCGGCGAACTTATCTGGGGAGACAGAAATGTTGGTGGACTTGCCATTAATGCTTTGCCTTTCTTCTCTTTCATCCATCTTACCCTTGGGGTGACTAAAGCTGAAAAATCACGGAAAGCCACCTGTGGAATTACTCGCTCAGGGTATATTGCTGGTGGAGCGAGTTAATGATGCTTCTTGACTACATTACGTGTTATAGGCCTTCTAACTCTCGGCGAAGGCAGATCTGTTCGAGCATTCCTCGCGTTCCGTGCCCTTGTTTTGTGGGACATTACAACGGTCCAGCCTCTGTCACTATCCGCTGATTGGGGTGAAACAGATAATACCCTAGCTGTTGCTTGAGTCATGTTGCTTTTGCTTGCAGGAAACTGCGTCACGTATGCGGGAACTTGATCCAGCATATATTCTATCACGAATCCGGTTGATGTAAAATGAAAGCTTATTTCTCTTGCAGGAGTTGCCATTGATTTTGACTTACAGTCGAATTTGGACACCTTCTGTTATGAAAACATTTATAGTTAGTATTTACAGGATAAGATGATCTATCTTAAAGATGAAGGGGAGGATCTTTCCACTGAGAGTCGCCATTTTGGCATCAGAAAGATGCCAAACTATGGTGAAAGTTCTTAATCATCTCTTTGTTAATGCTAAAATAAGATCGAGAAGTCCCCAGTGGAGTCGCCATTTTGTTTCGACAAGAAAATAAAAGTATTTGTTTTGGAGCTGATCTTATTCAAACATAACAAAAGTGCATTCAGAACAATCATCATATTTTATTGATATTGAGTTCATTTACATCCTTTCTACATCCCTTGATTCTAAGGTAGATCATTTAGAAATGAAGAATTATTCTGAGTGCAATTATTATAGTCCAATATAAATTTCGGCAGTACTCCGACGTTATTTCGGTCATCTCCCAATACTTAGGAGGAATTGCTAAATTGATCATCCAATCTTAATGGAGATAGAAATTTTGGCAACATTCCGGCAGCTTCTTTAGTCGTCTCCTAGTACTTAGGAGGAATGTTGAATAAATCAACTGATCTCTCCTTTCAAAGGAGGTTTGAAGACTCCACACCATTTCAGCTCCTACACAAAGCTGGTTAGTTGACCTGTTGGGGGAACCGTGCAACTAATAAATTGGTTGCGCGGTCCGCGCAATGGACATCTTGGTTGCGCGGTGTAGAAGGGAGAGACAATGATCAGTTGCGCGGTCCGCGCAACTGATCATTGTCTCTCCCTTCTACCTTCAATTGCTCCGCTCCAGTTTTCGAAATATCTCTACCACCCCAAATGAGAGGAAGAGCGGGGTATTTATAGGCCCCTCACACGTGTCAATGGTCTTTGTTGATTGCGCGACCGGTGCAACCGCCTTCTTTATTGTGTGACCAGCGCAACTAAATTCATGATTGCACGACCCGCGCAACTGTCGGCCTTGTTGCCCAACCCGCGTAACGTTCCTTTTCAATTATGCTACCCGCGCAGCTGGATTTCTTGGTTGCGCGACCCGAGCAACTGAATCTCTTGGTTGCGCGACCCACACAACTTGTCTTCCTCCACTAGTCCTCTGAATATCGATCTTTCCCTTTCATGATGGTAATTTTTATGCTCCAACATACCGTTAGGTGGAGCATTGTACATTACCTCTTTTCTCACATCCACATATTCACAACCCTCCTACTTTTCAAACAACCAAGATGGAGATGAACTAGTTTCCCAAATCAGTAATCATGCATCACTAAATCTGAAATGAGGGTCCACATCAAATAAAAAATCCATAAATTACTAAATCCCTAAATTCATAAATCGACATTGAGAGAGAGAGAGAGAGACTAACCGTCGAGTCGGCATCGAGTTAAGTCGGGTGTAGCGGATTTCCTCTTCTTGTGCTTCTTCTTCTTCTTCTTCTTCTTCTTCTTCTTCTTATTCTTGTTCTTCTTTCGAGTGCTCTCCAAGTCTCTCTCACAGATCTAAGGTGGGTTTGCAGCGAAAGGGGGATTTCAAAACCCTAGTGAGAGAGAGAGAGAGGTGTTGGGAACAGGGTCGGGCTCGCGAGAGAGAGGGGTTGGGAAAAGAGGGCGTCGGAGAGAGGAGAGAGAGCGAGAGAGAGAGAGAGAGAGAGGGAGAGGATACGAGAGAGAGAGGAGGAGAGAGAGAGATGAGGGAGAGAGAGAGAGAGAGAGAGAGAGAGAGAGAGGAGCGAGAGAGAGAGCGAGGAGAGCGAGAGAGAGGAGAGAGAGGAGAGTTTGAGAGTCGAGAGGACGAGAGAGAGAGAGAGAGGAGAGAGAGAGAAGAGAGAGGAGAGAGAGAGAGGAGAGAGAGAGGGTTTGGGAAAGGGGTAGGCGCGGGATCTGGGTTTTGGGAGGGTAGGGCGCGGGATTTGGGTTTTGGGAGGGAACAGGGGCTTTGACGGGTAGGAACGGACAAGGGCTTTGACGGGCCACCATGATGTGTGCATTCTATTCACACCGTTCCTTCATTTTTCCATATCATTTTGGTGTACAAGCCCAAAAATGAGACAGTTCCAATGCTCAATCGAACAACATGAGAGGGATTAAATACTTACCATTGAAAACATTTTAGAGGCCAAAGAAGTTTTGGATCAAGCTGATATTTTTGTTTTACCTTCATCCAGGTTTATTTGACCTTGTGAACAACCTGAATGGTAATCAACGATCACGGTAGGCCCTAAAAAGGTTTCAACGATGAATGCCATTATCACTGCTACTTACGTTGGTGTAGTCCTCTTGATCTGCGGATCTGCCTCATTTTTGGGCTTATTCCCTAAAATGACATAGAGAAATGTATGGACGGTGTGGATAAAATGACACATCTGAGCCATGTGTCATTTCGGCATGTTTAGGTAGATAACCGGATTGAAGTTAGGCCAGCATAAGATAACATTCACATTCTACCCCCTCTCGTATTTATTGATGGAGAGCTGAAATCATCCATGTTAGTAAACATAGACCATATATGTGCCATAAATGTGGGTTTTAAGGAAATCTTGTTACAAACTGCAGATGGACTAGAAGCCCAGAATGAAAGTCTAGATCATGGCACAAGCAGTCTATATGTATGTGTGTACATAGCTGAAGTCTGCATGTTACCCATTTTTACAATCTCAATTATGATCTGATTCCCAGACCCTTTCTCATTAAATCATTGGTTGTATTTCAATGTTATCTGCAACTTGCAGGCTTTGATTTGGATGGTTATATTCGCTCAATGCCAGAGTTATCTGTGGTTCCACCAATTAAATGGGTCTCAAGATTCCCAACAAATGAACTGTCTGGATCCCTCAAAGATCACCTTTTCTTATATGTGGCGCAACTTCAAATGGACCCTGCCAAAGTTTACCCACCTAATGAGTTGACGGTCCTATTAATGGGCAAATGGATCTTCATACTAGACTTGCTTGATACCACAGTCACAGATCCATTACTAGCCCTAAGTTAGTGGTCCACTTAAGCAATATTGGCCATGATCAACTTTCATGACTCGATCCTCACTTATTTACTAATTAGTCTTAGAATTTAAGCTCATGTCTCCATGCATAAATATATTATTACATCCAAGCCACTCTTTCATCCATTTACTTAGGTGATGCATTAGTTACTTTTTCTCAAGATTCCATTTACTTAGTGATGCGATAGTGACTTTTTCTTCCCACCATAGAAGTGGTTTTAGACGGATGGGTAGAAGCCATAGCTTGTCCCATATATACTGTATATTCAACGCAAGAATCATTTGGACATTTCTACCATCACTATGTCATTGCACGCCACATCTTCTAACCTACTTAATAGTTTCAGGCTAAAAATGAAGCATAACACAATATGCATGACATGAGGCGGAGTACTGGCCATCCCACCCATGGGCTGACAGAGTCAAAGAATATTCCCAGCTCTAATTGAAACCAAAGAATATTCCCAACCATATGGAACCTTTTCCCATACCTTTTCAATTTTAGATATGATTCATTTTTTGGATAATGCTCTAAAATGTTCTCTAAAAATAGATGAACGGTGTAGGTATAATAAATACATCACTATGGGGACCATGTAACTTTGATCTCCTTTGAACCGTTCGTACAACTTGGAGCTCAAAAAGTGTCAATGCTCATCTTCGCACGACACGTACCTATAGCAGTTAGATAGTTATATAGCCGGTGTTATCATTGCACACTCACTCACTATTAGAAAACTTCTTAATGCCATTATAATGTGTATTTACCCTTGAAACAGTTGATAAGATCAAATGAAGGTAAAACACAAATATCAGCTTAATCCAAAAATTTCATCACTTAGAAGAAGCTTTTAATGGTCAATTTCCGTTCTTTCCTCTAGGGTGGTCCACCTGATATTTGGATTCAATTGCTTTAAAATGAGCTGGCAAAATGGAGGGACTGCGTGGATATACAACACATACATCACATACAACCAGCTGACCCCTGATTCTCTAATCTGCGCACTTAAGAAGTTTCTAGCCGTCATCTACGCACTCGTTAGGGCTGTTCGACTCGGGCCATTGATTCGGCTTCAATGGCCGACTCGGGCCAATCCAATGGCTGTTTTTTTATACCTCGTGTTGAGTTCGAAAGTTCGACCAGGTGGTATTTCAACTCGACTCGACTCGGCTCGTTATTAAAATTTTAATTTATTTTTTATAATTTATTATATATAATATATATATTATATATATATATATGTGTGTGTGTGTGTGTGTGTGTGTGTGTGTGTGTGTGTGGTGTGGGAAAAGGTTCCATATGGTTAAGTTGTGTGAACCCCACCGTGATAGGTGTCGAACATCTACCCAATCAGTCAGATGCACCATTCCATGGTGGGCCTGGGGCTTAAAAATCAAGTTAATCCGTCACTTTTTTGGGCCACACCACATACAAAAGTTGAGAGGGGTTACTCTCCATAAAATATTCATAATCATTTGTTAGGCCCACTGAGATGTGGTCACAAATCTAGCCCATCCATTATGTGTGTCTCACTTGGATGAGGAGTCAGACCAAGTTTCATATGCATCAAATTTTTAGGTGGGCCCCACCAAGTGATTTTATATGTTTTAGGCATTTCTTCACATGATTTTAGATGGTATGGCCCACCTAAGTTCCATATACGGCTGATTTTTGGGATATCCTATAATTTAAAGGGGGCCCATCAAATGCACGGTGTTGATGGTCGACACTCATCACAGTGGGGCCCACACAGCTCTACCTCATGGGAAGTTCCCATGAGCTCGACCGTACAGAACCTTTTCCTATATGCGCGACCCCACCCGACCCCACTCAACCCTAGCCCCCTTTTCCTTCTTCTCTTTCTCTACCCGCCACACGCCCGCCCCCCGACGCGCCCGACCAACACAAATCCCTCTTCTCTCTCTTTGTCTCTCTCACACCCTCTCCCTCTTCTCTCTCTCTCTCTCTCTCTCTCTCTCTCTCTCTTTGTCTCTCTCTTCCTCTCTCTTTGATCTCTCCACCCTACCATTACGCACGCCTACCCACGCACACCCTCTCTGTCTCTGAAGCTCGGTGAGGTATCTATTTATCTCTCTCTCTCTCTCAATCTCAATCTCAATACCAATTTAGGGATTTGGGGATTTAGCAATTTATGGATTCCTGATTCGATGTGGACCCTCATTTAGGGATTTGGGGATTTTATGGCACATTACTTCACATTGTTGGGGATTTCTGTCACCACCGAAACCATGTTGTAACAAAGTTGTGTTTATAAAGAACTCAGTCATTTATATTTTGTTGTATCTTGAACTATTTTGTGTTTATGCTGTTATTAAGGCCAGGCTATTTGTAACTTTTCTATTCCAAATTTGGTCATTCTATATACTCGTTTTGATGAATTTGTTGAATTATAGCCAATTTGGTCGTTCTGTATACTCTTTTGCCTTCAATTCTATCATATTTAACTTTTGGAGTTCTTGTTGACCCATTTATTGTACTGATATTGGCCTGATTAAGTTTACTACATATGATCTATTTGACTTGCATATAGCTTTTAAAAGCTGTTGACAGGTACAAGATGTGCTTACTCGCTTGAGAGGTATGAAATGCTATGGATGTATCTACTTGGCCTGCCCTATTATTTTAATGAACTTTGTTATGGTTGCAAAAATTAATCTGCACGAATCTCATTTGTAAGCATGGAACATGGTCAGATACTTTTAGTGGTTGAGCTTGCATGCATGCTTTTTCCCCCCAATTAAAGTGAGATCTACTATAGAAGAGGAAAAAGCTACAAATTACAACATGGGATAATTATCTACATATTGCCAGGAAAATCTATTAACCTCCTCATCGGTCAGGGCATCCTCCCCCAAGGAGCTTACAAAAACGCTTATCTAAGCATATCGTGTTGTTACTTTCTTTCATAGCATACTTTGATTATTCTTGATCATCTATCTATCAATCAAAAAAAAAAAAGAACCATTTTTGTATGTTTCCCCATTCTTTGTAGTAGTTTTTCTTATCCACTTTTTTGATAGATATGCATCTTTGTCTTCGAATAAATCTCTTACCTATCAAATTTTTTTTGGGTATTCGTGACCCTGAGAAAAGAAACAATAAGCAGAGTCTTGGTTGTATAACTTAATTCACTAAGGCACATGCTTGTACGCACATATTGTGCATTATGGTTTGTGAGTCTGGTTTTTTATATCATTGCTAGAAAGGAAGCCCTTTTATTGCTTGCTACTACATTTCATTGAAAACTTGAAAACCCAAGCTTAAACCCGATCCCGAACCTGACCCCGATTTCCTAAACCTAAACCTTAACCTATTCTCAATTCCCTAAAGATATAACTTATAACCTATAACCTAAACCTAAACCTAACCTAAACCTATAACCCGAACCTGATTTCCTAAACCTAAACCTTAACCTATTATCAAATCCCTAAACCTAAACCTTCACCTAATCCTAATCTCAACTCCCTAACCTAAACCAAAACCTAAACTTGAAAACTGAAACCTAAACCCGATACCGAACTCGAACCCGAACCCGATTTCCTAAACCTAAACCTTAACCTATTCTCAATTCCCTAAAGCTATAACCTATAACCTAAACCTAAACCTAAACCTATACCTATAACCAAAACCTAAAACCTTAACCTAAACCAAAACCTATAACCTAAACCTTAACCTATAACCTATAACCTAAAATTATAACCTATAACCTAACCTTAACCTAAAACCTAAACCTAAACCTATAACCTAAACCTATAAACTAAAACCTAAACCTATAACCTAAGGCCCTGTTTGGGCAACGGAATTAGAAGGGATTAGGTGGGATTGGATTCATCTGGTTCCGTGCCAATTCCACTCCATGTTTGGCAAAGCTTGGAATTAGATCGTATGGGGTTACATTGGGTCCCGTGCCAATTTCACTCAATGCTAGCAAGTTGTGTAGGTCCCACCCTGATGTGTGAGCTATATCCACACCGTCCACCCATTTTTTGAGATTATTTTAGAGCATGGGCCAAAAATCAGGCAATTTTAAAGCTCAAGTGGACCCACCACTGAAAGCAATGGGGATTGAATACTTACCGTTGAAAACTTCTTTGGGGCCACATAAGTTTTGGATCTACCTCATTTTTCGGCCCATACCATAAAATGAGGTTACAAAACAAATGAACGGTTTAGATATAATACATATGTGTTATTCCGATAATTTCAAATGATGGTGGGTATATCCATTCAATGTACCACCGTATTACCAACAAAGCAGAGCATTAATCTAATCCCATGGAATCAGGGGACAACCCCTGCCATGGGTAATAATGATGTTTTTTTGAATACAATCCCACCTAATCCCTTCTAATACAGCTGCCCAAACAGGGCCTAAATGTATTCTCAAATCCCTAAACCTAAACCTACACTTAATCCTAATCTCAACTCCTTAGCCTAAACCTAAACTTGAAAACCCAAACCTAAACCCGAACCTGATTTCCTAAACCTAAACCTTAACCTATTCTCAATTCTGTAAACCTTAACCTATAACCTGACTTAAACCTAAACTTATAACCTACACTTATAACCTAAACCTAAACTTATAACCTAAACCTACAAGCTAAAACCTAAACCTAAACCTAAAACCTAAATGTATTCTCAAATCCCTAAACCTAAACCTACACCTAGTCATAATCTCAACTCCCTAACCTAAACCTAAACCTTAACTTGAAAATCCAAACCTAAACCCGATCCCGAACCCGAACCCGATTTCCTAAACCTAAACCTTAACCTATTCTCAATTCCCTAAAGCAATAACCTATAACCTAAACCGAAACCAATAACCTAAACCTATCTTTGTATGGAGCATTGTCTAAGAACTCGTCATCAACCATGTATGTGCACACATATGGATGGATGGATGGATAGACGCACTTACTTGGAGCTTGGAAGTGTAGGAGAGATAATCATAAGGCAAGAACTCGTCATCAACCATTGTGGATGGAACATTGTCTAAGAACCATAGTGATCAGATGATTTGATAATTTGATTTTTAGAATCATTGAATTAGGACCACAACCCATTTCTTTTTAACTGTTCCTTTGATGGTTACTAATAAAAAAGTCGCCATCTTATGATCTTTGTATTTTTTGGTTATGTTTCATACACGATGTGGCCCACAACTATAACATTAACCTAGAATGGTGTCTATGTACATGGACGAGCTACACAATTTAGCACTTCGTATCAACAAACATTGGATTTAAACCACAATCACAAGTATCGTGTAGCAATGTCACATCTTTGCACAGAATAAAACAGTTTTGAACAAGGTTTGAAGTATTGGCCACCTTATCGGTGGTGAATGATATGATACCCAATACACTGATTTTAATCCTTGGTTTTCAATGACAGGTGGGGTCCATGATCCAATAATTTAAACCCATGCCTGTTTGTCCCAATAGCAGATGGACTACGCCTAAAAATCTTCTCGATAGCACAATCTTAACCTATCAATTTCTAGCTTGTATATAAAAGGTAACATTGTCTTGTCTCACTCATGTACCATTTCATGTTATATACATTGTATTATATACATCATTGAATATACATTGTACGAGGTTTACAGTAATCTTGGAGTGCAGAAAATTTCCAAGTATGTGCATTTTAGTCCGAGTTCTTTCTCTTATCACGATAGCCTTGGGAGGGTTGATACGAGGGATGGGTTGACTACAAAAGGGCTAATTAAAACTATATTGGGTTATCTTGCCGGTCCTTAAATTAGTATGTCTTGCAAGATAACCCAATATAATTTTAATTAGCCCTTTTGCAATCAACCCATCCATCGTATCAACCCTCCTAAGGCTATCGTGATTAGAGAAATAATTCAGACTAAAATGTACATACTTAGAAATTTTCTGCACTCTAAGATTACTGTAAACCTCGTACAATTTACTTGAAATTTTTCATCAGTTGTAGGTCATCTGGTATAAAGAGCTTGTTCTTCACTACTAATCGAACATAAAACACGAAGTCAATGACAAATTTTCAGCCTATGAATCTTGTGTATATGTAGGAAAGCAACAGAAGTGGTTAATGCTTTTAATCATTCAATGTCCAACTACTATACATTTTTCAGCCTCATCTGTATAGATGAAATATTCCATTATAGGGACTGCCTGATGAATAGTCTGGAAGATTGGTTCTCATCCACAAAAAAATAGATGCGTAGCTTATTTTTAAATGTATTAGCTCGAAATTGATGGAGCAGACCTAGATGTGTGTCAGAGCTATCCGGATGCTGAGTGGGGGTTCCTGGAAGGTGGGAACCGCTGTTATGATCATGATGAATGAAATGGCCAAGCTATATGTCCTAGAGGGGGGGTGAATAGGACTATGCTAAATTAAAATAAAATCAACGAAATAAAGATAAACAAATAGCCTTACAATTATAAATCAATTCACAATGCTGAAATCAATTCAACCTTAATAAATAAGTATTGAGAGGTTGATACAAATTCAGTTCTAAGGACAACCTTATACCATAATAAACAAGGGCTTATGGTAGGACAACCTTATTTCTAGAACGCCTTTTAGATCAATAACTCAATCTGAATAGAAATAACTAAATAGCAAGGAAATGAAATAAATTACAGAAATAGATATCTAACTTATTACAATAATCCCCACACTTGCTTGAAATGTAAATTGTTACAAGATTCACATCCACACGTACATTCCACAAAATTGAATGATAAATGATATGAAAATTAAGCAAGCATTCAATCCACAAGACAAAGAGTTATAGTGGTTCGCCTGTGTGTACACCAACTGTCTTTCAACAACCACACAGAATGCTACTCCACTCCTAATATCCTCACACAGGGGATATTAGCGTTTACTATCAAATAGGTTTTCACAGGTTCACCCAAAACCTTTACAATTGTGTCTTTTTAACTTGGGCTTACACAATTCAAAAACCCACACTTCTGAGTTTTCTGGCTCTCCTCAGATAACCACACAAATTGAGATTTTTCTGGCGAATCCCAAACAAAAACTAAAATAGAATGAAATTTATAAAATTGTAAAATACCTGGATTTCTCCTTTTCGTAGTAGCCCGGTAGAACCAATCGGAGTAGATGTTCGAATATAGAAGTTCAATGTCCACTACTCACTTTAATATGGTTGTAAGTTCTAATTGATTTTAGATTTAAACTAGTTGGGCGTAGCTATATTTGATTTTGATTCCAAAAAGAAGGAATAAGGCAATTCCTCTTTTCAAATGAGATTGGAATACAGGAATAAAATCAAATTAAATAAGCTTGCAAAAAGAGAAAGTAATTATGCACAAAATAGCTTAAAAACAAACACAAACTTATCTCAGAGTGGAGCCTTGAATTCACTTAATTTTCAATAAAAAACTCTGAAATTCGTGTGCTATTTATAGCTGAAGAAATTCGTCTTCGACTGGTCCTAGGGTCACCACAACTGGTCCAAGAATAAACTAATTTTTGAATTTTTGAGTGCGATTGGATCAGACCGTTGTACGACCGGTTGTAGGCAGTCCATGACTGGTCGAAGGCAGTCTATGACCGGTCGAGACCCCTCTACGATTGGTCCTGTGACACTTGATTTAGTCGTTGAAGTTTGAGTCGAAGCTTTACGACTGGTCGAAGGTCGAGTCGAGACCATCCCACGACCGGTCGAGCAGACTCCAGGACTGGTCGAAGCCGAACCAGAAAATCCGATAAAATACAATAATCTTAGGATTGGTCGAGGAACTTCTTAGACTGGTCGAACAAATGCTAGGATTGGTCGAACAAGGTCTTGGACTAGTCTTAGAATAGACCATATTCATGTATTAATATTAAAATGAATTATGTAGCCAAAGTGACCTGCCCTAAGGTCAATCTAAGGTTTATCATGATGTATGGACATTGAAAACATCATTTGCTTAGACTTTGATCATTACGAAGCTTGAGTTCTTCTTGATGTAGCTTGACTACTTCACAAGCTTTGAAATCAATGTCACTTTGAGTTGCACTTGAGTCCCGTACTTATATTTGAATCTTGAACTTCCACTTGCACTTGAACTTGAGTCTTGACCCTGAGCTCTTCTTTAATTGTGGCTTGAACTATCATGAAGCTTGAAGAATTATTTGAACTAGACTTCAAGTGTTGACGAGGTGTCTCAAACAGATTTATCAAGATATAAACACAAGACATATGAAGATGTTTTGACACATAAAATTTGACAATCAAAGAGGAATCAAATCATAGCACTTACAATCTCCCCCTTTGTCAAATTTGTGACAAAACACCTCTCATACTTCAATAAGATAAGCATCACATTGTATAATAACGAATCATGCACCAGTTGTCATAAAATAAGCATCCCCTTAAGACAACTCAAATCGATAACTCAACTCCCCCTGAGTTAGTACGCCTCAACTCCTCCTGAGTAGGCATATGTTGTGTACCCCCATCATATCAATCATAATCCATAGAATTCACAAATTCTCCCCCTTTTTGTCAAAATATGACAAAGGAAGAAACAAAGATAGGATATGAAAGACAGAAATAGAGATAGCAACTCAGAAAGATAGAAAGATAAAAAGTTCAGAGTTAAGAACATTACATAAGAAGTGATCAAGGTGAGTCAGAGTACATATCAAAAGAGTTATCAATTGAAGTTTAAAATAGGCATCCACACAACCAAAGAAGGTAAATTAATAAAATTATTACATACCAAAGATTTAACATTCTCAATCTGATCCAGAAGATGGAGCAGGTATGTTAGGGTCACTTTGATGAAGGCTCTTCTGTAAGCGCCTAAAATATCTGTGCATAATTTAAATTGTTGATTGTGGCCAACATTCATCTGTTCTACCTTTTCCTCTAATACACGCAGACATGCATTGAAATCAGATGGTTCAAAGTCTGGATCATTTCCAGAGTCAGAATCAATTTCATTAAAAATATCATCCATGTCAATATAATCTGACAGTAACTCATCACCTTCGACACCAATCTCTGCTTCAGCAGCAGCTCCACCCGCACCATCATCAACTTGACCAGAGGCCAATCTCAACTTCATTTTATTCAAGTTGGAATTGTTAAATATGAGGTGTTGGATAGGAGCCTCACCGACGGGCATAGCGACTAACATGTGAGTGACTAATACATTCAACAGATATCCAAATGGAATATCACCATGACCAGGATGACTACGGATTTGAATGATAGATGAACAAATCAAAGAGGGAAAATAGACATTAGCACCAGTAATGATTGAGTACAAAATACGAACCATAAACAGAGTCAACTCAGTCTTGTTTCCAGAGCGAGGATACAGATTAGAAGTGAAGATACGATGCAAAACTCTGTATTTGGGTAACAAGTATCTAGTTTTGAGGGCATTCCCATTTGCAGTCCATGGTGCATTCATGTTACACAATGCTTTAGTATAAGTACATTTTTTTTTTATTCTGACACTTTCTCAGCAAGTGCACTAGGATGAATACCATCATCATTTACTGGTATGTCCATAAGGCCTGAAATTAAATGTCAATCAATAGTAAACGGCCCTTCTCTAGTAGTAATAGTGAAAGTCAGTTGCTTAGTAGAGAAATAGTTATGCATACAACCATGGCTTGTGCTATGGATTGGTATGCCGGCCCGCCCCAGCGTAAAATGTTTTCCCATCCTACCGATTGAAGGAGAGAAAGGAGACTGAAATGAGCGATATGGTTTAAATCAACAACTTTTTCGACTATGACATTGCGCATACACAAATCACGTACATGTGGTGGATCATCTTCAGGAGCCCTAAGATGTCGTCTAGTAATAACATTCGATCGAGAAGAAGAAGCACCTCTAAGATTTTTCTTTTTACGTCTAGAATCCATATTCTTGAAGAAATGAAAGAAATTTCAAAAAAATAGAGATGGGTTTCTCTAGATTCAACAAATGAGGAAGAAAAACCCAAAAAGTTGAAGATCTATATGAAATAGACAATAATAATCAAGAAATCTAAGGAAAAGATTAAGATACTTCAAGAAAGCAAGGAAAATCACTCTAACCTGAAGGAATCGAACACAAGGGTTCGACTAGTCGAAGCTCGGCTCATTGGTGAGGAGGGTTAGAATGAAGAAGAAGAGTGTTTCCCCAAATTAAAGAGGTCAGCGCGCTGCACAACCGGTCTTGGGACATACTCGACCGGTCGTAGCAAGACTAGTCGAGAACATCCTCGATCGGTCTTAGACCAGAAAAAATATGCAATTTCCACAGAATTTTAAAATTTAAATTAATAACATATTAACATTATATATAATATGATACAAAGATGTATGAGCAATCATTTAAAATTGCACATACCAAGATCAAATTTTAATTTATTAAACCTGCTTTTATCGAGCAGTTTAGTGAAAATGTCAGTAACCTGAGTTTCGATAGGAATATATTCTAAAGATATTATTTTTTCTTCCTCTAATTCACGAATATAATGAAACTGAATGTCAATGTGCTTAGTACGTGAATGTTGGATTGAGTTTTTTGAAATGTTTATTGCATTGGAATTATCACAGTATAAAACCATCGAGTCTTGTGCGATTCCATAACCACTTAGAATACGTTTCATCCAAACCAGCTGAGTACATGCATTTTCCGCTGCAATGTATTCAGCCTCAACAGTTGAGAGTGATATGGAACTTTGCTTCTTGCTAAACCAAGAAACCAAGAAGTTTCCAATGTAAAAACAAACACCATTGGTTGATTTTCTGTCATCTATATTTCCTGCCCAATCAACATCCGAATACCCAGCCAATTGAACACTAGTATCATAGGGATACCAAAGACCCAGATTAACTGAACTTGCGACATATCGAATAATTCGGTTAACAACAGTTAAGTTAGATTCTTTAGGATTAGACTGATATCTAGCGCAAATTCCAACACTTAAAGCAATATCAGGTCTACTTGCAGTTAAGTAAAGTAAACTACATATCATGCTACGATACAATTTAGGATCTACATCTTTACCTGTAGAGTCTTTTGAGAGTCTTAGAGTTGTACTCATAGAAGTATCAAAATTCTTACCATTTTCAAATCCGAACCTCTTAATCAAGTTCAATGCATACTTAGTTTGTGAAATATAAATTCCATCAGATTGTTGTTTTACTTGCAACCCTAAAAAATAATTTAATTCACCAACCATGCTCATTTCAAATTCAGATTTCATTAGATCTGCAAACTCAACAGTCATGTTAGTACAAGTTGATCCATAAATTATATCATCAACATAGATTTGAACCAATAAGATATCATCGTTATGTTTCTTAACAAAGAGCATCTTCTCGACACTACCCATCTGAAAATTGTGACTTAGTAAAAACTTAGTCAATTTTTCATACCATGCTCTGGGAGCTTGTTTCAGACCATAGAGAGCCTTTTTAAGGCGGTATACATGATTAGTAAGCTTAGGGTCTTTAAACCTAGTCGGTTCTTCAACATATACCTCTTCATGTAAGTCGCCATTCAAAAAGGTACTCTTCACATCCATTTGAAAAATTCTAAACTTTCTAAAACATACAATAGATATGAAAAGTCTAATTGATTCAAGGCGAGCAACTGGGGCAAAAGTTTCATCATAATCAATCCCTTCAATTTTCTTGTACCCTTGCACAACCAGTCTTGCCTTGTTTCGAATGATATTTCCCAATTCATCAGACTTATTTTTGAAAATCCATTTTGTTCCAATAATGTGTTTATCTTTAGGTCTAGGAACAAGATACCAGACATCATTTCTTATAAACTGATTAAGTTCTTCCTACATCGGTACTATCTAGTTTTCATCAGAAAGTGTTTCTTTTACGTCAACCGGTTCTATCTGGGATGTAAAGCATATGTAGTTACATATGTCTTCTAATTGTCTACGAGTGCACACACCAGTGAGAGGGTTTCCAAGTATTTGAGAAGTTGGATGATCTTTGACAATCCTTAATTCAGAATTAGTTTCACTTAATGAAGTATCTGGTTTTTCAAATATAAGAGCTTCATCATTATCTGAACTAGGGGAAGGTGTATTCAAGTGATCGTCAATTACTACATTTATTGACTCTTGAATCACATCGGTCCTGTTGTTCAGAACACGATATGCACGACTGTTAAAAGAGTATCCTAAAAAGATCCCTTCATCACTTTTAGTGTCGAACTTTTCCAAATTTTCACGGTTACATAAAATATAGCACTTGCTGCGAAAAACTCGAAAGTATTTGACAGTAGGCTTTTTCTCAAACCACATTTTATAAGCCGTTTTATTATAAGATTTGTAAATATAAACACGGTTAATAATGTAGCAGGCGGTATTCACTGCTTCAACCTATAAATTTCTAAGGAGCTTCATGCTATTCAACAAAACATTTTCCATTTCTTGGAGCACTCTATTTTTCCTTTCCACAATACCATTTTGTTGTGGAGTTTTGGGCGCAGAGAATTCATGTGATATTCCCTGATCGCTACAGAGTTTCTCAAAACCGTTGTTTTCAAACTCGGATCCATGATCACTTCGGATCTTACTGACTTGAGAACATTTTTCAGTTTGGATCCGTTTGATAATCTTTTTCACATCATCAAGGGTTTCTGATTTGTCTCTTAAAAATGAAACCCAAGTGTATCTTGTATAATCATCTACGATGACCAAGATGTATTTTTTGCCACCTCGACTTTCTGTTCTGGTTGGTCCTATAAGATCCATGTGGAGAAGCTCGAGTGGTCTAGATGTGGTATTAGAGTTCACCTTTTTTTGAGAACGCCAAGTTTGTTTACCATACTGGCATTCACCACATATTTTGTCTACTTTTTGCACTTTAGGTAGACCTCTAATTAGTTCTTCTTTGCTCAATCTGTATAAATTTCGGTAGTGTACATGTCCAAGGCGTTTATGCCATAATTCTGTCTCATTGGTATGGACCATGTAACACATTTGGTTAGATGAGCTACCATCGCTTACTATATAGCAGTTTTCAGAAGTTCTGCGACTAGTTAACATTACAGAACCCTTTTTATTTAAAATTTTACAACCTCGATTGGAAAATTTTACACTATGGTTGTTATCGCATATTTGAGATATGCTCAACAAGTTGTGTTTTAAACCCTCAACATATAAAACATCTTTAAATAAAGGGAGGTTATAGAGTTGGACCGTACCTTTACCAATAATCTTGCAATTGCTACCATCACCAAATGTGACTGACCCATCAGTCATATCTTTTAGATCGGTGAATAAAACCTTGTCACCTGTCATATGCCTGGACCATCCACTGTCTAGGTACCATTTTGAATGACTTGTTGCTTTGAAAGCAGTGTGAGCAACCAAGCAGGAAACTTTAGGAACCCATTTCAGAACTGTTTTGGGTTTAGGAGAATGGTTGGTCTTCTTTTGTCTGATGTTGTAAGAATGACCTACTGAGTTAGATTTTAAGAGCTCCTTAAGTAAATGAACTATTTTTTCAGCTAGTGGATTTCTGATCTGATTTTTAAAATAGCTGCATTTAGGTTTTTGAAAAGTTTTTGTATTTTTAGAAAAACCTTGACAAGTACATTTTCCATTTGAGTTAGAAGCCTCTCCTTTCACAAAGTTGGGAGGAGTATTCTTCTGTTTAGGAGATGTGTTTTTATCATAGCCCAAACCCGAATCGATCGCCACATTTTCTTGATCCGGATGATAATTTTTCTAACTTTGGATCACCTTGGGCATATCTCCATGTATCCTTCAAACTCAGAAGAGAAGATACTTCATTTTTAAGTTTATCATTTTCAGATTTTAAATCATCAATCAGGGAAGTTTTGAATTCCAAATCACATTTTGATTTTTTGAAACAATCTGAAATTTGTGATTTCTAAAACAAGAGTTTCAAAACATTCTTTGAGTTTAGAAAACTTTTCTTTTTGAAGTTTAAGTTTGACAGCAATTTTACAACTTTCCTTATATAAGGCATTATAAGCATCTTGAAAATCTTCTTCATTTTCATGATCACTATTCAAATTTTCTTCACTTGTTGAATCATCGTGATCTGAAAAAGTAAACTTGGCTAGAGTCATGAGGGCCTTAACTTCACTGCCCGACTCAGTTTCAGAATTTTCTGATTCAGAAGAGGCTTTAGAATCAGACGATTCATCCCAAGTAGCCAACATACCCTTCCTTTTAGGTCCGTCCTTTTTAGGACATTTGTTTGCTAGATGCTCATACTCTTGGCAGTTGTAACACTGACTATCTTATAAAGACTTCCAAGTTTTGGACTTCGTTTTAGATCGTTTCTTTTCATTTGTCTTTTGAAAATCGACCCCTTTCTTACTTTTGAAAATCTTATAGAATTTTTTCACTAAAAGAGACATATCATCTTCAAAATTTTCTAAATCTGAGTTTTCTTGAGAAATACCTTTAGATGACTTCAAACCAATAGATTTGCCTTTAGGAGCTTTAAAATTTAATTCATAGGTTTGTAATGAACCAACTAGTTCTTCTACCCTCATATTATCCATATCACGAAGTTCCTGGATCGCGGTTACTTTAGAGTTGAACCGTTCAGGAAGTGAGCGTAGTATCTTTGCACACACTTTACTTTCTGGGATTTTATCGCCAAGACCCCACATTGAGTTTACAATGTCATTGAATCTTGTGTAAAAGTCCATAAACATTTCATTTTCCTCCATATGAATTTCTTCAAATTTGGTTGTGAGGAGTTGGACTTTAGATTTTTTGACAATTGATGTACCCTCGTGTGTCATTTTTAATATATCCCAGGCTTGTTTTGCAGTATCACAGGATATGATTCTTTTGAACTCATCCAGTGATAGTGCACAAGTGATTGCATTTAGTGCTTTTGTATTCGCACTACTTTCACTTTTCTGAAGTGTGGACCAAGAAGTATAAGGTGTTATTCTCATTGATTTTGATCCATTGATACCAGTTACTTCAATGGTAGGAGGGCTCCATTCAGTCACTGTGGCTTGCCACACACTCTCATCCATTGATTTGAGGAAGATCCTCATTCTGGCTTTCCAATAGGCATAGTTGGAGCCATCAAAGGGTGGAGGCCTAGTGACTGAAAGGCTACCAAGATTTGACATCTTTTTATATAGCTTAGATTGTTAGCTCAGGAAATAAATCCAAATAAAAAGCAATAAGAACGAGCTATTAGGCTTTGATATCACTTGAAATGGCCAAGCTATGTCCTAGAGGGGGGGGGGGGGGGGGGGTGAATAGGACTACGCCAAATTAAAATAAAATCAGCGGAATAAAGATAAACAGATAGCCTTACAATTATAAATCAATTCATAATGCTGAAATCAATTCAACCTTAATAAATAAGTATTGAGAGGTTGATACAAATTCAATTCTAAGGACAACCTTACACCAAAATAAACAAGGGCTTATGGTAGGACAACCTTATTGTTTCGACAAGGAAACAAATGTATTTGATATGGGGGAAACTATCTTATTCAGGCATAACAATGGGAAAGTATAAAAACAATCATCACACTTTATTGATTCTGAATTCATTTACATCCTCTCTATATCCCTTGATTCTAAGATAGATCATTCAAGATTGAAGAATTATTTTGAGTGTAATTATTATGATTCGATATAATTATTATTCACTTCGGCGCTATTTCGGTCATCTCCTAGTACTTAGGAGGAATTACTGAATTAATCAGTTAATCTTCTTGGAGATAGAAATTCTGGCAGCACTCCATCAGCTTCTTCAGTCATCTCCCAATACTTAGGAGAAATGTTGAATTAATCAACCAATCTCTCCTTTCAAAGAAGATTTGAAGACTCAGCAAAACTCTGCACCAAGCTAGTTGAGTGACCTTTTGCTCGACCCGTGCAACTGGTAATGTGGTTGCGCGGTTCGCGCAAGGGATATTCTGGTTGCGCGGACCGCGCAATTGATATGGCACTTTGCGCGGTCCGCGCAACTGATCGTCATCCCTCTCTTCTACCTTCAGTTGCTCTACTTCGGTTTTTGAAATATTTCCATCCCCTAAATGAGAGGAAGAGCGGGGTAACACGTGTCAGTGGTCTTTGTTGATTGCGCGACCCGCGCAACTACCTTCCTCGTTGCGCGACCGGCGCAACTAACTTCTTAATTGCACGATCCGCGCAACTGTCGCCCTTGTTGCGCGACCCATGCAACTGTTGTCTCGACTGTGGGACCCGCACAACTGTCTTTTTCAATTATGCTATCCGCGCAGCTGAATCTCTTGGTTGCGTGACCCGCGCAACTTGTCTTCCTCCACCAGTTGTCCCCTGAATGTCAATCTTTCGCTTTCATGATGATAATTTTTATGCTCCATCAGATGCCACCTTGATCCATTCTTTGTTTTGTTGAATCAAAGAATCAGGATCAACTCATACTGAAACTCCTGCTTATTGCTTCAGTTGGTTGCGTGACCAGCGCAACCGACACCCAAGGACCGTACTCGGTCTTTTTCCTATAAATAATGAAATCTGCTCATTTTCCTTATTCTGAAGTTTTCTGCAGCGAAGCCCTTGCGAAATTTTTTTTGCCCCCGTGCAACTGATCATTGCTGCACGACCCGCGCAACGTCATTTCGTCGCGCAAGGCCTTTTTAACTGTTACGCTGCCCGCGCAACTCCGATTCCTTTGTGCGATCCGCGCAACTACGAACTCTGCTACACGATCCGCTCAACTCCCAACCATCTGCGTGACCCGCACAACTGCCATGTCAGCAGATCTTCAAAACTTAGCTTGTTTTCTTCATTATGGCTAGCACCAAGAGGACTTTTACCGTCACCAACCCTCCTTCCAATCAACCATCCCATCAAGAGCTACCAAATACTAAAGCTTATCACACTACAACTCCTTAAACAATAGAATCGCCATCTTCTCCTGCTCAACCCTCGTCTAGGCGTTTCAAGAGAACTGCTAGGCGTCCTGCCTACATAAAAGAGCCTGTACTGCCCACTTTTGACTTCACTTCACGGATCAAATCATTATCATCCCCCATTCACAGAGCCATCGCCACGGGTGACCTGACCATCCTCCAAAGCATGGTCGCGAATATGATTGGGACCAATGGTTGAAGACCACAACACATTATCAGACTATTTGTCAGAGACCACCTATTAGAGAAGATACCCCTCCTCCTTCCAGGCCTAAGAAGCATTGCCGAAATAAGGCCAAAGAATTTCAAGAGAAGATTAAGGAACATAATCGGAAAAAACTCAACAACTCCTGGGAATCGGTGCGTGAAGTACAGGGTGTCATCAAATTTGACAACCCTTATAAACGGGGTGTTGTCTCTCTTCCGCTCAGCATGCACTGCCATCATTCTATGCTGGGCTATGAACCCAGAGATAACTTGTCTGCTGTAAGGTTAGCTTATGTGAAATCTTGGTCTTTTAAAGAAACCAAATTATTGGAAGGAATTCTGCAACCGCCAAGACCGAGACAACAGATAGGCGATATTCACTCCATGATTTTTCTCATCCCTTCTTATGACATCCATAGTCTATACCCATCTCGTTTTTATGAAACCCTCAAGCAGCGTTTTAGTTACCATCCCCAACTCTGGAGTCCAGAAGAATTCAGAACCAGAGGCCTTCTGACTCCCAGGAATTATTATTCCGAATAGGCCGGGTGTAAGACCCGTATCCTAGTTTGTACTGTTCCGTCGACTTCGCGATCCTTCCCGTTGAATTCCTGTAACCTATGACGTATAATCAACGTTTGCGATCGATCCTAAGTCATATCCTGTATATTTGAATCAGCTGAACCCAAGACTCGTATCTTAGCGACTGCGCCGTCACCGCGATTCCAACGTCGCGTCTCATGCGCCAATCCGACACTTAGATCATAAGATGTGGACCATATATTATAATAACCGTGGACCGCACATTGTGGGACCCACCCATCCCATGTGACACAAATCCCTAGGTAATTATGAGAGTGATGGATGACATCACCCTAGCTATAGCCACCCTACCCCCTAGCCTTCTTACAAGCACTTATGGCTAGCCACCCTACCCCTAGCCCTCTTACAACCAATTATTGTAAGCCACCCTCTCTTACAAGTAATGATGGCCTACTTAAGCTACTCTTTCCCTCTCTTTACTACACTCTCTCTCCCTCATTTCTCATCACTTTTTCCCAAGCAAGAGAAGAGTCTCTCGTCCAAGTCTTCCTATGGAGAGAAAAGAGTGATTTTGGTGGCCCACCATTCCCATCCCTTTAACCATTATCCTAACCATTCAAACCCCATCTTCCACCATCAAAGTGAGACACTAAGAGATTGGCTTTCCGACGGACCAAAAAGATCGATGGTGGGTGCTTTATAGGATAGGTTTTTTTCATGTTTTGATGATGGACCAAGTGAGGCCTACCGATCAATGGTATGGATCTCATTTGGGACCTTAAGATGTGGCCGATGGCCCACCTTGATCTTCATGATTATTCCATGATGGGGTCATTCTCCATGGACCCCATCATGATGTTTATTTTCTAGCTCGTAAAGGGTCATCTAGACCTTTCATTTTTGGTGGAGAAGGGATCTCCACCGTTGATCTTGGAATTGGTGTGCCCACATGCAATGGGACCCACTCGATGTATGATTGCTTGTAAGAAGATTAACTAATTAATTCATAGAGGCGGAGCCCTCCATCATGCGTGTCCCATCTCTCTCTCTCTCTATCTCTCTCTCCCTCAATTTTATTTATTTATTTATTTATCTTTGTGTGATGAGGTGGCCATGTGACCCACTTGGATGGGCCCCACCTTAATGTATGTTTTATCCTTACCATTCATCCATTTGGTGGCCCACAGGAGCGAGGCCACCTTGTGCATGCATTATGCATAGGCCGTCCATGTCCAGGGACGTCCCTGGACTGAAATGAAAACATAAATATGAGCTTGTTTCACAAGCTTATTGGGTGGGTCACTCTTACAGGCCCCACGTTGATGAACGGATTCAATCCACGCCGTCCATCATATTTACCAGCTCATTTTAGGCGTTGAGCCGAAAATGAAGCTGATCCAACTTTCCAGTGAGCCATGCCTAAGTAAACACTGATTCTCACCATTTAAAGTCACCTGAATTTTTCTACACGCCAAAAGATGCCCAATATTAGGCTTGATGGATGAACTATGGACTATGGAATCCATTGGGTGGGTCGGATTCACTTGATGTAGGACCTACCACCGAAAAACCAAAAAAAAAATGCAATTTTCAAAAAAAAAAAAAAAAGGCAGCAGCTTCTGCTGCTGCCGCTGACACCGCCAGAGGGCAAGCAGCGCCTGCACGTAGGCGGGCGGACAGGGTCGCCGTGGGCCCCACCATGATGTATTTATTATATCCACACCGTCCATTTGGTGGGCCACGTCCTGAGGTGGTCCCCCTTTCAACAACATTCAATACTCAGGCGGCCCACATCAGAGGAAACAGTGAGATTAAATGGTTACCTTTGAAACTCATTTTTTTGGGCCACAGGAGTTTTGGATCAAGCTGAAATGTGTTTTTCCCCTTCTTCCGGGCCCGTGTGACCTTATGAACGGGTTGGATGGAAGATAAACGTTATGGTGGGCCCCACATGGGACCCACAGTGATGTATGTGTTGCATGCCCACCATCCAGACAGATGGTGGGGCCTACCTTGATGTATGTGTTCGTCCGCACCATCCACCCTAGACGGTGGGACCCCCCTGCTGTGTGTGTGTGAGTGCGTGCGTGAGTGTGTGGTGTGTGGGTGAGTGTGTGGCAAGGGTGTGAGTGCATGTGTGTGTTAGTGCATGTGTAGTGTATATATATATTATATTATATTATATATATATATATATATATATATATATATACTATATATATACTATATATATTATATTTTATATAATGTTACCTGATGGTGGCCCTCTATGGGCCCCACCATGATGCATGTGTTGCTCCAACCCATCCAACCATTTTGAAAGATAATTTTGGAGCTTGAGTCCAAAATGAGACGGATCTAGGATTAGGTGGGCCACCTTATAGAAAGTAGTGGATTTGATTGTCCACCATTAAAACCCTTGGGCCACCCATTTTGGACCAGTATGATATTTGCTTTTCCCTTTCAGGTCATTGTGACCTTATGATCAGATTGGATGGGAAATAAATACTATCGTGGGCCTTGGGATTTCAATGGTGTAAGTCATTATCACTACTTATGTAAGGCCCATGTTATGAGGCCCATTCAATGTATTTGTGGCCGTTATTGAGGCCCACCTTGATGTGTATTTTTGGCCGTTACTGAGGCCCACCTTGATGTATATATGGCCCATGTGTTTAGGCCAATTCAATGTATATGAGGCCCATGTTACGAGGCCATTGTGATGTATTCAAAGGCCCATGGGATATGGCCCATTGCAATGTACATAAGGCCCCTTTGATGCGGCCCACTTGATTTATAAAAGGCCCATATGATGTGGCCCATTTGATGTATTTAAGGCCCATGGGTCGAGGCCCAATAGGATGTCCTTAGGGTCCATTGCAATAAGTGATTCCTCCATAGTGTGTGTAATAATGTTTGATGACAGGTCATGCCTTGGGAGCAATGTTGGTTTGACGTCCACGTTGTAAGAATAATGTTGGTTAAATGTCCGCATTATAACTCTCCCTAGGGCCCATTAGTAGGCCCATACTTGTTGATAGTTCACCAGTTTATAACATGCTTAGTATAGCTCCATGATTCATACCCATACGCATCATTTGTATGCTTGATATGAGGAACGTTTGATCATAGCATAAGCCGTTGGACTGAGACATTTACGGGACTCCTTATGAGACGGAGTGCCCCACATGATCGCGTGGCACGCGTGAGATTGCTGCATGATTGTACGGTGTGACTCATGCATCTCGCATATGTATGACTTGATCACTGCACGCCCTAGCGACATCAGGGTCGTGGCTCCACAGGCACATCGTGGATGGCCGTATCGGATACCGGAAATACTTTGTTCTAGTACTGTAGTCACTTAGGATGTCCGAAAGTCCCAGAACCTTTTTGGTACCAGGAGATGCTCCAACGTCTAGACCGAGTGGATACACGAGCGCCCGAGTGCCGAATACCAGTAGGCCGCGTCTCCCACTGTGTCGTGGTCGGTTGGGAGGGGGTGTGGCCTTATCCGCCTGAGTGTGGGGGTTATAAGCTAGGTTGAGTTTGACCAGCTCGTAAATGAGTCTGCTATCGACAAGCCGGGTAGGTATTGACAGACTACTGGTCAGGTGGATAGTGTGGTCTCTTCCACTTGCTTGACTGTGCAGCTAGGGAGGAGGCAGTCAGCGCGAGGTGTATTAGACCCCGGTGATATCCAGAGAGGAACCGTATTGATATGTGTACTTGATGAGTACTGACATGCTTGTATTGCATCTCGCATATGATATTTGGCTACATAGGCCTCGCATCGCATGGCCTTGGTATGGTCGATAGCATTCATGCCTTGCATTACATAGTACAACTGATAGCATTCATGGACCTACCTACATACTTCCGCATTACACCACCCTCTAAGCTTTTGTAAGCTTATGCACGACCGTTGCGTGCAGGTGCCATTGGACAGCAGCAGCGCTGAGGCAGGAGCGCGTATCAGATCTTTTTTTGGAGCTTTTTGATCACCCTGTATTTCCCTTTCCGCATTGTACTTAAAAGTTTTTGATATAGTGGATATGTGGTGATGTTGTTTTGTGACTTGGTTATGCTTGTGGTTATGCTCCATTACAAAAAAAAATCATACTGAAAATCCTCCATGTAGGATCCCAGGATCGGAATTTGGCGTATGGGCGCTGGGAGCCGACAATGGGGTACTACGGAGGCTGTCGGCACCGGATTTAGCGATCGGGAATTTTGTGAGCCCATTTTCCGAGTTTGGGGCGTGACACCGGGGCAGTTTTGACAAAGTATGATAAGATCTTGTCGGACCTTGGCATCTTTCTGGCAATAGAAGCGATGTCACATCCTTTCTGTAAAGAATCTTCTATCTTGAAGGCATTCCTCAATTACTGGTGTCCTTCCACCAATTCTTTCCATCTCCCTAAAGGTGAAATGAGCATTACATTATGGGATATCCACAGAATCGCAGGTTTACCAATTACCGGCCGGTTTTTTAATGAATTCATCCCCATTAATGAAGAATTTGCTTTCGTTTCATCTCCTGATTGCCTCCCTTTCATCTCAGAGTCAACCATTGAACTCTTCAAGGAGATGTCAAAATTTTCGAATATTCATAAGATCCACCCTATGCAATGGCTGGCGCATTTCAGCCGTGCTCTAAAGTAATTTTCTTTTTCTTCGCTTTCCTTTTTATCACAGCTTTATATATATACAAATTTAATCTTATTCATTTCCCCTTCCAGATTCAACGGTAATCATTCGCGAGAGCTCGATCGCCTTAGGAAAGGCGTAAAAGGTCATGCTGAATATTCTTTTCATGGGGAACTTGCAGCCTTCATCGTATATTGGCTGAGTATAGTGGTCTTCCCCAGTTCTAAATCAGCAGATGCCATCCGTCCTTCATTATTCGTAGTCGCAGGTGCTATGGCTGAAGGAATGAAGTTTTCTCTTGCTCCACCTGTCCTTTGTTCAATCTACAGAGGTTTTGGGGAAATAGCCTGCCACATAAAAAGTCTTTCTGTCGGCTCAGCCTCAACTTACATGCCATGACATTATTTTCTGGGTTGGCTTGGTGTTTACTTTCCCTGGACTGTCGAAGTTCCAGAAAAAGCCTACATTCACCCTTCCAAAGTTCCTCTTTATTTTTTCCAAAAGAGGTCCATGGCCAAAAGATCTTATGACTGGGCCAAGGATGCCATTTCTTCTGATTCTAAGATAAATTACTTCCATTTCAGCCTTCCCCGCAATATTGTAGATACTGAAAAGGAGGACACTGACTCACTCTCTCCAGTGGAAAGGGGATTTTTTATATCTATCAGATCATGCAGCCTGCCCTTGAGAGAAGGGACCGACTTTTGGAGAGAACCATATTATCCAAGTCGCTTCGCGGGTCAATTCGGTTTCGACCAGGCAGTACCGAAAGACTGTGGACTAGTTACCCGAAGAATGCGCAGTTACGGGACTGGTCCATATAATTGAGCAATGATCTGGAAACAATTGTTGGGCCTAGCTAATTCTTCCTTCATTATCCCAGGATGCGATCGTACTCCAAGGGCATCATACAATCACATGAGATGGTGGGTGCACCAATCATACTTGGTCCGGAAAAGTCTTCCAGTGTCGCAACCGGTCTGGCTTCCTCCCCCCAGGCTCAAAGGTCGCATTTTCGAGACAGGCATTGGCTTCATTGCAGAAACCAGTCATGCTCCTTCAGGTAGTATTCACATCATGATCTCAGTGGATGAACCCATTCGTGAAATAAAACCTAATAATACTCTTGAAGGATGGATAGCATATGGTGATATTTGTGAATTTGAGCAAATTCCCCTTTATCAACCGTCCAGAGAAGAAGTTGCAACAGAATCTCCTATTCAACCCGAGATTAATGCTGGCCCACCTAACCAACCTTCTTCTTCCACTTTCCATCAACAACGATCGGTTCCTTCTCCTGCATCAGGGACTGTTCGCCCTCAGCCACCCTCTTCTCCAATGACAAGATCTCGCATACGCGCTCAGGCTTCTCCATAGGGAGAGGTTACTGCCGTTACTGGCCCAACTCAAGTTACCGAGGAAAGTTCCCAACCTCCTCCCTCTAAAGACAAGCAAGTTGTCATCGAAGATTCAAGCACCGAGGATACTGTTGGCGAAGATTCGTCTTCTTCAACTTCTTCGTCTGAGGATACTTCCTCTGATGAGAGTGAGGTAGAAAGGGAGAATCTTGATGACGCTTATGAAGAAGGAGAAGTGAATATTAGCGGTGAAGACGAGGCAATCGCAGAAAATATTCCTGCTGACGAAAGACATATCCCTTCCACTTCTGAGGCTACTCTTGCAAAGGCTTCCCCTATAGTGAGGGAAGAAGAAGAACCTCTTTATTATGGAGAATACGGATATTCGCCGGGTAAGATAGTTTCGCTATCATCATTTCACTTTTGTTCTTCCTTTCTTTTTTATCTCACTCATTTCATTTCCGGTGATCATGCTACAATTGCGGAAGCACGTAGCGCTTCTCCTCTAAACTTGCCCCCTGTCGCACCATCAGCCTCGCCGAGATCTTCCATACCCCTGCAATCGGTGGCGCGCGAAGTCACTTTTTCAGAGGAGCCCACTGACTCGCTTATCCCTGTTACTGTCACCACAAGTGCTGAAAACACAGCTCCGTCTTTTGCCGATATGATAACACTTGATCCTCTTCTTGCTAGAAGAGGGCAACCACTTGTTGTTTCGGTACCAGTAGAAGGTATATTCTTTTCTTTTTCTTGTTGCTACTTTTCTTATCGCCTGTGCATAAAACCTTTATCAAAAATTTATTTCATTCCTTGACAGGGAATTTACCTCCAAGTAGTGCAGCCAGTTCTGGTTCTATTGGTACTTTATTGAATGCAATATCTTTTGAGAAGATCTATGCGCAATAATTATCCTTGATCAGGAATTCGATACTGGCTATTGTCGAAATTTTCAAAGATCCTGATCAATGGTGCGATTTGGCTGTTGCTTTGGATGTCTTGAACAACGCTTCTCGCATGGCTAAAGTTGATATCTCCCCCTTACGTGATGCTCTCTTGAGATTTCACAATTCAATAACAGCCATATCGTCAACTGCAACCATGACTGTTCCTCTTGAGATCTTGGAATACAGAAAACAGCTCGTAGATCCCAAAGAGAGAATTTCCCAGCTTGCCCCTCTTGTCTCTCGTCACGATCAAGAACAATCATCTTTACAAGATCAATTGAAGACTCTTGTTAATAAGAAATAATCTGTTCTAGATCATATTACAGCCCTGAAGCAAGAAATTTTGCAACTAGAGAGGTAAAGTTCGGAGATAGAGCTAAATATTGAAAGAGTCCAGGAGAAAATAGAATGCGGCTGCCATTCTGTGGATTCCGAGAGATCCGAATTATTGGAGAATGAAAAGCTGATCATTTCTTTAGAGGGAAAGCTAGCGGGTATTCCAGATCATGCCCAACTGATTTCGAATGCTCGATTGGAGCATGTCGCTGCTCAAGTTAGTCTTCAAGAAAATTTGCAGCAATACTCAGCAACATTAGGCATCACAGGAGAGTTGTAAAATGCATAACTTTAATAGATATTTTGCTCTGTTCATGCTTTCAGAAAAGAATCGTAAGTGACTTATGACATTCAGATGACAATACATTGTCTACTTTATGTGATGTTTTGATCAATGTGTTTATGATGCGTTATGTTCCTTTTATTTTATTTTACTATTATATTGTATATATATTTATTTATATCCTTTTATGCCTTGTCAGTGGGGATTTCCTAGATGATCCTTATTCTTAATTGGCAGTATTACGTTTCAATTTAGTTAGTCACACACAGTTTAAGCTCATGAGTAGTGGAGCTTGCGTACACACACAGTTTAAGCTCTTGAGTAGTGGAGCACTTGTTGGTTTTATGTGATGGTCTCTATAACTCTTTAGAGTTCTCTTGGACTTTTCACTGTCTTGAGTTCACAGTACGGTCCATCAGAGGGGCCCAGTGACGCTACCGGGCGGTGAACTATTGATTTTACGCACAGGGTTGGCCACGGTAACTCTCTAGAGTTCGCAGGGCTTGCAACGCTACCTTTGGGCACCAAATCTAGGGTTGCCAGTCCATCAATGAGTAGGTTTAATTCCTTCCTCACGAGTTACTACTAAAATCAAACCTTAGATCTAGAGGGTCTTACGCATGGTTGGCCTAAAAGCTCGCACTGTGGCCCCTGTTTTCTTCGTCTGCAAGGTCGAGCCCATTCACTGGAGGGCACTTTCATCCATTCCCCGTGGCGCTGCCGGAAAGCTATACAGACGGCATGGGAGTTACAGTGACTAGTCTTCGCGAATTTATGGGCTTTTAGGCTTTGAATCCTTGACTTTGTCAGCTGCCTGCATGGGTGCGCACAATGGTCTTCGTGAGCTTTTTAGGGCCACTGACTCCTCGCCGCTACCCGAATGGCGATCTTGATAGGTCTTATGTGTAGTTGGCCGGCCCTTTTAGAGCTTGATCCTTTGAGAGCTTGATCCTTTGAGGATTTGATCCTTTTAGAACTTAATTCCCCCCCCCCCCCCCCCTTTTTTTTTTAAGAGCTTTTAGCTCTTTCTTAGAGCTTGATCCTTTTGATTTGGCTCTTTTAGGCTCTTTTAGGATTTGGCTTAGCTAGACTGCCTCTTTGACTGAGATTGATATATCCTTGCTTTTGACAGTATTTTTAAGAAGATCCGTGCCTTGTAGGGCAATAATAATTATGATCATTCTCATCAGCAGCATAATAGATGTTTCCGACTGTTTTTGATAATATCTTTAAGAGGATCCATGCCTTGTAAGGCAATATATCAATCTTGTCGATATCTTCAAGAGAATCTTCAAGGTGATATTGACTTTGTCAAACTTATTTGGTGATGACAATGATCCATATATATTATATATATATATATATATATATATATAATATATATATATTATATATTATTATAATATGCTTGCTAACATAGTTGACATGCTCATGAATTTCTTCTTCATAGCTTCTTTTGTTGACATATAGACATGATCTTATTCATCCTCCTTGCCCCCTTTTGATACAGAATCATTATGCCGATAATATTCTGGTCAAATCAGCATGTTCTCTTCAGGGGTAGTATCTTTTGATGAAGTGGGCATTGACAGGTATACTGATATTCGCTGCCTTGATTTGCGATTCTATATGCCCCATTGGAGTATACTTCTTTTACCACATATAGATCGTCGTCCATTTTAGGCTCGAACTTGCCCCCTGTCCGGCGGGTGACCACTGTAGGTCTTTTCATCATTAGCACCATATCCCCTTTTTTTGAAAGAGTGGTATTTAACTTGTTTATCAAAGGCAGCCGATATCCTGGCCTGATATGACTGCAACCGCTGCTGAGCTGCTAGACGTTTCTCATCGAGCAAATCTAATTCTTTCAGCCTTATTTTTGCATTTTCATCATCTATTATAGACTGATGTAACGCCATTTTGAGCGATGCCACCTGTATTTTGATTGGGATAACTGCCTCCATGCCATAGATTAACGAATACGGTGTTGCCCCTGTTGCTGTGCGATGAGTAGTTCTATAGGCCCATAATGCTTCCTATAACTTTTCATCCCAATCACGTTTATTGCCCGTCACCGTCTTCTTTATTATTTTGACGATCGTTTTGTCGAACGCCTCCGCTAATCCATTGGCCGAGGGATAGTAAGGTGTTGAAAATGAATGTTGGATGCCGAACTTCTGACACAACTTTTCCATGCCTCTATTTTTAAAAGGGGTGCCATTATCAGAGACGATCTTTTTCGGAATACCATGACGGTATATTATGGCATGCCAGATGAAATTGACCACGTCCTTTTCTTTAACATTGCGCAAAGTGACTGCTTCGGTCCACTTGGAGAAATAGTCTGTCACTGCCAAAATATATTGTTTTCCTTTAGACGAAGGTGGATTTATAGGGCCAATCACGTCGAGTCCCCAAGCTGAGAAAGGCCAAGAAGCAACGGACTGATGTAATTCTTCCGGGGGAACATGTATTATATCACCATGTATTTGACATTCATGACATTGCTTCGCATATTCTATCGCATCTTTGAACATGGTAGGCCAGTAATAACCCATTCGATGCACTCTATGGCATAAATTTCAGCCGGCTTAATGCGCTTCACATTCTCCTAAATGTGCTTCCCGCAACATTTGATTTGCTTCTTATTTGTCTAAGCACCGTAACAACATTCCATTATAAGATTTTCTATACAATACTTCGCTGCATATGACAAATTTGCCCGATCGCTGCTTAATCTGCTGTCTTTGCGCATTATCTTCTGGCAAGATGTTATATTTGAGATAATCGACAAAAGGCTAACGCCAGTCATCTGTCGTCACTTCTAGACAGGATACAGGAAACGTTTCTTCAATGACCTCTGTAGACGGCAGGAATCTTCTTTCTTCTAGAGTTATTTGAAGAGGACTTTGATTTGTGCAGGACAGAGCTGTTGCCAGACTAGGTAAAGCGTTTGCTTTTGCATTCTCAGATCGTGGTATATGTTTGATTTCCACATGACAGAACTGCTCAAGCAACTGTTGAGCCTTCCGACAATAAGGCAAGAGTTCTTGCTTCCTCACTTTGAATTCTGTTGTCAATTGATTTATAATCAATTTAGAATCTCCGAAGATGTGTAATAATTTTATTTCCATTTGCTGAGCTATTTCCATTCCAATAATGAGTGCCCTGTATTCGGCCTCATTGTTCGTGCATGCGGTACCTAGTGTGAAGGAGTATGGCAACAGATCGCCTTGAGGTGTAATGAATATCACTCCTGCCCTCGCTCCCGATGTTCGAGCAGCACCATCAAAATACATCTGCCATGGGCTCTAGGATTCGGCCAACATAACTTGCTCGTCTGGAAAATCATCGTTAATTTCTTCACTTTCTGCCACAGGATGTGCTACGAGGAAATCTGCCACAGCCTGCCCTTTTACTGCTTTCACCGGCCTATACGAAATAGTATATTCTGATAACAATAACATCCATTTGGCTAATCTTCCTGACAACATTGGCCTGGTCATCAAGAATTTTATTGGATCTGCTCTTGAGATCAAAGTTATATCGTGGGAGAGACAATAATGTCTTAACTTTTGTACAGTGAATATCAACGCCAAATATTCTTTCTCGATCGAGGAATAATTGCATTTTGCCCCCATCAATGTTCGGCTTAGATAATAAAGAGCAGTCCCCTTTCCTGCTTCATTTACCTGTGCCAACAAAGCACCCAAAGAATTTGTAGCTGCGTATATATATAAGATAAGCGGCTTACCTCTCACTGGAGCTGTTAACATCGGCGGCTGTTTCAGCAATTCCTTAATTGAATTAAATGTATTCTGACAGGCGTGATCCCATACAAATTCTGTATCTTTCTTCATTAGTCGAGAAAATGGCTGACACCTTCCTGCGAGATTTGAAATGAAACGGCGAATGTATGCCAGTTTTGCTTGTAAGCTTTTCAATTCCTTTAGCGTTGTCGGTGGCGGCATATTTTGAATAGCCTTAATTTTTCCTGGATCGATCTCGATGCCTCTGTGCCATACAAAGAAGTCGAGAAATTTTCCCGAAGATACTCCGAATGCACATTTAGCTGGGTTCATCTTTAATTGTTTCTTTCTGAGTCGATGGAAGACTGCTGCCAAATGTTCACGGTGTTCTTGATGATCTCCTGACCTGACCACCAAGTCGTCAAGGTAGCATTCAACATGTTTATGCATCATATCTTGAAAGATATTTTTCATCGCCTTCTGATATGTTGCCCCGGCATTTTTAAGACCGAAAGGCATAACTTTGTAACAATAAATCCTGAGCGGTGTTCTGAATGTCGTTGCCTCTTCATCTTCGGGTGCCATCCTGATTTGATTATAACCTGCATAACCGTCCATAAAAGACATAATGGCATACTGAGTAGTACTATCGATCAATAACTCTGTTATTGGGAGAGGGAAGTCGTCCTTTGGACATGCTTCGTTCAGATCTCTGAAGTCAATACATACTCTGATTTGCCCATTCTTCTTCTTCACAGGGACAATGTTTGATATCCACTTGGGATACTTAACTTCCCTGATGAACCCAACCTTTATCAGTTTGTTTACTTCCTCTTTGATTAAGGGAATCAGGTCTGGGTGGAATCGCCTTTGTGCTTGCTTTACTGGTTTCTTTTCTTTGGAGATGTTTAATCGATGCATTGCTACGGAGGGTTCCAGTCCCGGCATTTCTTCATATGTCCAGGCGAAGACGTCTTTATTTTCTTTGAGAAGTTGACCATATTTCTCGAATTCCTGTTCAGAAAGGCTGACGCTGATGAATGTATTTCTCGGCTCTTCTGTTGTTCCCAAATTTATTTCTCATAAGCCATTTATTGTCGGTTGCCCCCCGTCTCCTATTTGTTTTGGAGCTGTTTCAGGATACTCGACTACCTTAGGATCTTGTTCTGGTATTTGCGTGGCCGAAATCATATTTACTGATACCATATTCACTGATGACTCTGCTCCTAGCCCCTGGAATTTTCTCCACTTTTCCTGATTAACCCCGAGAGGGATTTGAATTCCTTTCCCATGATTCAATCCAGTGGGTTTGCTATAATCAAAGCCCCTATTTCTCATGATTTTCTTGCTTACTGCATTGTGTTTTTTCAAATTTTGCGGTGTTAACTCTCCGTGATATACATTGCTTGTGATCTCATCCTTTGCTTTCGCTGCGGCATGGAATTCTATCGGCTCAGGGTATTTAGTACTAGCCCTGACTTGAAATCTTCCTGGAGCAGCTATAAATGGCTTACACCTTTCAATATTGGGTAAGGGCATCGTATAATTGGACTGTAAGATTTTCAATTGTTCTGTCGATAACAATGTCAAGGCGGCTGCCCCAGTTGTCTCAGATGCTTGGGTATAAAATAGAACTTCTTTCTTGCTTCTGTAGTCCCAGAAGATTCCGCCCTTTCTTCTCTAACATTGTTTATTCGGGCGTCTTTTAAGACTCTCTTTTCATCATTATTTCCCACCCCTTCGGAGAATCCTTTATAATAGCCGGCGTCCGCAAAGAAAGACTCAACTTCTGTATATGATTTTGTGTCAGCCATCACCTTGTACTGCATTCCATCCTTACAGTATTTGAAACATTGGTGTAGAGTAGAGGGTACAATACTATACTGATGTATCCACGACCTTCCCAAGAGAAGGTTATACGTTGTCACAGCATTTATAACATGATATAGAACAGTGTAATTAATTCTCCTACTTCCAATGTCACTGTAATCTTATCGAGTGCATGTTGTCCATCTTGATTGAACCCCTATATCATCATTCCGCTGGAGTGCAAATTAGAACGGCGATAACCCAATTTGTTTACAATGGAGAGTGGCAAAAGATTCACTGCGGACCCATTGTCTATCATAATCCATTTTATCTTCTTTTCACAAACATATCCTCTTATCATTAGTGGTCTATTATGTTCCGCTTCACCAATTAAATCATCATCAGAGAACGAGATTACTAGTAGACAATTTGCCCGTTCATTGTGTCTTTCATGTTTCATTTCTGTCAATAAAGCTTCTCTCACATTATGATCAGACAGCGCTTGGATCAAACTCTGTCGAAACTCTTCTGATAATTTGAGCGCATCATAGATGCTTAGACGTGCCGGTATGCCCTTCAAGTGGCTAACTACGTCATAAGCCACTTTCGTCGCTCCGTTCCCGTTTTTACTTCCATCCTCACTGTTTTGTCTTTCGGTAACTTCTTTTCTCACAATTCCTGCTTTTTGCTTCACCAGACTCGTTACCTGCTTCCCTGATCGCAACGTAATCATTGCTGCATTCTTTATTGACTTTTGATTTTCTCTCCCTTTTATTTCTCGACCCTTTTCCTGGACTGAAAATACGTTTACTGTCGCCCTCGTACTCTTTTCTTTGTTTCACTGGTTATTATTTCCCCTGTTTATCATTCGCTGTATGATGCACTTCAACGTATAGCAATTCTCCGTCGGATGTCCCACTAGGTGATGATAACGGCAAAAGTTTCTTTCCCGGGTCTTCATCACATCTTCAGGGCGCTTGGGCTCTGGTAATTCCAGGGTACGAGCTTTTAATAACTGCTGCATCATAGGAACTACGTCTTCTTTATTGAATTCAAATCCTTCATGAGAATCGAGCATTCTGAGCCTTTTTTCGCCGTATCTATCCCTTAATTGATTCCAGCTTTTTTTTCCTTCCAATCTTTTGTCTCTTGAGCCCCTCGCATCTTGATTTTTCTTATCACGATGAGGGTATTGATGGTCATTCTGCCGGGTATCCTTCTGACAGTTTCATGATGAAATGCTGGCATCTTACGAGTCATTAATTCCAATGCATGGGCTTTGATAGCCAAATCACAAAAGGTTCTGACATCGGCGCTGGTGAGTCCGAACGCGATTCCTGTTTCCATAAAGTTCAAACACATCTAAACCTGTTCCTTTTCTTCCGGCAACTGTCTACACGATGCCCCCAGTGTCTTCCATCTGTCTATGAACTTTTTGACTGGTTCTCCTTCTTGCTGTCGTACTGAAGCTAATTCCGTAATGCTAACATCGTGTTCTGATGAGAAGAAGTTTGACATGAAAGCGTCTTGCATTTTCTCCCATATGCGTATAGATCCTGGAGCTAAATTTGAATACCATCGGAAAGCTTTACTTGTCAATGATGACCCGAATAATCGTAAGCAGTATTGAGGTATCGTGGAGAAATTCCCCATGCTGGTAATGAAGTGCATCAAGTGCTCTTCAGGTGACCCTTCTCCATTAAACTTCTGAAAGTCTGGATGTTTGAAATTAGCTGGAAAAGGGACGTCTTCTACTTCTCTTGAGTACGACGTCCGGTATCTGAAACGACCGGTATTCACGCACTCTCTCTCTATTCTGACTGCTTCTTCGACGACTTGCCTTACGTCATCCTGTGTTATAGCTCTTGTTGCTGGAACGGATCCTCGCGATCTTATCCCCTGTGGACGGGAACCTTCAGATTGGCTCTCCGGTCCATTTGTCGCTCCGATCATAGGTGGAGCAGCTATCTGGGCTACGTTATGCGCTGGAGTTGCCAGAGCTTCTCTGAGGTTCCGGCACTCGTCCATTAGCGCTCTTTTCGCCTCTGTCATTTGGTTAACACGTTCTTCAGTAGTTGGCCTGTTTTCTTGACCCGTCCCTGCCATATACACTGTGGCTTCTTTACTATTTGTCGAAGCCGTTGTTGGAGTAAGACGAGAGTACGTTGACGTAATAGGGCTTATAAAGAGAGGAGATATCGGAGTCTCGTTTGACTTTTGTGCGCTTCTCGTGCTGTTGATCGATCGGGGTGATACAGTTATGGGTGAACTTATCGGGGGTGATACAGGCATCGGTGATCCTATCATCAGTGTTTTACCTTTCTGTGCTTCTATCCATTCGGTCCTTGGGGCGACTAGAGCCGGAAAATCGTGTGATGCGAACTGTAGAGCTATTCGTTCGGGGTATATCGTAGGAGAAGATAGTTCGGGTTTTCTTCTTGCTATACTGCGCGTGATTGGTCCCTCAGCTCTTGGTAGAGATAAGTTTGCCTTTCGTCTCTTCAAGTTCTTTGCTTTAGTCTTCCTAGACAAGACCACAATCCAGTTCCCGTCACTTTCCTGTGACTGAGGTGAGACGGAAATGACTCCCGCTGTTACTGGAGTCACTTTGCGCCTGTTTGTAGTGCATGCATTCGTATGCTTGGGAGTTCGGCTTGGCGCGTATTCGACTACAAATCCAGTGGGGATCAAGCGGAAGTTCACTTTTCTTGTAACATTAGCCATCAGTAGTATTATGTAATTGAATTCAGGTACCTTCGATAATGAAACATACACGAAGTTAGTATGCGAGGGATTAAGTAAATTATCTTAGAGATGAAGGGGAGGATGTTCCCACTGAGAGTCGCCATTTTAGCGTCTAAGAGATGCCAAAAAATGATAAGAGTCTTACAACTTTCCCCAATTGTAATGTTAAATAAGATAAAGTGTCCCCAGTGGAGTCGCCATTTTGTTTTGACAAGGAAACAAATGTATTTGATATGGGGGAAACTATCTTATTTAGGCATAACAATGGAAAAGTATAAAAACAATCATCACACTTTATTGATTCTGAATTCATTTACATCCTCTCTATATCCCTTGATTCTAAGATAGATCATTCAAGATTGAAGAATTACTTTGAGTGTAATTATTATGATTCGATATAAATTTCAGCAGCACTTCGGCGCTATTTCGGTCATCTCCCAGTACTTAGGAGGAATTACTGAATTAATCAGTTAATCTTCTTGGAGATAGAAATTCTGGCAGCACTCCGTTAGCTTCTTCAGTCATCTCCCAATACTTAGGAGAAATGTTGAATTAATCAACCAATCTCTCCTTTCAAAGAAGATTTGAAGACTCAGCAAAACTCTTGCACCAAGCTAGTTGAGTAACCTTTTGCGCGACCCGCGCAACTGGTAATGAGGTTGCGCGGTTCGCGTAAGGGATATTCTGGTTGCGCGAACCGCGCAACTGATATCGCACTTTGCGTGGTCCGCGCAACTAATCGTTATCTCTCTCTTTTACCTTCAGTTGTCTGCTTCAGTTTCCGAAATATTTCGATTCCCCAAATGAGAGGAAGAGCGGGGTATTTATAGGCCCCTCACACGTGCCAGTGGTCTTTGTTGATTGCGTGACCCGCGCAACTACCTTTCTCGTTGTGCGATCGGCACAACTAACTTCTTGATTGCACGATCCGCGCAACTGTCGCCCTTGTTGCGCGACCCGCGCAACTGTTGTCTCAACTATGGGACCCGCACAACTGTTTTTTCGATTATGCTATCCGCGCAGCTGAATCTCTTGGTTGCGTGACCCGCGCAACTGAACCTCTTGGTTGCGCGACCTGCGCAACTTGTCTTCCTCCACCAGTTGTCCCCTGAATGTCAATCTTTCCCTTTCATGATGATAATTTTTATGCTCCATCACTTATTTCTAGAGCATCTTTTGAATCAATAACTCAATCTGAATAGAAATAACTAAATAGTAAGGAATTGAAATAAATTGCAAAAATAGAGAACTAACTTATTACAATAATCCCCACACTTGCTTGAAATGTAAATTGTTACAACATTCACATCCACACGTACATTCCACAAAATTGAATGATAACTGATATGATAATTAAGCAAGCATTCAATCCACAAGACAAAGAGTTATAGTGGTTCGCGTGTGTGTATAATAATTGTCTTTCAACAGCCACACAAAATGCTACTCCACTCCTAATATCATCACACAGGGGATATTAGCGTTTACTATCAAATAGGTTTTCACAGGTTCACCCAAAACCTTTACAATTGTGTCTTTTTAACTTGGGCTTACACAATTCAAAAACTCACACTTCTGAGTTTTCTGGCTCTCCTCAGATAACTACACAAATTGAGATTTTTCTGGTGAATCCCAAACAAAAACTAAAATATAAAAGAATTTACAAAATTGTAAAATACCTAGATTTCTCCTTTTCGTAGCAGCCCGGTAGAACCAATCGGAGTAGATGTTCGAATATAAAAGTTCAATGTCCACTACTCACTTTAATATGGTTCTAAGTTCTAATTGATTTTAGATTTAAACTAGTTGGGCGTAACTATATTTGATTTTGATTCCAAGAAGAAGGAATAAGGCAATTCCTCTTTTCAAATGGGATTGGAATACAGGAACAAAATCAAATTAAATAAGCTTGCAAAAAGAGAAAGCAATTATGCACAAAATATCTTAAAAACAAACACAAACTTATCTCAGAGTGGAGCCTTGAATTCACTTAATTTTCAATAAAAAACTCTGAAATTTGTATGCTATTTATAGCTGAAGAAATTCATCTTCGACTGGTCCTAGGGTCACCACGACTGGTCCAAGAATAAACTGATTTTTGAATTTTTGAGTGCGATTGGATCAGACCGTTGTACTACCGGTCGTAGGCAGTCCACGACTGGTCGAAGGCAGACCACAACCGGTCGAGACCCCTCTACGACTGGTCGTGCGACACTTGATTTAGTCGTTGAAGTTTGAGTCGAAGCTTTACGACTGGTCGAAGGTCAAGTCGAGACCATCCCACGATCGGTCGAGCAGATTCTAGGACTGGTCGAAGCCGAACCAGAAAATCCGATAAAATACAAAAATTTTAGGACTGGTCGAGGAATTTCTTAGACTGGTCGAACCAGTGCTAGGACTGGTGGAACAAGGTCTAGGACTAGTCTTAGAATAGACCATATTCATGTATTAATATTAAAATGAATTATGTAGCTAAAGTGACCTACCCTAAGGTCAATCTAAGGTTTATCATGAAGTATAGACATTGAAAACTTCATTTGCTTAGACTTTGATCATTACGAATCTTGAGTTCTTCTTGATGTAGCTTGACTACTTTACAAGCTTTGAAATCAATGTTACTTTGAGTTGCACTTGAGTCCCGTACTTATATTTGAATCTTGAACTTCCACTTGCACTTGAACTTGAGTCTTGACCCTGAGCTCTTCTTTAATTGTGGCTTGAACTATCATGAAGCTTGAAGAATTCTTTGAACTAGACTTCAAGTGTTGACGTGGTGTCTCAAACTGATTTATCAATATATAAACACAAGACATACGAAGGCGTTTTGACATACAAAATTTGACAATCAAAGAGGAATCAAATCATAGCACTTACAATGAAGGTGTCCATTTCCTATGGACATCATTAGAGTGGCTTAACCATTTGGACCGACCGTGTTTATGTATTTGCTCGAAATTGATGGAGCATACCTGGATGTGCGTCGAGCTATCCGGATATTGAGTGGAGGTCCCTGGAATGTGGGAACCGCTGTTATGACCATGATGAAGCTGTCCATTTCCTATAGACAGCATTGGAGTTGCCTGGCCATTTGGATAGACCGTGTTTATGTATTTGTTCGAAATTGATGGAGCAGACCCGGATGTGCGTCGGAGCTATCCGGATGTTGAGCGGGGGTCCCTGGAAGGTGGGAACCGCTGTTATGACCATGATGAAGCTGTCCATTTCCTATGGACATCATTGGAGTGGCCTGACTATTTGGACATGCTATGTTTATATTTGTATTTGCAGGGACCACCCCCTTAACATAAACCACACCCTAAACCTATAACTTAAACCTAAATCTTAACCTAAACTTATAACCTAAACCTATAACCTATAACCTATAACCTAAACCCAAACCTAAACCTAAACCTTAACCTAAACCTATAACCTATAACCTAAACCTAAACCTTAAACCTAAACGTATTCTCAAATCCCTAAACCTAAACCTATACCTAATCCTAATCTCAAATCCCTAAAACTAAACCTACACCTAATCCTAATCTCAACTCCCTAACCTAAACCTAAAACCTAAACCTAAACCAAAACCTATAACCTATAACCTAAACTCATAACTTATAACCTAAACTTAACCTAAACCTAAAACCTAAACCTAAACCTATAAACTAAAACCTAAACCTAAACCTAAAACCTAAACCTAAACCTATAAACTAAAACCTAAACCTAAACCTAAAACCTAAATGTATTCTCAAATCCCTAAACCTAATTGAAAAGGCCAAGCTATATGTCCTAGAAGGGGGGGGGGGGGGTGAATAGGACTATGCCAAATTAAAATAAAATCAGCGGAAATAAAATAAACCAATAGCCTTACAATTATAAATCAATTCACAATGCTGAAATCAAATCACCTTGATAAATAAGTATTGAGAGATTGATATAAATTCAGTTCTAAGGACAACCTTACACCATAATAAACAAGGGCTTATGGTAGGACAACCTTATTTCTAGAACATCTTTTGGATCAAGGACTCAATTTTAATAGAAATAAATGAATAGCAAGGAATTGAAATTAAATGCGGAAATATAGATCTAAATTATTACAACAATCCCCACACTTGTTTGAAATGTAAATAGTTACAACATTCACATCCACTTGTACATTCCACACAATTGAATGATAAAAGATATGAAAATTAAGCAAGCATTCAATCCACAAGACAAATAGTTATAGTGGTTCGCCTGTGTGTACACCAACTGTCTTTCAACAGCCACACAGAATGCTACTCCACTCCTAATATCCTCACACAGGGGATATTAGCGTTCACTATCAAATAGGTTTCACAGGTTCACCCAAAACCTTTACAATTGTGTCTTTTTCACTCGGGCTTACACAATTCAAAAACCCCTCTTTTCTGAGTTTTCTGGCTCTCCTCAGATAACCAATACAATGAGATTTTTCTGGCTTAACCTCAAACAAAACCAAAAGGAATGAAATTTTACAGAATTGTAAAATACCTGGATTTCTCCTTTTCGTAGCAGCCCGGTAGAACCAATTGGAGTAGATGATTAAATGTCAAAGTTCAATTTCCAATACTCACTTTAATATGGTTCTAAATTCTAATAGATTTTAGATTTTAACTAGTTGGGCGTAGCTATATTTGATTTTGTTTCCAAGAAGAAGGAATAAGGTAATTCCTCTTTTCAAATAAGATTGGAATACAAAAACAAAATCAAATTAAATAAGCTAGCAAAAAGGAATATTAAATAAGCACAACGTAGCTTAAAATAAACACAGACTTATCTCAGAGTGATCACTTGAAGTTTCTTGAATTGAATCGAGTTGAATTCACAAAACTCTGAATTTCGTGTTCAATTTATAGAAACAAAAATCGCGTCTACGACTGGTCTTAGAAACCTTCGACTGGTCGTAGCTCTAACGGATATTTGAAATATTGAGCGCAATCTTTGAAAGTCATTCCACGACTGGTCGTGGGAAGCCTACGACTGGTCGTGGGTCACCTACGACTGGTCGTATCTCTCTACGACTGGTCGTAGGACCATAGATTAGCTTGCTGGACTTTGAGTCGTAGACCTACGACTGGTCGAGAACGAGTCGAAGACACTCCTACGACCGGTCGAAGGACCTCCAGGACTGGTCGTAGGTGTACCAAAAAATTCCAAAAATCTTCAACAACTTAGGACTGGTCGTGGAATTTCTTGGACTAGTCGAACCAATGCTAGGACTGGTCGAACAGGAGCTAGGACTGGTCGTAGAATAGACCAAACTTATGTAAAATAAACATTTGATTTATGTATCCAAAGTGACCTACTTATAAGGTCAACCTAAGGTCAGTCAAACCTGAAACATGTCGTATGGACATTGAACTTCAACCATTTAACGAATGTAGATATTTGAACCATATCAAGCTTGAGATCTTGAACTTGTTGTAGCTTTAATCTTGAGATCTTCATCAGCGTGAAAACTACTTCATGCGTTGCTTTTGAGTCTTGAAGTCATTTCTTGAGTCTTGAAGTTGTTTCTTGAGACTTGAACTTCAACATTGTAGCTTTAAACATTGATAGGATGATGAAGTACACTTTATATTTCTTAAAGACATCCAACGTCATGAAGTGTTTATGCAGTGTCTTGAATACATATAAATCACCATACAAACACAAGACACAGATAGATGTTTTGACACAACAAAATTTGACAACCAAAGGAGCATGAGACCATAGCACTTACAATCTCCCCCTTTGTCAAATTTGTGACAAAACACCCAAATAATAATACTTCCAATAGAAATAAGAGAAGTACAGGCACAACAGGTTCAAATAGAGAATCATGCACCAGTTATATAGACATCATAAACAATATCTAGCATAACTCCCCCTGAGAAGCTTAACTCCCCCTGAGTAATAGCAGCACATCCATATTTAAATAGACATGAATGAAACTAATCATAATCATTAAATCCAACTAAAGCCAAAGCTACTAAAACTTCTCCCCCTTTTTTGACACAAAATGACAAAGGAAGAAGGGCAGCAAGGATAAGGAAAATAGGAGATGGAATATAGTTGCAAGAGAGCATAGTGCATAATTCAACAAAAAGTCAGTAAGCAAGCAAAGTTCAGACTAAAAGCAAAGAAAAATATTAGTTATTACAGACCAAATAAAAATTCAGTCAGAACCAGAAGAGGGAGCAGGATTAGATGGATCACTTTTGTGTAAACCCCTAGCAACCCGCCTCATATATTTGCGTAAATAAGAAAATTGAGTGTTTTGGGTAACATGAATTTGAGCCACCTGTTCTTGAAGAGAATTCAACCTCTCATCAAAATCAGAAGGCTGAAAGTCAGGATCATCAGCCGAGTCTGACTCAAGTCCTTCAAATAAATCATCCATATTTACGTCTCCAGGAAGATCACCAGCTTGATCTGCATTTCCTGCTTCAGTACCACTGCTACCAGCATCCACTTGGCCAGGAGCCAATTCTAAATTCATCTTGTTAATATTGAAATTATTAAAAGGGAGATGATGGATGAGTTTTTCTCTAACAGGCATAGCCACGAGCATATGATTGGCGAGCATAGTCATCAAATAACCAAAGGGAATATCACTATGACCTGGATGGTGACGAGACAAAAGAATGGAGTGACAAATTAACGAAGGTAGACAGATTTTCGCACCAGAGATGACAGAATGCGAAACACGAACCATGAATGCAGTGAGTTCGGTTTTATTACCAGAACGCGGATATAGATTTGAGATGAAAATCTTGTGAAGCACTCTGTGTCTGGGTAACAAGTACCTTAAGGAAAGGCATGACCTTTATGAGTCCAGTGAACATCCAAATTACACAAATCTCTAGTAAGCATTTGTCATTCAGATTCTGAGAATTTGTCATGTAATATATGAATCGGAATGCCCTCATCATTGACAGGAATTTCCATAAGGTGAGCTATCAAATGTCGATCCACTGAAAATAAGCCTTCTTGAGTATCAATTTTAAAGGTTAAATTCTCAAGAGAAGAATCACAAATACATGCAAACATGGATTAGGCAATGGACTGGTATGCAGCTCCACCCCAATGTAAGATGTTATCCCATCCCACAGATTGCAATAGAGGAAGGATACCAAAGGAAGCAATGTGATTAACATTAACAGGATGCTCAACTATAATATTGCGCATACGCAAATCCCGTGCATCTGAAGGATCATTTTCAGGAGAGCGAAGATGACGTTGCGTAATAGATGCTGATCTAGATGAAGAGGGACCACGTGTAGTTTTCTTTTTACCCCTAGCATCCATTTTCAAAGGAGGAATCAAGGAAACTATAAGATGCAAGAAAGAAGAAGTGGGGTTTTGATAGAACAAATTTTTCAAGAGAAAACCCCAAACTTGCAATGAAAGAGCAAATAAATTCTACAAGAGTGAAATTTGAAACACCAATAACAAGAATCTGCAAGAAAATTGTAAAAGAACCACTAACCTTGAAGTATCATGAAGGTGGGTTCGACCGGTCGAGGCTAGGCTCGTTGGAGAGACAAAAGGAAATGAAGAAGAAGAGCCAAATCCCCAAAATAAAGTGAATTCATGAGTTTCACGACCGGTCGTGGATGTGTTTGACCAGTCGTTTTACGACCGGTCGAGTACACTCACGACTAGTCGATTACCGACTAAAATTTGCAATTTTTCAAATGATTTCCAAATTTAAGCAAATAAAACATCAAACATATGTACATTATGATACACCAAAGCATGCAAATTCAATTTAAATTGCACATACGAGATCAAACTTTAATTTATTAAACCTGCTTTTGTCGAGCGGTTAGTGAAAATGTCCGCAAGTTGAGTCTCGGTTGGAATGTAATCCAAATATATTAATTTTTCTTCCACTAATTCACGAATGTAATGAAATCTAATGTCAATATGCTTAGTACGTGAATGCTGAACTGGATTTTTTGAGATATTTATTGCACCGGAATTATCATAAAACAAAATCATAGAATCCTGTGTAATTCCATAATCGCTTAACATACGTTTCATCCAAACAAGCTGAGTACATGCATTTCCAGCAGTAATGTATTCAGCCTAGCTGTTGATAGCGATATAGAACTTTGCTTCTTGCTAAACCAAGAAACAAGACAATTTCCAATGTAGAAACAACCAGCACTAGTTGATTTCCTATCATCAATGTTTCCAGTCCAGTCAGCATCTGAGTACCCGGCTAATTGAACACTAGTCTCATGTGGATACCAGAGACCCAGTTTAGCAGAACTTGCGACATATCGCATAATCCGCTTAACAACAGTTAAGTGAGATTCTTTAGGATTTGACTGATAACGAGCACAAATACCAACACTTAAAGTGATATCTGGTCTACTTGCAGTCAAATAAAGCAAACTACCAATCAAACTACGATACAATTTAGGATCCACATCATTACCTGTAGAGTCTTTTGAGAGTCTCAAAGTTGTACTCATAGGAGTATCAAAATTTTTACCATTCTCAAATCCAAATTTCTTAATTAAGTTCAGAGCATATTTGGTTTGAGAGATAAAAATTCCATCAGGTTGTTGTTTTACTTGCAACCCTAGGAAATAATTTAATTCTCCAACCATGGTCATTTTGAATTTAGACTTCATTAAATCTGCAAACTCAACAGTCATGTTAGTACATGTTGATCCATAAATAGTATCGTCAACATATATTTGAACCAATAGAATATCATTGTTATGTTTCTTAACAAAGAGCGTCTTATCAACACATCTCATCTGAAAATTATGACTCAGTAAAAACTTAGTTAGTTTTTCGTACCATGCTCTGGGAGCTTGTTTCAGACCATAGAGAGCCTTCTTAAGACGATACACATGATCAGTAAATTTAGGATCTTCAAACCCTGTAGGTTGTTCAACATATACTTCTTCATGTAAATCACCATTCAAAAAGGCACTTTTTACATCCATTTGGTAAATTTTAATCTTCCTAAAACAAGCAATGGAGATAAAAAGTCTGATTGATTCAAGACGAGCTACAGGGGTAAATGTTTCATTATAGTCAATCCCTTCAATTTGTGTATACCCCTGTACAACTAGCCTTGCTTTATTTCGAATAATATTTTCAAGTTCATCAAATTTGGTTTTGAAAATCCATTTTGTTCCAATAATATGTTTATCTTTAGGTCTAGGAACAAGGTACCAGACATCATTTCTGACAAACTGATTAAGTTCTTCCTGCATCGCAACTATCCAGTTTTCATCCGAAAGTGCTTCTTTCACGTTAACTGGTTCTATCTGGGATGTAAAGCATACGTAGTTACATATGTCCTCTAATTGTCTATGAGTGCGCACACCAGTGAGAGGGTTTCCAAGTATTTGAGAAGTTGGATGATCTTTAACAGTCCTTAATTCAGAATTAGTTTCACTTGATGAAGTTTCTTATTTTTCAAGTATAAGAACTTCACCATTATCTGAACTAGAGACAGGTGTATTCAAATGATCGTCAATCACAACATTTATTGACTCTTGAATCACACCGGTCCTGTTGTTCAGAACACGATATGCACGACTGTTTAAAGAATATCCTAAAAAGATCCCTTCATCACTTTTAGTGTCGAACTTTCCCAAATTTTCACGGTCACGCAAAATATAGCACTTGCTGCCAAAAACTCGAAAGTATTTGACAGAAGGCTTTTTCTCAAACCACATTTCATAAGCCGTTTTATTATTAGATTTGCAAATATAAACACGGTTAATAATGTAGCAGGCAGTATTCACTGCTTCAGCCCAGAGATTCCTAGGGAGCTTCATGCTATTTAACATAACATTTCCCATTTCTTGAAGCACTTTATTTTTCCTCTCGACAATTCCATTTTGTTGAGGAGTCTTAGGTACAGAGAATTCATGCGATATTCCCTGATCGCTACAGAATTTCTCAAAACCGCTATTTTCAAATTCGGATCTATGATCACTACGGATCTTGTTGACTTGAGAACATTTTTCAGTTTGAATCCGTTTTATAATCTTTTTCACTTCATCAAAGGTTTCTGATTTGTCCCTCAAGAATGAAACCCAAGTGTATCTTGTATAATCATCTACGATGACTAAGATGTATTTTTTGCCACCTCGACTTTCCGTTCTTGTTGGTCCTATAAGATCCATGTGGAGAAGCTCGAGTGGTCTTGTGGTGGTATTGGAGTTCACCTTTTTGTGAGAGCTCCTAGTTTGTTTACCATACTGGCATTCACCACAAATCTTGTCTACTTTTTGCATCTTAGGTAGACCTCTAATTAGTTCTCCTTTGCTCAATCTGTATAAATTTCGGTAGTGTACATGTTAGAGGCGTTTATGCCATAATTCTGTCTCATCGGTATGGACCATGTAGCACGTTTGTTTAGATGAGCTACCATCGCTTACTATATAGCAGTTTTTAGAAGTTCTGTGACCAGTTAATATTACAGAACCCTTTTCATTTATAATTTCACAACCTTGATTAGAAAATTTAACACTACGGTTGTTATCGCATATTTGAGATATGCTCAACAGGTTGTGTTTTAAACCCTCAACATATAAAACATTTTTAAATAAGGGAAGGTTATAGAGTTGGACCGTACCTTTGCCAATTATCTTGCAGTTGCTACCATCACCAAATGTGACTGACCCATCAATCATATCTTTAAGATCGGTGAATAGCGCCTTGTCGCCTGTCATATGTCTGGAGCATCCACTATTTAGGTACCATTTTGAAAGGCTTGTAGCTTTGAAAGCAGTGTGAGCAACCAAACAGGCAACCTTAGGAACCCATTTCAGAACTGTTTTGGGTTTAGGAGAATAGTTGGTCTTCTTTTGTTTACAGTTGTAAGAGTGACCTACTGAGTTAGATTTTAATAGCTCCTTAAGTAAATCAACAATTTTTTCAGCTAGTGGGTTTCGAATCTGATTTTTGAAATTTATATAGCTGCTTTTGGGTTTTTGAAAAGTTTTTGTATTTTTAGAAAAAACTTGACTAGTACCTTTTCCTTTTGAGTTAGAAGTCTCTCCTTTCACAAAATTAGAAGGAGTATTCTTCTGTTTAGGAGACGTGTTTTTATCATAGCCCAACCCGGATCGATCGCCACATTTTCTTGATCCGGATAATATTTTTTCTAATTTTGGATCACCTTGGGCATATCTCCATGTGTCCTTCAAACTCAGAAGAGAAGATACTTCATTTTTAAGTTTCGCATTTTCAGATTTCAAATTTTCAATCAGGGAGGTTTTGAATTCCAGATCACACTTTGATTTTTCAAAACAATCTGAAATTTGGGATTTTTCTAAAACAAGGGTTTCAAAACATTCTTTGAGTTTAAAAAACTTTTCTTTTTGAAGTTTAAGTTTGACAACAATTTTACAACTTTCCTTATATAAGGCATTGTAAGCATCTTGAAGATCTTCATCATTTTCATGATCACTATCCAAATTTTCTTCACTTGTTGAATCATAGTGATCTGAAAAAGTAAACTTGGCTAGAGTCATAAGGGCCTTAAGTTCACTGCCCGACTCGGTTTCTGAATTTTCTGATTCAGAAGAGGCTTCAGAATCAGATGATTCATCCCAAGTAGCCAACATACCCTTCCTTTTGGACCTGTCCTTTTTAGGACATTTGTTTGCTAAATGACCATATTCTTGACAGTTGTAACATTGACTATCTTTCAAAGACTTCCAAGTTTTAGACTTAGGTTTAGAACGTTTCTTTTCATTTGCCTTTTGAAAGTCGACTCTTTTCTTACTTTTGAAAATCTTATAAAACTTTTTCGCCAAAAGGGCCATATCATCTTCAGAATTTTCTGAATCTGAATTTTCTTGAGTAATACCTTTAGACGACTTCAAAGCAATAGATTTGCCTTTAGGAGCTTTAAAACTTAATTCATAGGTTTGTAAATAACCAACTAATTCTTCTACCCTCATATTATCCGTATCACGAAGTTCCTGGATTGCGGTTACCTTAGAATTGAACCGTTCAGGAAGAGAGCGTAGTATTTTTGTACACACTTTACTTTCTGGGATCTTATCGCCAAGACCCCACATTGAGTTTACAATGTCATTCAATCTAGTGTAAAAGTCCATAAACATTTCATTTTCCTCCATATGAATTTCTTCAAATTTAGTTGTGAGGAGTTGGACTTTAGATTTCTTGACAATTGATGTACCTTCGTGTGTCATTTCTAATATATCCCAGGCTTGCTTTGCAGTATCACAGGATATGATTCTTTTGAACTCATCCGGTGATAGTGCGCAAGTGATTGCATTTAGTGCTTTAACATTTGCACTACTCTCATTTTTCTGAAGTGTGGTCCATTGGAAATACGGTGTAATTTTCATAGATTTTGAACCATCAACACCAGTTACTTCCATGATAGGAGGATTCCATTCAGTCATTGTGGCTTGCCACACACTTTCATCCATTGATTTGAGGAAGATCCTCATTCTGGCTTTCCAATAGGCATAGTTGGAGCCATCAAAGGGTGGAGGCCTAGTAACTGAAAGGCTATCAAAATTTGACATCTTTTTATATAGCTTAGATCGTTAGCTCAGGAAATAAATCCAAATAAAAAGCAACAAAATGAGCTATTAGGCTCTGATACCACTTGAAAAGGCCAAGCTATATGTCCTAGAGGGGGGGGGGGGGTGAATGAGATTATGCCAAATTAAAATAAAATCAGCGAAAATAAAATAAACCAATAGCCTTACAATTATAAATCAATTCACAATGCTGAAATCAAATCACCTTGATAAATAAGTATTGAGAGATTGATACAAATTCAGTTCTAAGGACAACCTTACACCATAATAAACAAGGGCTTATGGTAGGACAACCTTATTTCTAGAACATCTTTTGGATCAAGGACTCAATTTTAATAGAAATAAATAAATAGAAAGGAATTGAAATTAAATGCAGAAATATAGATCTAAATTATTACAACAATCCCCACACTTGCTTGAAATGTAAATAGTTACAACATTCACATCCACTTGTACATTCCACACAATTGAATGATAAAAGATATGAAAATTAAGCAAGCATTCAATCCACAAGACAAAGAGTTATAGTGGTTCGCCTGTGTGTACACCAACTATCTTTCAATAGCCACACAGAATGCTACTCCACTCCTAATATCCTCACACAGGGGATATTAGCGTTCACTATCAAATAGGTTTTCACAGGTTCACCCAAAACCTTTACAATTGTGTCTTTTTCACTCGGGCTTACACAATTCAAAAATCCCTCTTTTCTGAGTTTTCTGGTTCTCCTCAGATAACCAATACAATGAGATTTTTCTGGCTTAACCTCAAACAAAACCAAAAGGAATGAAATTTTACAGAATTGTAAAATACCTGAATTTCTCCTTTTCGTAGCAGCCCGGTAGAACCAATCGGAGTAGATGATTGAATGTCAAAGTTCAATTTCCTAAACCTAAACCTAAAACCTAAACCTAAACCTAAACCAAAACCTATAACCTAAACCTTAACATATAACCTATAACCTATAACCTACAACCTAAACTTATAACCCATAACCTAATTAACCTTAACATAAACCTAAACCTATAAACTAAAACCTAAACCTAAACCTAAAACCTAAATGTATTCTCAAATCCCTAAACCTAAACCTACACCTAATCCTAATCTCAACTCCCCAACCTAGACCTAAAAAAAAACTTGAAAACCCAAACCTAAACCTGATCCCGAACCCGAACCTAATTTCCTAAACCTAAACCTTAACCTATTCTCAATTCCCTAAAGCTATAACCTATAACCTAAACCTAAACCTAACCTTAACCTAAACCTAAAACCTAAATGTATTCCCAAATCCTTAAACCTAAACCTATACCTAACCCTAATCTCAACTAATTAACCTAAACCTAAACTTGAAAACCCAAACCTAAACCCAATCTCGAACCTGAACCCGATTTCCTAAACCTAAACCTTAACCTATTCTCAATTTCCTAAAGCTATAACCTATAACCTAAACCTAAACCTAAACCTAAAGCTAACCTATAACCTAAACCTATAACCTAAACCTAAACCTAAAACCAAAACCAAAACCTATAACCTATAACCTATAACCTATAACCTAAACTTATAACCTATAACCTAACCTTAACCTAAACCTAAAACCTAAACCTAAACCTATTACCTAAACCTATAAACTAAAACCTAAACCTAAACCTAAAACCTAAATGTATTCTCAAATCCCTAAACCTAAACCTACACCTAATCCTGATCTCAACCCCCTAACCTAAACCTAAACCTGAAAACCCAAACCTAAACCTGATCCTGAACCTGAACCCGATTTCCTAAACCTAAACCTTAAATGTATCTTAAATCCCTAAACCTACACCTACACCTAATCCTAATCTCAACTCCCTAACCTAATCCTAAACCTAAACTTGAAAACCCAAACCTAAACCTGATCCCGAACCCGAACCCAATTTCCTAAACCTAAACCTTAACCTATTCTCAATTCCTTAAAGCTATAACCTATAACCTATAACCTAAACCTAAACCTAACCTTAACCTAAACCTAAAACCTAAATGTATTCCCAAATCCTTAAACCTAAACCTACACCTAACCATAATCTCAACTAATTAACCTAAACCTAAACTTGAAAACCCAAACCTAAACCCGATCCCGAACCCGAACCCGATTTCCTAAACCTAAACCTTAACCTATTCTCAATTCCCTAAAGCTATAACCTATAACCTAAACCTAAACCTAAACCTAAAGCTAACCTATAACCTAAACCTATAACCTAAACCTAAACCTAAAACCAAAACCAAAACCTATAACCTATAACATATAACCTATAACCTAAACTTATAACCTATAACCGAACCTTAACCTAAACCTAAAACCAAAACCTAAAACCTAAACCTAAACTTTAACCAAAACCTATAACCTAAACCTAAAACCTAAATGTATTCTCAAATCCCTAAACCTAAACCTACACCTAATCCTAATCTCAACTCCCTAACCTAATCCTAAACCTAAACTTGAAAACCCAAACCTAAACCCGATCCCGAACCCAATTTCCTAAACCTAAACCTTAACCTATTCTCAATTCCCTAAAGCTATAAACTATAACCTATAACTTATAACCTAAACCTAAACCTAAACCTTAACCAAAACCTATAACCTAAACCTTAACCTATAACCTAAACTTATAACTTATAACCTATAACCTAACCTTAACCTAAACCTAAAACCTAAACCTAAACGTAAACCTATAAACTTAAACCTAAACCTAAACCTAAAACCTAAATGTATTCTCAAATCCCTAAACCTAAATCTACACCTAATCCTAATCTCAACTCCCTAACCTAAACCTAAACCTAAACTTGAAAACTCAAACCTAACCCTGATGCCAAACCCGAACTCGATTTCCTTAACCTAAACCTTAACGTATTCTCAGTTCCCTAAAACTATAACCTATAACCTATAATCTAAACCTAAACCTAAACTTTAACCAAAACCTATAACCACGATGCGTGGATGAATGTGATGTGGATAAGATTGTTTCTGTTTGGATGGATGTAGTTTATGTTTGGATGAATGCAGTTTATTTTTGGATGGATTTACTAGTTTGGGTTTAGATGGATGTGAATGTGAATATGATGAAATATTATATAACAGGTGTATATTAAGATGAATATGATGAAATATATTGTAACAAGTGTATATCAGGAAGTTTGTGTTGGAATTTTTTTTTTTTTTTTTTAAAGAGACTTTTACCTACAAAAATTTTTGTAGGTAAAAGTTTTGTAAATATTTTTACCTACGAAAATTTTCGTCAGTAAAAGTTTTTTAGGTATTTTTTAGCGACCAAAATATTCGTCGCTAAAAGTTTTCTAATTATTTTTAGCGACAAACTGTATCATTGGCAAAAGGAAATGTTTCAAGTTTTTTTGGTTTTTAATAATTCAAAATACCCTTTAGCGACAAAACTTTTCGTCGCTAAAATCCACCTTTAGCTACGAAATTAATTTCATCGCTAAAAGGAAACTTCTTGACATTTTGTTTTTGTGAAAAATTCAACACACCTTTTAGCGATGAAAATTTTCGTCGCTACAAGCCACCTTTAGCTACGAAATTAATTTCGTCGCTAAAAGGAAACTTCTCAACTTTTTAGTTTTTTCAAAAATTCAAAACACCCTTTAGCGACGACAATTTTCGTCGCTAAAAGCCACCTTTAGCTACGAAATTAATTTCGTCACTAGAAGGAAACTTCTCGAATTTTTGTTTTTTTTCAAAAATTTAAAACACCCTTTAGTGACAACAATTTTCGTCGCTAAAAGCCACCTTTAGCTAAGAAATTAATTTCGATGCTAAAGGGAAACTTCTCGACTTTTTGTTTTTTTAAAAAATTCAAAACAGCCTTTAGCGACAAACATTTTCTTCTCTAAAAGCCACCTTTAGCTACGAAATTAATTTCGTTGCTAGAAGGAAACATCTCGACTTTTTATTTTTTTAAAAATTCAAAACACGCTTTAGCGACGAAAATTTTCATCGCTAAAAGACACCTTTAGCTACGAAATTAATTTCATCGCTAGAAGGAAACTTCTCGACTTTTTGTTTTAAAAAAAAATTCAAAACACCCTTTAGCGATGAAAAGTTTCATTGCTAAAAGCCACCTTTAGCTACAAATTTAATTTTGTCGCTAAAAGGAAACTTCTCGACTTTTTGTTTTTTCAAAAATTCAAAACACCCTTTAGCGACAAAAATTTTCATCACTAAAAGCTACCTTTAGTTACGAAATTAATTTCGTTGCTAAAAGGAAACTTCTCGACTTATTTTTTTTTCAAAAATTTAAAACATCCTTTAACGACGAACATGTTCGTCGCTAAAAGTAACTTTTAGCGACAAAAAAAAATTTCATCGCTAAAAGTCACTTTTAGCGACGAAATTTCTTTTCGTTGCTAAAAGTTTCATCGGTAAAAACCCTCTTTTTTGTAGTGTATCGCCTAGCAACAAGAGAATTCCCACCCGATAGAGACCAAATGACTTCTCTTTCTCATGCATTTCTTTAAGTAATCGATGAATGAACTCGAGCTTAAGGTTGAAAATGGACCAGGCTACCAAGCAATTTGACGCAGGGAGGGACGAGATGAGGTCGATGAATCCACCGAGCTCTCTAGATTCTTCAGAGAGCTTTATCGAATGCACAAAGGATAAAAGTAAAAATCATTTTTAATAAATTCAAATTAACTTGATTTATGATTTAAAAAATGCAAAATTACAACCCTTTAAATAATGAGTTTTACATTAAACTCTAACTCAAGTACCCTAAAAACTTAACTTACTAAAACACCCTCAGTAGATAGTAAACTTAATATTTTCTAGGATTAGTCGAACAGAGTCCAAGACTAGTTGAAGAACAGACCAAATACTTATAAAAATATTCAATTTGAATTATGTATACAAAATGGCCCACCCTAAGGTCAATCTAAGGTCAATCATACCTCAAAAGTGAAGTATGGACATTGAGTCTTCATTTCTTCAGATGATGGTTGATCGTTTGAAGATTGTGAAGCTTGAGATTTCTATACTTCGTGTAGCATTGAGCTTGAGATCTTCTAGAGCTGGAATTACACTTCATCTTGATTTGTACACTAACTTGAGTCTTGAACACAAGATCACTTCTTTCGTTGTAGCTTGTACTTGCATTTCTTGAAATGATTTCTATACTTCGTGTAACATTGAGCTTGAGATCTTCTAGACATTGAATTACACTTCATCTTGAGTTGTACTCTAACTTGAGTCTTGAACACAAGATCACTTCTTTCATTGTAGCTTGTACTTGCATTTCTTGAAATGATTTGAAGTAGTTCTTCGTTCTTAACTTGAAGCAAAGATGCAGTGTTTTGAATATTTGAATCAACATGCTACACAAGACATAGATTGTGTTTTTGCCACCACAAAATTTGACAATCAAAGGAATAGGAAACCATAGCAGTTACAATCTCCCCCTTTGTCAAATTTCTAACAAAACACACTTAACAAAGATATGATCAATATGAACATAAGGAATCATGCACCAGTTATAAAGGTAACCAGTTACAACATGATTAAAGAATCATGCACCAATTATCATTAACTAACACAAATTCAGCATTTACTTACTCCCCCTGAATAGCACACATGCTACTCCTACTCCCCCACAATACAATCCATATTTATCAATCAATCAAAACATATTCTCCCCCTTTTTGTCACAATATGACAATGGAAGAAAGGAATAAATGGAAGTGGAAGTCCAATAAGAGAGTAATTAAAGGAGTAACTAGTTAAGATATGCAAGTAATATAAGCAGATTCAAAGTTCACATATCATTCAAACTGAAACAAAAGTCAGTCATATAAACTAAAGTAAAATCAAAGTCTACACAACAACAAAAGTAGTATAAAAGTTATTACAATCCAAAGGATAAAATACTTAATTAGATCCTGAGGAAGGAGCAGGTATGGTAGGATCAAGTTTATGAAGCCCCTTTGTTTAAGCGCCAAAGATACTTGCGCGTGTATTTAAATTGTAAATCATGGGCAACATTCATATTCTCAACCTTCTCCTCAAGTGCACAAAGATGAGCATCAAAATCAGATGGCTCATAGTCAGGATCATTTGTAGAATCTGATTCAATTTCATCAAAAATGTCATCCATATTTATATCATCAGAAGGAATATCTCCATCCTCTTCTTCATTCCCTGCTTCAGCACCACCACCACCCACATCTCTTTGGCCAGGAGCCAATTCCAGCTTCATCCTGTTTATATTAGAATTATTAAAAATAAGATGATGAATAGGAGCCTCTTCAACAGGCATAGCAACTAGCATGTGAGAAGCTAACACAGTCATAAGATAAGCAAATGGAATGTCACTGTGACCTGTATGGAGATGAAACTGAATGATGAAATGACATATTAAAGAAGGCAGACAGACTATAGTACCAGTGACGATATAATGTAAAACTCGAACCATAAAAGAAATTAGTTCTGTTTTGTTACCAGAACGTGGAAACGGATTTAAAGTAAAGATTCTGCGAAGAACCCTGTATCTGGGTAACAAATACTTTGCGGGGAGCGCATTCCCTTTATGAGTCCATTGAACATCCATATTGCATAAATATCTAGTTAACGTACGTTTTTCTGATTATGAGGGTTTCTCAACTAGAGTATGAAGAGGAATACCCTCGTCATTAATAGGTATGTCCATTAAAGCCGAAATAAGATGATGGTTTTAACATCCCGAATTTTTGCCAACCTGGAATAAGACGTCCTTAGGCAATGGGTCAATCCTAACACCTTATTAACTTGTCAGAACTCAATCCCAAAGTCTAAAACCGCGTTTGAACCCATTTCCTTCACAAATCCCACCCTTCACCACCTTGTTCTTCAATTTTTTCTAAGTACTTTCACCCTAGACACTATCTTAAACTAGCTAAGTATTATAACTTGGATTACTTTATATACAAACTACAAAGGCTCAGGTACCACCTCAGACAGAAATTACTCAGGACTAAATCCTTTAGAAATTAGGCGAGAATTAGCCAGTGTTAAACTAGAGTACCTGTGAAATTATCACCAATCACTTTAAATACGATTTGCAAGACCCAAAACTTGTAGAATCATTAACGCTAGGTTACCCTAAAATCTAGGATCAATCTCATTACCCGGTTGCTCTCCGGAGAATCTCGAAACTCCGTATCAGATCTGGACCGCACGTCGGAAGTCCGATTAACACGAAGTTAAGGAATTAGGACCGCCTTGCTAAACTTGACAACCATCTCGGAAATCAACTCTAGATAGTGTTCCGAGGCTATTCGCTTGAGCTCGGAGCGGAGAGTGTGAGAAATGTGAAATTAATTCAAAATAAAATAGAAATTTATGAAATCTGGCACCTCTCGCTTGCGGATCAGTATTAAGCAACCAGACCATCAGAATCAGACCAAATTACACCCTCGGATCAGGGATATTTCCCCAAACAAATCCATGTACTTGGAATCTCCGATCGAGATCCACTAACCGTTGAACTGAAACTGGTCCGCCATTTGCGATCTGGAATCCCGACTGAAACGAAAACTTAACTAAACATAGATCCAGTGTTAGTGAGCTTAAGTCCGACCTTTAGCTCAAGGGAGCCTGCCAGAAGTCCTCCGTTGAGCTGAAACTGGCCCGCTTTGGTTATAACCTAAGTATACCTTGACCTAGAGTCTATTTTGAAGACTTTTTAGGTTATATAGGGACCTTAAACCCTCTCTCATTTCAGATATACGAATTTGAGAAAAACCCTAGGAAAAAAGAGAGAAAAGAGAGAGAAAGTGAGAGAGAAGTGGGAACATCTCCCTGCCATGCTTCCCTGCTGCTATACACCTCGTTCTAATCACTTTTCCGGTGATTCCGGCTCCGTTTCTAGGTAAGAAACCCTAACCCTAATCTGATTTGGGGCATTGGTGGTTGTAAGTTATGAAATAACTGACTTGAATCATGTAATAGGTTGCTAGATCATCGTAGGAGGAAGCCTAACCAGTCTAACGAGTTTATTTCGCTTCTACGGCTTAAAGGTGAGGACTTTAGGTGTATAGGTTATGGTTTTCAATGCTTTCAATGTCAGATAATGATAGATTCATGTTCTGCATGCAATTGCACATGTACAAAGTGCTGTCTATTTTCCGTTTCGATTAAAGATGAAGAATATGGAATTTTACATACTCTAGGTATTTGTAGAAAGTACCGTATACGTATAAATTTTGAAAATGTGTTTGACATGATTATTTGTTGTATGAACATATTATATATGTGTAAAATACTTGTTTGGCGAAAGAACTCGCCCTAATACATGTTTTTCTAATATACACTATGTATGTTGAAATAGTGTATTCTAGAAAGTACCATATACGTATAAATTTTAGAAATGTGTTTGCCATGATTATTTGTTGTATGAACATATTATATATGTGTAAAATACTTGTTTGGCGAAAGGACTCGCCCTAATACATGTTTTGCTAATGTACACTATGTATGTTGAAATAGTGTATTCTAAGTGTTTGTGAAAATGCTTGTGAGAGTAAGTGTTTGGATAATGGTGTCTTAGGTAGGTGTTGAGATGAGATTCCCAACTACCTTAGAGACGTATATGATTTCCACCATGTTGATTGTTTTAACGTAACCGCTTACTTATGAAATATATGTGTTTATATTTTCTATTTATATGGTGCTTCATAACATGCTTTATAACATGCTTGATAAACATGCTTTATGACATGCTTGTTAACTTGCTTGAATTACTTTGTTTATTATGCTTTACTCTACATGTTCTAAATAAGGATTGATTGAGTTTGGGACTATGTTTATAGTCCAGACAATCGGTACCAGACTTGAAATCGTGGTTGAGATTTATTTCGCCACGTAGGATGTGTTTGACGAACCCAAGTCGTACTTCTGTTGGCGACAGTGGTTAGGCCACGCGAAGTGCTTATGCACTTCATGTCGTTCAGTTGATTGTGCGCTCGAGCTAGTCAGGCTTGCCAAGCAACCCGATCTGTCTTATGTATGTTCACCATGTTTGGACGCCTCTGCTTGAACCTAGGGTACCAAACTTGCCAGTGAAATCCCCTCTAACCATGGTACCTCGATAGCTAAGACTCATGAGCCGAGCATGGTTCTATGGGACACCGTGGTCGAGCTGTCGGCCTACGCTGGGGCCACGTGCCTCCCCGTAGTGACCAGTGAGCAACCAGACTCGTGAGCCAATTATGCTGGTATGGGACACTATATTTGTGCTGTCGGCCTACATTGATAAGGTGATGGGGGAGTGGTGCAACGATTGCGAGTAACAGCCCTAACAGCCCTTTGTAGTGACCTTGAGCATACTCTGAATTTGCGGTGAGGCGACGAGTTTTGCAACAGTGTATAGAGTATGAACTAAGCCTGTATCAATTTAGTGATGAACCGTTAAAAAGGTGATGGGGGAGTGGTGTAACGATGCGTGTAACAGCCCTGACAGCCTTTGCCGCGACCTAGAAACACACCATCGTATGAGATTAACTAGGACTGACGACCCTAGAATGGATCATGTTTGGGAATGATACAAGGGAGGTACCTTAGTTTCCCAATCCTGCTGTTTGAAAGGACTAATAACTACTCGGTAATCATGCTCATCATCGCACTGCATGTGCCTAGTAGATGTGGAGTACTGAGGGATGAACGCATGTCGCGAACGTAAGATGGTGTTGCATGAGGGTGGTTTGGCAAGGGCATTCATCATGTCATTCATACTGGCATTAATAAGAGTAGTTAGGAGTGTTTGATTATACTGCTTTATCATTACTGCTTGACTGCATTGATAACATGTTAACCTATGCTTTATTATTCCACTGAGTTGATCACTCACTCCCACGTTACGGGACGGTGTTGTACACACCAACCAGATTTGTTGAGTTTCAGGTGATGGCGATGCTTATGAAGTAGAGCCGGACTACTACTATGATGTTGAGGAGTTCTCCTACATGTAACTCTCTGACAGGTTTATGAAGACTTGGTATTGTATTAACGGGGCTATGGTACTTGGGATAGAAGACATTACACTTCCTCAATTTGGTATAATTTGAAATTGTACTTGTAATGAATTAACCTGGTAACATTATCACACTCTGGAGACTCACCACAGTTTATATATTTTATTTATCTATCACAGTCTTCCGCTTGCAATCTCACTTGTCTCTGGAGTATGATATGCTATTTTGGCTTAATCTCACTCATGTTCAATGCACTAATACAGACAACATTCAATCATCATTCATTTTGTTGCATAAGTGATGCGTTGGAACTCGGGAGTTGAGTTTATGCTCGACCCCCGATTTTCAGGGCGTTACAATGGTCTACTAGAAATTGACTTTATCTAGTATCAATATTAAACGTTAAATTCTCAGATGAAAATTCAAAAATATAGGCAATCATGGCCTGAGCAATAGATTGGTATGCAGGCCCACCCCAATGTAGGGTATTATCCCAACCTACAAATTGAAGAAGAAGGATACCAAAAGGAGCAATGTGATTAATAAACATAGGTCTTTCAACATTAACCTTAGGCATACACAAATCCCTAACATGAGAGGGATCATCTTCGGGTGACCGAAGATGGCACCGAGAGATGGTCAAAGGACGAGAAGAAGAAGGATCATGGGAAGTTTTCTTTTTCCCTCTAACATTCATTTACAATAAATTAATCAATGAAACAAGTAGATTCAAAAGATGAGGAGTGGGGTTTTGATAGATCAGATTTTTCAAGAGAAAATCCCAAAATCACAATGAAACACAAAATAAATTACTCCAAGAGTGAAAATGAAGTAATATTGACTAGAATCTACAAGAAAAACACAAATGATGCACTAACCTTAATGAATCAGACAGTTGGGTACGACTAGTCGAGCTACGACCCGTTGAAGAAGAAATAGGAAATGAGGAGATGAGTTTTTTCCCAATTTTAGGAGATTCAGCGCGCTACACGACTGGTCGAGGACCATTCTCGACCGGTCGTACCATGACTGGTCGAGCACGTCCACGACTGGTCATGAAACAACAAAAACATGCATTTTTCATAAAAATTTAAAATTTAAGCTAATAAATTATCAAATATATATACACTATGATACACACATGCATGAATAATCAATTTAAATTGCATATACCAAGAAAAAATTTTAATTTATTAAACCTTCTTTTGTCGAGCGATTTAGTGAAAATGTCAGCAAGTTGAGTCTCGGTTGGAATGTAATCTAAAGAGATTCTTTTTTTTCTTCCACTAATTCATGAATGTAATGAAATCTAATGTCAATATGCTTGGTACGAGAATGCTGAATTGGATTTTTAGAGATATTTATTGTACTGGAATTATCACAATATAAAACCATTGAATCTTGTGCAATTCCATAATCGCTTAACATACGTTTCATCCAAACAAGCTGAGTACATGCATTTCTAGCTGCAATGTATTCAGCCTCAGCAGTAGAGAGCAATACAGAACTTTGCTTCTTAATAAACCAAGAAACTAAATAATTTCAAATATAGAAACAACTACCACTAGTTGACTTTCTATCATCGATATCACCAGCCCAATCAGCATTTGAGTACCCAGCCAACTAAACACTAGTATCATATGGATACCAAAGACCTAAATTAACAGAACTTGTGACATATCGCATAATCCGTTTAAAAATAGTTAGATGAGATTCTTTTGGGTCAGACTGATATCTAGAACAAATACCGACACTCAAAGTAATATCTGGTCTACTAGCAGTTAAATAAAGTAAACTACCAATCATACTGCGATATAATTTAGGATCCACACTTTTACCTGTAGAGTTTTTTAAGAGTCTTAAGGTTGTACTCATAGGGGTATCAAAATTCTTACCATTCTCAAATCCGAACTTCTTAATTAAGTTCAAGGCATATTTAGTTTGAGAAATAAAAATACCATTAGGTTGTTGTTTTACTTGCAACCCTAGGAAATAATTCAATTACCCAACCATGCTCATTTCAAACTTATATTTCATTAAATTTGTAAACTCAATAATCATGTTAGTACATGTATATCCATAAATAATATCATTAACATAGATTTACACCATTAAGATATGATCGTTATGTTTCTTAACAAAAAGAGTCTTCTTAACACTTCCCATTATAAAATTATGACTTAGTAAAAACTTAGTCAATTTTTCGTACCATGCCCTGAGAGCTTGTTTCAAACCGTAGAGAGCCTTTTTAAGGCGATAGACATGATCAGTGTTCTTAGGGTCTTCAAAACTCATTGGTTGTTCAACATAAACTTCTTCATGCAGATCACCATTTAAGAAGGCACTCTTTACATCCATTTGATAAATTTTCAATTTTCTAAAGCAGGCAATGGATATGAATAGTCTAATTGATTCGAGACGAGCTACTGGGGTAAAGGTTTCATCATAGTCGATGCCTTCAATTTGAGTGTACCCTTGTACAGCCAGTCTAGCCTTATTTCAAATTATATTACCAAGTTCATCAGACTTATTTTTGAAAATCCACTTAGTTCCTATAATGTGTTTATCTTTAGGTTTAGGAACAAGATACCAAACATCATTTCTCACAAATTGGTTAAGTCCTTCTTGCATAGCTACAATCCAGTTTTTATCAGTAAAAGCTTCTTTTACGTTAGACGGTTCTATTTGGGATGTAAAGCACACGTAATTGCATATGTCTTCGATTTGTCTATAAGTGCGCACACCTGTGAAAGGATTTTCAAGAATTTGAGTGGTTGGATGATCTTTGACAGTCCTCAGTTCAGAATTAGTTTGTAACATCCCAGATTTTTGCCAACCTGGGATTAGACGCCCTTAGGCAATGGGTCGATCCTAACACCTTATTAACTTGTCAGAATTGAATCCCACAGTCTAAAATCGCTCATTTACCCATTTCCTTCACAAATCCCACCTTTCACCACCTTGCTCTTTCAATCTTTCTAAGTACTTTCATCCTAGACACTAACTTAAACTAGCTAAGTAGTATAATTTGGATCACTTTATATACAAACTACAAAGGCCCAGGTACCACCTCAGACAGAAATTACTCAGGACTAAATCCTTTAGAAATTAGGCGAGAATTAGCCAGTGTTAAACTAGAGTACCTGTGAAATTAGCACCAATCACTTTAAATACGATCTGCAAGACCCAAAACTTGTAGAATCATTGACGCTAGGGTACCCTAAAATCTAGGATCAATCTCATTACCCGTCTGCTCTCGGGAGCATCACGAAACTCCGTATCAGATCTGGACCGCACGTCAGAAGTCCGATGAATACGAAGTTAAGGAATTAGGACCGCCATGCTGGGCTTGACAACCATCTCGGAAATCAAATCCAGATAGTGTCCCAGCGCTATTCGCTTGAGCTCGGAGTGAAGAGTGTGAGAAATGTGAAATTAATTTAAAATAAAATATCTCAAATAGTAATCTGGCACCTCTCGCTTGCGGATCAGTTTTAAGCAACCAGATCGTCAGAATCAAACCAAATTACACCCTCGGATCAGGAGAAATTTCATACACATATCCATGTACTCGGAATCTCCGATCGACATCCGCTGACCGTTGAACTGAAACTGGTTTGCCATTTACAATTTGGAATCCCTACTGAAACGAAAATGTAACTAAATGTAGATCCGGTGTCGGTGAGCTTAAGTCCGACCTTTGGCTCAAGGAGGCCCACCAGAAGTCCTCCGTTGAGCTGAAACTGCCCCGCTTTGGGTATAACCTAAGTATACTCTGACCTGGAGTCTATTTTGGTGAGTTTTTAGGCTATATAAGGACCTTAGAAACCTCTCTCTCACAGCCATACGAATTTGAGAGAAACCCTAGAGAGAGAAGAGAGAAAAGAGCGAGAAAGTGTGAGAGAAGTGCGAGAATCTCCCTACTGTTATTTCCTGCCGCTACCCAAGCTCCACCACTCCATTCTAAGCACTTTCCCGTCGATTCCAGCGTCGTTTCTAGGTAAGAAACCCTAACCCTAATCTAATTTGGAGTTTTGATAGTTGTAGGTTATGAAATAGCTAACCTATTTCGTTCTATAGGTTACCAAACTGCCGTATACGAAAGCTTAGCAAACCTATTGGATTCGTTACGATTCTACGATAAGAGGTACAGACTTTCGGTGTATAGGTTATGGTTTTTAATGCTTTCAATGTCAGATAATGATAGATTCATGATCTGCATGCAATTGCACAAGTACAAAGTGCTTTCTGTTTTCTGTTTCGATTAAAGATGTAGATTATGGAATTTTACATATTCTAGGTATTCGTAGAAAATACCGTATACGTATAAATTTTGGAAATGTGTTTGACATGATTATTTTTTGTATGAATATACGATATATGGATAAAATACTTATTTGGCGAAAGGATTCGTCCAAATACATGTTTTACTAATATACACTATGTATGTAAAAAATACTGTATAGTAGAAAGTACCGTATACATATATACTTTAGAGATGTGGTTGCCATGATTATTTGTTGTATAAATATATTGTATATGCGTAAAATACTTGCTTGGCGAAAGGACTCGCCCTAATACATGTTTGCTAACATACACTAAGTATGTTGAAAATAGTGTATGTTAAGTGTTTGTGAAAATGCTTGTGTGAGTAAGTGTTTGGATGTTAATGCCTTAGAAGGGTGTTGAGATGGGATTCTCAACTACCTTAGAGACATGTATGATTTCCTCCATGAGGTCGTTTACTTTAATCACTTATGAAATATATGTGTTTGTATTCCTATTTATCTAGTGCTTTATAACATGCTTTATAATATGCTTTTTGATATGCTTGTTAACATGCTCAAATGATTGTATGATTTTATTTATGTAAGGCATATGTTTAAATTCATGTTTATGTTGTATGGTCCGTCATGGGTGATGGGGGAGTGGAGCAACGATTCCGTGCAACAGCCCTGACAGCCCTAAACGGATAATACCATACCTTAATTATATGAGTTGAATCTTGATCCACTACTGCTTTATCTATCTGTAATTGATTGTGTTTGGGGCTATGATTATAGTCCAGACAATCGGTACCAGAATTGAATTCATGGCTGTGATTCATTTACCACGTGGGATGTGTTTGACGAACTCGAGTCGTACTTCGGTTGGCGATAGTGGTTGGCCACACGAAGTGCTTATGCTCTTCATATCGTTCAACTTGTTGTGCGCTCGAGCTAGCCGAGCTTGTCAAGTAACCCGATCTGTCTAATGTATGTTCCCATGTTTGGTCACCACTGCTTGAACCTAGGGTACTAAACTTACCAGTGAAATCCCTTTTAACCATGGTACCTCGATCCGCTAAGACTCATGAGTTGGGCATGGTGGTATGGGACACCGTGGTCGAGCTTTCGGCCTACGCTGGGGCCACGTGCCTCCCCGTAGTGACCAGTGAGCAACCAGACTTGTGAGCCGATTATGGTGGTATGAGACACTATATTCGTGCTGTCGGCCTACATTGATAAGGTGATGGGGGAGTGGTGCAACGATTCCGTGTAACAGCCCTGGCAGCCCTTTGTAGTGACCTCGAGCATACTCTGAATTACGGTGAGACGACGAGTTTTGCCGCAGTGTATAGAGTATAAACTAGGCTTGTATCTGTATAGTGATGAACCGTTAAAAGGGTGATGGGGGAGTGGTGTAACGATTCCGTGTAACAGCCCTGGCAGCCCTTGCAGCAACCTAGAAAACACACCATCCTCTGAGATTAACTAGGACTGACGACCCTAGAATGGATCATGTTTGGGAATGATATAAGGGAGGTACCTTAGTTTCTCAATACTGCTGTTTGAAATGGACTAATAATAACTCGGTAATCATGCTCATCATGCATTGCATGTGCCTGAAAGATGTGGAGCACTGAGGGATGAAAGAATGCTGCGAACGAAGAGGGTGTCGTATGAGGGAGTATGTCAGTGAGGGCATACATCATGTCATTCATACTTGCATTAATAAGAGTAGTTAGAATTGTTTGATTTTACTGCTTTATCATTACTGCTTGACTGAATTGATAACATGTTAACCTATGCTTTATTGTTCCACTGAGTTGATCACTCACTCCCACGTTACGGGACGGTGTTTTTAAACACCAACCAGACCCTGTTGTAGCTGCAGGTGTTGGCGATGCTTGTGAAGCGGAGTCAGACCTCTGCGACGATGAGGACACTTTCTTGCATATGTTATTTTCTGGCGGCTTCATGTGAGCCGTGTCTTGATCGACGGGGTTACAGGGATGTCGGCTAGATGACACTACACCTTTGGTATATTTTGAAATTATACTTGTAATTCTTTAACCTGGTAACATTATCACACTCTGGAGACTCACCATAGTTTATATATGTTATCTATCTATCACAGTCTTCCTCTTGCAATTTAACTGTCTTTGGATTATGATATTCTGTTTTGGCTTAATCTCGCTCATGTTCAATGCACTAATACAGACAACATTCAATCATCATTATCTATGTTGCATAAGTGATGTTCTGGAAACTCGAGAGTTGAGTTATGCTCGACCCTCGATTTTTCAGAATGTTACATAGTTTGATTTGATGAAGTATCTGGTTTGTCAATTAAAAGAACTTTATCATTATCTGAACTTGGGGCAGGTGTATTCAAGTGATCGTTAATGATCACATTGATGGACTCTTGAATTACAGCGGTCCTCTTGTTGAGTACTCGATATGCACGACTGTTCAAAGAATATCCTAAAAAGATACCTTCATCACTTTTAGTGTCAAACTTTCCTAAATTTTCACGGTCATGTAAAATATAGCACTTGCTGCCAAAAACTCGAAAGTATTTGACAGTAGGCTTCTTATCAAACCACATTTTATAAGCCGTTTTATTATTAGTTTTACTTGTATAAACCCGGTTGATTATATAGCAGGCAGTATTTACGGCTTCAGCCCAAAGATTTTTAGATAGCTTCATACTATTCAACATTACATTAGCCATTTCTTGAAGAACTCGATTTTTTCTTTCAACAATTCCATTTTATTGTGGCATTTTAGGTGCAGAGAATTCATGAGATATTCCTTGATCGTAACAGAATTTCTCAAAACTATTATTCTCGAATTCTGATCCATGATCACTACGGATCTTACTAACTTGAGAACCTTTTTTCAATTTGGATCCGTTTGAGAATCATTTTTACTTCATCAAGGGTTTCTGATTTATCTCTTAAGAAGGCTACCAAAGTGAATCTGGTATAATCATCCACGATTACCAGTATGTATTTTTTACCACCTCGACTCTCCGTCCTGGTTGGTCCTACAAGATCCATGTGGAGAAGTTTGAGAGGTTTAGATGTGTCATTATAGTTCACCTTTTTGTGAGCATTCCTTGTTTGCTTGCCAATTTGGCATTCGCCACATATTTTGTCTACTTTTTGAAGTTTAGGTAGACCTCTTATTAGTTCTCTTTTGCTCAATCTATAGAGATTCCGGTAGTTTACATGTCCAAGGCGTTATGCCATAACTCGGTCTCATCGGTATGGACCATGTAACACAATTGATTAGATGAGCTAGAATCACTTACAATGTAGCAGTTTTCAGAAGTTCTACGACCAGTTAATATTACTGAACCATTTTTTTTAAAAATATTTCACACCCTAGGTTAGAAAATTTAACACTATGATGTTTATCACATATTTGAGAAATACTTAGCAAGTTATGCTTTAAACCTTCAACGTACAGTATATTCTCAAATAAGTGGAGGTTAGAAAGTTGAACCGTACCTTAGCTAATAATCTTGCAATTGCTACCATCACCAAATGTGACTGAACCATCAGTCATGTCTTTAAGAGTGGTGAACAAACTTTTGTCACTAGTCATGTGCCTGGAGCATCCACTGTCTAGGTACCACTTTAAATGGCTTGAAGCTTTGAAGGTCATGTGGGCAACCAAGCAAGTAACCTTAGGAACCCATTTCATAACTGTTTTGGGTTTAGGAGTATAGTCGGTCTTCTTATGTTTGTAGTTGTTGTATGAATGACCCACTAAGTTAGATTTTAAGAGCTCCTTAAGTAGATCAACTATTTTCTCAGCTAAAGGGTTTTGGTTCTGATTTTTATAGTTGATATGGTTACTTTTAATTTTGAAAGATTGAAAAGTTTTATCATTTTTAGAAAACTTTTGATTAGTACTTTTCTCTTTTGAGTTTGCGAACTCTCCTTTTACAAACTTAGGAGGAGTATTCTTCTGTTTTGGAGGAATATTTCTATCATAGCCCAAACCGGATCGGTTGCCATATTTTCTTGATCCAGATAAAAGTTTTTCTAATTTTGGATCACCTTGGGCATACCTCCATGTATCCTTTAAACTCAAAAGTGAAGAGACTTCAAGTTTAAGTTTTTCATTTTCAGATTTCAGATTTTCAATAAGGGTGGTTTTGAAATCTATATCACATTTGCATTTTTCAAAACAATCTGAAAGATGAGATTTTTCTAAAACAATAGTTTCAAAATTATCTTTAAGCTTTGAAAACTTTTCTTTTTGAAGCTTTAGTTTTACTGTAATCTTACAACTTTCCTTGTATAGGGCATTGTAAGCATCTTGAAGATCTTCTTCATTTTCATGATCACTATTCAGATTTTCTTCACTAGTAGAATCATCCTGATATGAAAAAGTGAACTTGGCTCGAGTCATAAGGGCTTTGACTTCATTCCCCGACTCTTTTTCAGAATCTTCTGATTCAGAAGAGGCTTTAGTGCCAGAAGATTCATCCCAAGTAGCCAACATTCCTTTCTTTTTAGATTTGTCCTTTTTAGGATACTTGTTTGCTAAATGCCCATATTCCTGGCAGTTGTAACATTGACTATCTTTTAAAGATTTCCAAGTTTTAGATTTAGATTTAGATCTTTTCTTATCATTTGATTTTTGAAAGTCAACTATCTTTTTACTTTTAAAAATCTTATAAAACTTTTTTGCTAAGAGAGCCATCTCATCTTCAGAATTTTCAAAATCATAATTTTCTTGAGAAATACATTTAGAAGACTTAAGGGCAATAAATTTACCTTTAGGAGCTTTAAGATTTAACTCGTAGGTTTGTAATGACCTAACTAATTCTTCTACCCTCATATTGTCCGTATCACGAAGTTCCTATATCGCAGTCACCTTTGAATTGAACCGTTCAGGCAGTGAGCGTAGTATCTTTGCACACACTTTACTTTCTGAAAATTTATCGCCAAGACCCCACATAAAGTTTACAATGTCATTCAGTCTAGTATAGAAGTCCATAAACATTTCATTTTCTTCCATATGTATTTCCTCAAATTTGGTTGTGAGGATTTGGACTTTAGACTTCTTGACAATTGATATACCCTCGTGTGTCATTTCTAAAATATCCCAAGCTTGCTTTGCAGTATCACAGGATATAATTCTTTTGAACTCATCCGGTGATAGTGCGCAAGTGATTGCATTTAGTGCTTCTGCATTGGCACTACTCTCATTTTTCTAAACTGTGGTCCAGAACAAATAAGGTGTTACTCTCATTGATTTTGATCCATTGATACCAGTCACTTCAGTGGTAGGAGAGATCCATTCAGTCACTGTGGCTTGCCACATGCTCTCATCCATAGATTTAAGGAAAATCCTCATCTTGGCTTTCCAATAGGCATAATTGGAGCCATCAAATGGTAGAGGCCTAATGACTGAAAGGCTATCAAAATTTGACATCTTATAAAACGCTTAGATTGATTAGCTCAGGAAATTAATCCAAAAATAAAACAATTAATACAAGCTATTAGGCTTTGATACCACTTGAAAGGGCCTAGCTATATGTCTAAGAGGGGGGTGAATAGGACTATGCCAAATTTAAGTTTATACTAGCAGAATTAAACAATAAGATAGCCTTATAAACAAATAAATGAAAGATTGTACTTTTAAATAAATCACAATACTAAAATGTAAAGCAACCTCAATATTCTAGTATTGAGAGGCTGATACAAATGATGTTCTAAGGACAACCTTGCACCATAAAAACCAAGGGTTTATGGCAGCCAACCTTACTAGCGCGGTATAAGTATCAATATCTCAAACTGAAGAGGAATAAAGGAAATAACAAGAATTGAAATTCTAAACTATTACAACATTCCTCACAATGCTTGAAATGTAAAAGATTATAACATTCACATCCACACATACATTTCACAGCTTTGAATGATAAAAGATATATATTAAATAAACATTCAAACCACAAGACAAAGAATTATAGTGATTCGCCTGTGTGTTTACCAACTGTTAAACAACAGTCACACAGCTTGCTACTCCACTCCTAATATCCTCACACAGGGGATATCAGCGTTCACTATGAAAATAGGTTTCAAAGGTTCACCTAAAACCTTCACAATTGTGTCTTTCAAATGGGCTTACACAATTCAAAAACTCCACTTTCTGAGTTTTCTGGTTCTCCTCAGATAACCACTAGATTGAGATTTTTCTGGCTTAACCTCAAACAAAAACCAAAATGAAGGAAATTGACAATACAGTAAAATACTTGGATTTTTCCTTTCGTTGTAGCCCGGAAGAACCAATCGGAGTAAAAGTTCGAATATAGAAGTTCAATTGCCCAATGCTCACTTTGATATGGTTCTAAGTTCTAATTAATTTTAAATTAAACCAAATGGGCTACCTCTATTTGATTTTGATTAGTAAGAAGAATAAATACAACAATTCCTCTATTTAATTCAGATTGGAATATAGAAACAAAATCAAAATGATAAAGCTAACAAAAGAGAATATTAAATATGCACAGCGTAGCTTAAAAATTAACACAAACTTATCTCAGAGCGATGCCTTGATTTTACTTGAATTCGGATTGAAAAACTTTGAAACTCATGTTCTATTTATAGATGGAGAAATCGCATCTACAACTGGTCGTGTGGCCACCACGACTGATCCTAGGTCAAACTGCATTTTGAAATTTTAAGCGCGATTGGATAAAATCGTTCTACGACTGGTCGTAAGGTGTCCACGACTGGTCGTGACCAACCCACTACTGGTCATGAGGAACCAGGAATGGTTGCTAAAGTTTGAGTTATAACTTCAGGACTGGTCTTGAATGAATCGACAATGTTCCTATGACCATTCGAGCAGACTCCAAGACTGGTCGAAGCTCAACCAAAAAATTCTGAAAATTTGCAACAACTTAAGACTGGTCTTGAAATTTCTTGGATTGGTCGAGCCAGTTCTATGACTAGTCGAACAGAGTCTAGGACTAGTCGAAGAACAGACCAAATACTTATAAAAATATTCAATTTGAATTATATATACAAAATGACCTACCCTAAGGTCAATCTAAAGTCAATCATACCTCGAAAGTGAAGTATGGACATTGAGTCTTCATTTCTTCATATAATGATTGATCTTTTGAAGATTGTGAAGCTTGAGATTTCTATACTTCGTGTAGCATTGAGCTTGAGATCTTCTAGAGCTCGAATTACACTTCATCTTGAGTTATACACTAACTTGAGTCTTGAACACAAGATCACTTCTTTCATTGTAGCTTGTACTTGCATTTCTTGAAATGATTTGAAGTAGTTCTTCGTTCTTGACTTGAAGCAAAGATGCAGTGTCTTGAAGCAAAGATGCAGTATCTTGAATATTTGAATCAACATGCTACACAAGACATAGATTGTGTTTTTGGCACCACAAAATTTGAGAACCAAAGGAATAGGAAACCATAACACTTACATATATGTGATGCCATGTTTTCTCTTCCTTCTTGTTTTGTTCTCCGTGATAGTAAATTTCGAGGATGAAATTTTTATTAGGAGGGGAGAGCTGTCAGGCCTATGTCCTAGCATCTTGTCGTTCCGTAGGATCCCGCAGTCCTCCCTGTCGAATTTCGGCAACCCACGACCTATAAATATCGTTTGCGCGCGACCTTAAGTCGCATCCTGTAAACCCGAGCTGACTCAACCAAAGACCTATGCCATTGCAACAGCATTGTCGCCGCAGTTCCAACGCCACGTCTTATGCGTCAATGTGACACTTACATATAAGATATGGCCCGCTCATTATTATGGCCGTGGAGCGCACGTTGCGGGACCCACCTATCCCAAATGGCACCAATCCATAGGCTATCAAGAGGGTGATGTCATCACCCCGTGCTTGCTAGGTAATGATGGTCTCTCTTCCCCATGTTCTTATAAATCCATGATTTCCTTACAAGTCATAATCACTTTACAACTAATCATTACCTAGCTAAGAGAGCTAGCTATCTCTCTCTTATCTCTCTCCCTCCCTCTTTCTTACTCATTGTCTCATCCTCTATTGCAACTAGAGAGCTTGGGACGTCCCAACCCATCTCCATATCCAGTCCTCTTCCACCTATTTTCCCCACCAATCCAACCATCAAAAGCCCATCTCCACCATTAAAATAGCTTCATAGGAGCATTGAAGCATAAGGGAAGAAGAAGAAGTTGAAGATCCAAGGTGGGTGCATGTTTAGGACTAGATCTTTCTTTCCTTTCTTATATCTTTGGTTCTTATTACATGGGAGCATGTAGGACCCACCAATCAATGGTGGAGATCCTACTTGATCCATTGGATGTGGCCAATGGCCCATCCTTGTTGCATGTATGATCCGTGATGGGGGCATTCTCCATGGACCCCATCGTGATGTTTTAATTTAATCTATAGTCTTGATGGGTCACCTATACCTTGATTTTATGGTAGGGATGACATCCCCACCTAAGATTTTTTTTTTTTTTTTTTTTTTTTTTATGTAGGGCCATGCAACGCATGGGACCCATCTTGATGAATGTATGATGTATGTTGTTGATCTTAGAGGGGCCCATAGTGGCGGGGCCCCTCCATCACACGTTTCTCTCTCTCTCTCTCTCTCTCTCTCTCTCTCTCTCTCTCTCTCTCTCTCTCTCTCTCTCTCTCTCTCTCTCTCGATCCTTTGGATGATGGCCCACCTGATGCATGTTGTTGTCCAAACATGGGACGCCCACACATCCAAATTTTTGGGGTCACCTTGCTGCCCATTTTCTGGCCAATCTGGATGAGGAAAGACAAAAGGATCAGTCTAATTTTCTGGATGGGTGGCCCACCCACATGGACTACTTGCATGATGTATGTATTTTTATCCATGTCGACCGCCCATGGGGCCCACCTTACTGATGTCCAGCAGCTGGCTGGACGGTCCAACACTGCTGGTACCTCCAGCGCCCATAGACGAAGGAGAACACAAATATCGATTTTATTCAAAGCTGGTGGGCCACACGTGTGGACCCACCTATGATGCATACGTTTCATCCATCCCATCCACCGTCCATATAGGTTGGATGGTGGGGCTTACCTTGATGTATATGTGTATGTCCACATCATCCAGCCTATTGGACAGTGGGGACCCACCCTCAATGTATGTGTATATCCACACCATCTAGGGATGGACGGTGCAGCCCACATGGTGTATGTGTTTTATATCTGTACCGTCCAAATGGACAGGACGGTGGGGTCCTCCATGATGTGTATAGTGTATCCAGGCCATCTAGTTAAAGCCCATTGTGTAGGGCCATTTTGATGTATTTACATTGCTGCCCATCTATTTTGGTTGGACCATGGGCTGCCTCATGGGGCCCATTTTTGTGATGTATAAGCCCACCTTAATGTGTGTATTGTAAGCACATTGTCCATCTATTTTCTAGACCATAGGGCTAACTTGTGAGGCCCAACTTGATGTGTTTCATACACATGTTGATAATCTATTTTTACCAGATCATGGGATGCCCTTTTAGGCCCAATGTGATGTATATAAGGTCCATATGTTGGCCGATATGATGAGGCCCAATGTGATGTATACGAGGCCCATATGATGAGGCCCAAGTGATGTATATGAAAACCATATGAAGAGGCCCAATGTGATGTATATGAAGCCCATGTGGTGAGGCCCAAAGTGATGTATATGAGGCCCTTGTGTGAGGCCCAATATAATGTATGTGAGGCCCATGTGATGAGGCCCAATGTGATGCATGTAAGGCCCTTGTACGAGGCCTATGGCGATATGTATGAGGCCCATGTGATGAGGCCAAATGTGATGTATATGAGGGTCTTGTATGAGGCCCATGGTGATGTATATGAGGCCCAGTGTGATGTATATGATGCCCTTGTGTGAGGCCCAATATAATGTATGTGAGGCCCAATGTGATGCATGTAAAGCCCTTGTACGAGGCCCATAGTGATGTATATGAGGCCCATGTGGTGAGGCCCGATATGATGTATATGTGGCCCTTGTGTAAGGCCCATTATGATGTGATGAGGCTAATGTGATGAGGCCTAATTGTGAATTGTGATTCCACTATAATGTATGTGATAATGATTATGATGCCCATCCATCTCCTAGCTAGAATAAGGCCAAAGGGCCCCCCATTATAAGATAGGTTCTAAAGGGGCCTAGCCTTGGGAGTAATGATGGTTAAATGTCCACATTATAGGACCAATGGTGGTTAGATGTCCACATTGTGATCCTCCCTATGGCCCGTTTTTACGCCCATTCTCATCTCTCCCTAGTGGGCTAACCCAAATTGATGGGTCTCCACTATTATTAGTATGATCAATCTCACCTTAGTGGGCTATCCCAATTCATTAGGCCGCCATTAATATTAACCTCATTGGGCTTACCCCAAACCGTTGGGCCCCCATTATTGTTAGTGTTTCCATCATGCCTTGTAGATTTGTCCAAGGTCATAGAGCCCACCTTGTGCCTATCGGGCCCATTGGGGAGCCCAGTTTACTACGTATCAGAACGGGTGAGGAAGCCCACTCCTTGTCCCTAGGCCCATCCTTGTTATAAGGAGAGTATATCATTACCGTAGATGGTAGGATCTGCGATGTTAGATTTAGTATATCCACAGTTGAGGATTGACCTTCATGTTATGGATCTGCTGTCCTTCCATATATATAGGCCGATTATCACTGAGTATGTGTTAGCATAGTATTATGACACATTCCTATACGCATCATTCGCATGCTTGTTATGAGAAGTGATTGATCATAACATATGCCATTCGGCAAGATTGTTTATGGGACTCCCTGATAAACGGAGTGGCCCCACATGAGCATGCAGTACGCACAAGATTGATGCATGATTGGATGGTATGACTCATGCATCTTGCATTGTGTGTTATGATTATTGTACGCCCTAGAGACATCAGGGTTGTAGACTCCGCGGGTATAGCGCGGATGGCAGAATTGGATACCGAAAATACTTGTTAAAGCACGGGGGCGCCATAGATGTCCCGGGGTGAAAGTCTTCAAACCCTTATGGTACTAAGAGGATGCTCCAACGTCGAGACCGAGTGGAGGTAAGAGCGCACGGGTGCCGAATACCATTAGGCCTCATCTTGTACTGTGTCGTGGTCGGTTGGAAGAGGATGTGGCCTTACTCGCCCAAGGGTAAGGGGCAATGCTAGGTTGAGTCTGACCAGCTCATAAATGGGTCCACTACCGACGTGCTCGTAGATATTGGCGAACTACTAGTCAGGCGGGTAGTGAGGTCTCTTCCACTTGCATGGTTACATGTCCAGTTGGGGCGACGATCTGGTGTAGAGTGTATTAGACCTCGGTGATATTCTACAAATGAGCTGTATTATTATGTGGATTCAGATGAGGATTAATATGCTTTTGATTGCACTTTGCATATGACATTGGCCATGTAGGCCTTGATGGCCTTAGTATGGCCGATAGCATTCATGCCTCGCATCACATGGCCTTGGTACGACCGACAGAATTCATGGACTTATCAGTATGTTTTCGCATTAGTCTGATATTACATTCTTGGCATATACCTTGCACACACACTTACACCACCCTCTAAGATTTCTATAAGCTTATGCACAATCGTTGCATGTAGGTGACGCTAGGATGCCACAGTAGCATTGAGATTAGAGCGTGTAACTTTCTTCTGGAGCTTTTGATATTGATATTGATATTGTATTTTCCTTATACATTGTACTTAAAGTTTTTTATCACAGCAGATTTTGTGATGTTGTTGGTTGTTGTTTGTAGGTTATGCTTGTGGTTATGGTTATTATGAAACAAATTCATGTTGAAAATCCTCCTTGTAGGATTTCAGGATCGGAACCTTATATATGGGTGCCGAGAGCCGAGAATGGGGTACTACAGAGGCTGTCGGCGCCTGATTCGGTGATCGAAAATTTTGTGAGCCTGGTTTCCGAGTTTGGGACATGACAACATATAAGATGGAACATATCTATAAGTCATGGATTTACCAATTATAAGGCATATACTAATAGGGAAATACGGTGCATAAAAATATTAAACCATAAAGAAATGTTTATTATGGTCATTCAAAATATATACCAATCGAATTGAGAATGACCAATGATACTCTAAGCTAGAAACATATAATACTAAAATTACGCAACTGTAAAGCTTAAACTATAAAAATAAATGAGGTTATAATCCTTAAATTTACAAATTAAGCACAAAATTAGGCTAGAATCCTTAGACTTTCCTATAATATTCACACAATTGAGGCTTAATCCTTTGATTTATCATTTAAGCCCATAAGTATCTAAGGAAATATGATCTCTCAATTCTCTATGGAGGGAACCGGTGGTGAAGGCCCTTAAGACGCATAACTGGCTAAGGTCTTCAACACTAAAGGAGTCTGTTAAATTGGATTTAGAGCCTTCTGTATCATCCCGTGTTGTCGCCATAGCCTTGCCTTTAGATCTTACTTTTCTAGGGTAATCGGTGACAATATGTTAATAACCCTCACAGTTGGAACATTGAACTCGCTTTTGTTGTTTAACAGATTTACCTTTATGATTCTCAACCGTCTTATCCCTCTTGTCATAACTCTTCTCTCTATTCAATTTGAGAAATTTCTTGAATTTTCTTTCGAAATTCTCATCCTTATCCCTATCATCACTCTCACTATCAGATTCAACAATCCTAAGTTTATGTGAATGCCTATGAGATGTCTTAAGGATGGCTAGTTTCTTCATTCTAGAGGGAGCCTTAAAGTGTTGTTCATATGTTTATAAGGAACTTAAGAGTTCTTCTACATTCATCTCATCTAAATTCATACACTCTTCTATTGAGGTTATCTTAGCAGCAAACCTATCTAGAAGAGTCTAAGTATTTTCCTACATATAAGGTTATTTAGAATCCTCTGCCTTAAACTCCACATGGAGTTATAAATATCATTAATTTTATAATAAAACTCCATAAATGTTTTAGAATTTTCTTTTTTAATGTTTTTGAATTGAGTCATTAAGAGTTAAAGCTTCGATCTCTTTATTATGTTAGTTTCCTCATGGGAGACTTTCAATATATCTCACGCTTCCTTCATGTACAAATATGTTTAAATTCATCGAGAGACTCCTTATAATAAATACTATTAAGTGCTTTGGCATCATAGGTATACCTCACTTTCTCATTGGCACTCCATTTAGATTTATCTTTGGGAGCACTAATGGTTCTACCATCAACCATGACTTATTCTACGAGCATAGTCTATCCTTGTTCGACACTTGCCCAAACCATAGGGTTAAGGGGTCTTAGAAAGACCATCATCCTAACCTTTCTATAGGTATAGTTAGCCTTGTAAAAATAAGGTGGTCGTGTGATAGTACGCCCCTCTTGGGTAGACATCATTCTTAAGCTCATTAGATCAACTTAGGGTGGTTAAGGCCTTCAAGAGCTACTCGTTTTAATACCAATTGAAATTGTGTGGAATAAGATACCACGACATGCAGAAGCTTGGTGACGCAAGGAATGATGGTTGTCTTAGAGAGGGGGAGGGTTAATTAGAACCAAATAAAATTTATGCCTTTTAAATCTACTTTCTTAATTAAACTAATATGCCAATTCAAACTAAGTAAATAAACTAACATTAAAGCTTTCAAGTCAAAAGTAGGTCCAATCACATAGACTATAAAAGATACGTCAATCAATAACTAGTTTATAAATGATAGTGTACATGTGTGTGTGTGATGTGCTAACTATCAACTCTTAGCATTCATCTAATCATGCATATATATAATTTACTAATCAATCACATGTGCATAAATAGAAAAGTCTACAAACGACAATCCCAAATACAAGCATGTATAGTGGTTTGGTTTCCCTACTTCACTCTCGGAGGATGCACTCTCCTTGAGTGTACCAAATTTCACTATCGGAGGTTTTAAATCAAGTTCACTTCTAACCTTTACATCCCTACCTAAGGACCTATCCTACACTTTCACCGGATGCTCCCACAAGAGACTTTAGTTAGTTTTCTATCAACTAATTAATAAGCTTGGTCCTAGTCCAAGGACCTACATTAACTCCGACTAAAGGCTCCTACGGAGAATAATACATACACACCCATGTCCAATGAATTTATCCCTATATAAGAGCCTAATTCATACACAAGAACCTGTCGAGTTTGGGTCATACTCTTATCCTCAATCCTATATAATAAAAGAGAGTATGGACTTACTAAATTACACTTGTTGAATTATCTCATTTGACACACTGTCTCAGGTTACTTTATTGATGATCTCTCATACTTCAATCAGCTCCTATTTTGCTCCCTCGATCATTGGTGTCGATGCTTTATTAATGCTTCAGCTCTAAGACCAAACACCTTACATGTTATACTCCATTGAGGTGACCAATCCTCATTAAAGTGTTAAAGCTCATGAAGATGACTGGAAACTTATGGGATTATATGTGTAGAATGTGGAATAACCATTCTTCATTTTTCCTAAGAACCAAATGTCCTTTTATAAGAAACCAATTTCCTACAGTTATAAAATGATTAGTTAACGGCTCTGTCAATTTGATCAAAGGGCCCTTCGATGGGATCTAAGGGCCTTCGATAGGATCGAGCACACTATCGATCCATTAAGAAAATTCAAGTTTTACATCTGATGGATTACTGGACTCATTCTTCGATCGGATTGAGTGGTCCTTCGATTCCATCGAGTCCCATCAACAGCCTATTGATGGGATCAAGGACCATTCGAAAACTTCTATTTTTGGCATACAATTTCACAACAGCTTTGCACCTCTCCTAGCTATACTTAACATGTTCCAATTAAGCTTTTAAGGCTAAGGGATGATCAACAAGGTTTGCCGATTAAGGTTAGGATCATCTAGAGCTTCAAGGTTTGTGTTGGGTTAAGGTTAGGGTCACCAAGGACCTCATATACATGTTCTTCACTTCCTTGATACTTCAGTCTCCATGTGTATTCGGTCTTCAGCTTCCAATGGCTCAACCGATTTCTTGACATACAAGTGCATGCGATTGTCAAACAAGGTGCATAAATCAGTTTACCAACATATTTGACATTCATGACATTCCTTCATGAATTTATTGAAACTATGGCTATAATTGACCAATAATCCCCATGTATTTTATTCGATGATATAGATTCTTTCCTTCTTGATGGGCACCAGATTCATTTGAATGTACCATGCACAAGAATGATTCTACCTTTTGTAGGTCCAGACACTTCAATAGCATACCCTCAAATGACTGACGATATAGTACTTGTTGAGGATGATAAATTGATTAGCCCTTCATTTCATTTGAATTATAATCTTCTCTATGTTGAGTAGAAAATCGTATTTAATATAATTGATGAACAGTTGTCTCCAATCATTTCTTCAATTTTTAGGCATGATATTGGCTGATTTGATTCTTCTTGTAACAAATTAAGCGATGGTAAAAATTGACATTCCTCTATTGATATTTGTAACAGATTCCCAACGGCGTACGCAAGAGATGCAATAAGATTGACCAATGCGTCTACTCTCATATTTTCCTTGCGAAGAATGTGCATCACTTGAACATCCTTAGAACTTTCGATTAAAGCTTATCCATATTGATAATACAGTAAAAGTTCAATCTTTACTACCTCAAACTCAATGAAAAATTGGTTAATAATGAGTTTAGGATCACCATATACTTTCAATGAACGTATCTCTTTAGTTATTTCCAACCCGGTGATCAATGCATTATATTCTGCTTTATTATCATTACAAATTGCTCCCAATGCAAACAGATAAGGTATAAGATCCTTTTGTAAAGTAATGACGATGACTGCGATGCCAACACCAAAAGGGTGAGCTACTCCATCAAAGAACATTTTCCATGGAGAGTCTGCTTCTATCAATAATACCTGTTCATCTAAAAGATTATTTGCAATTACTTTAGAATTTGGGATTGGATGAGCCAGTAAGAAATTGGCTATAGGTTGCCCTTTAACAACCTTTTGTGAAACATACATGATGTCAAACTTTGACAATAGTACGGAAAATTTTGCCAAGTGACTTGAAAGTATTATCCTTGATGGTAGATATTTTAATGGATCTGCTTGAAAATATAAGGGTAATCCTTTGAGATAAACAATAATGCCTCAACTTCTATGTGCTAAAGACCAAAGCAAAGTAAATCATTTCTATTGGAGAGTAATTATGTTTTGTCGCCATTAAGGTTTTGCTAAGATAATAAAGTGTATTTTTTTTTCCATTCTTAGCTCTTTTAAGTTAAAAGGTCTTTTAGAAAATTCTCATAGGATGTTGCATTCAAAATTAGAGGTTTATCTTTGATTGGCACTACAAACGCAAGATATTATTTTAACAACCCTTTTATTGAATGAGGGCCTTTTGACAAGCTTTATCACATTCAAATGGTATTCTCTTCTCTATTAAGCAAGAAAATGTTTGTCATCATCTTGATAAATTCGGTATGAACCTTCGTACATAAGCAAGATTCCCAAATAAGATTTTTTTAACCCTTTTAGAGTTTGAGGTGGCGGTATTTCTTATATGACCTGTATCTTGACTGAGTTTATCTTCATTCCCCTATATCGCATAATAAAATTGAAAATTTTTCTTGATGATACAATGAATACACATTATAATGGATTCATACATAAATTATTATTTTTCCAAAACTTTTAAAAAAACGTTCTTGATGTTCTTTTTGGTCGTGAGATCATAATAGTAGACCATTGAACATTCCACATACCTTTAAATAATATCATGAATGGATGCATTCTTTAACCCAAATGACATGACTTTTTACCAGTATATGCCTATTGACCATGGCTTCTTTATTTTTTGGTGCCATCTTAATTTGGTTGTAACTAGAGTTCTCATCCTTGAATGACATTGTTGTTGACCCCATGGTGTTGTCCTCCAATAATTTAGTGATAGGCAATGAAAAATCATCTTTTGGGAAACATCGTTCAAATCATGGAAATTGACGCATACATAGATTTGACCATTTGTTTTCTTAACTAGGACAATATTGAAAACCCATGTAGGACAATTAATTTCCTTAATAAATCTGACTTTAATAAGCTTGTTAATTTCATCATCAATTAGTGTGGTCAACTTAGGATGAAATTGTTTATAAAGATGCTTAACTAGCTTCTTCTCTGAAGAAATATTCAGCTTGTGCATGACAATGAAAGGGTCTAAATCGAGTATCTTACAATAATTATATGTGTAGGCATTCCTAAACTTCATTGGTAACTTTATATACTCATCTATCTCTCTTAGAGGAATATTGGCATTAACATAAGTGACCTTAAGATCTTCTGATGTTTCGAGATTCACTGCCTATAATTTATCCACCGTGGGTTATCCTCTATCTTCAATTTGTGTTAGTGCAAGGTTTACATTATCAATTTCCATACCCATAATATCTTTTATATTCTCAACGGAAGAATGGGAGGTTGGGTTGGAGATTTGAGATTCAGTCTCATTTCTGCCAACTGAGATCATCATGGAAGTGTTGACTTCAAAATTTGATCCTATTATGCTCAGCTTAAGTGATATTACTCCTATTGGTACAATATTCAGACATGTTTTGGGAGTAGGATGTTTTATGGAACTAACATTCTATCAATCATTAATCCTTTTGGTCCTATAATATTGTATATTGACTAGATGAAAAACCCCACTCTTGATCGAGGTTTTTGTCATTCCCTTATATGTAGGCGGTGTGTTAATAAAAGGAACGTCAAGTTTTAACTTGGTCTCATCGTTGTTGTAACCCTTGGGTAAATGAGCCACTGTAAAATATCCTTGAGGTAGAATGAAGTAGAAATTATCATGTGATGCTATAAAAAAATTGACTGCTAAATAACTTTGTGATCAGTAACAAGATCCTCATGCAAAACTCATTTCAATAATCAATATTAATGAACTATTAGCAATTTAAGAAAAGTTAACCCACATTCTATTATATGAATTATTATCATTTTAAAGAAGAAGGGAGGAATACAGTTAGTAGAAATCCCCACTTGGCACTATATAGTGTCGAAGACCTTCCCACTACATGTACATTTTGTATGGATATAACAATGATTCATGAATATATATATATCTATAGAATGTTCCCAACTAGAGATTTTATGTTTGATCCTTAGTGAAGTTGCCACTTTGTTAACATAGTTTTATATTAGAGAAATAAATAAGGAGGGAACATTCACATTCACAGACATTCATTCACAAGGCATTGCCACATCCACATAAAAGATACATGAGTATATAGTTGGAAGCCTGTTATTGTCATCATAGGTTCTTATTACATTTCAGGCTATGACATACTACAGGCCCTTAATTGTACTGCCTATAGTCATCCTTGATTCAAGGTAATAATAGGTCATAAAGTAGTTGATTCAGAATAATATGGTAAAGTTTCTATTAATGCAGATATATATATATATAATATATATATATATATATATATAATATATATATATATATATATATATATATATATATATATTGGTGTTGTGCCCCTTTATTGATGGGATAAAAACTTCCATGCCCCTTATGTAGAGAAGGGTGTTGCACATAATTCTTGTTGAGGGTCAAATATTGCATATTATCCCCCATTTATATCATGGTTTTATGAACATGATAATGCGTGATGTTCTATTCTACTCATGTTTGTGTTGCAAGGTGAATTTAAGAGCTTGGATTGAAAATGGTGTTAAAAGTATGGATTTGATGCTCAAGAATCACCAAGGCAAGGGATGGATCTTAGGAGACCAAGATTGAAGAATTCACATGCTAAAAATTCAAGAAAATCAAGTGAGGAATGAAGAGAATCAAAGATTTAAAGTGAAGAACAGGAATCCTGAAATTATCCTAAAAAAGCATATTCTGAAACTCTAGGTCATTCTGTGAAATTGGGCAGAGTGAAGTCTATTTTTGGAAACTACGAAGAGTGAAGTCTATTTTAGCAAACTGTGTAAATTTGAGGCAGTTTCTAGAGTTTTCCAACTAGGTGCGAAAGTTGGAGTTCCATAACTATTAATAGGACTCCCTAGGCTGTTCCTAGGCATCTTCTAGGGTTTAAGGAGTGGAGCGAAACGGTGGAGAAGCCGACGTCAAGAGTTTTTCTTTTTCTTCCTTAGTTGTTTTCATGTTTTTCTTAAGAGACTTTATTCCAATTATATCTATGGTTGGCTAAACTTCTTAGATAGGGTTAAGAGGTGAAGCTTGTAGCGTGATGGGATATTTCTCTTACTTTGATTCATGTTTATGTTGAACCTTCTTTGATTCTAATTTGATATTTAAGGAATACTTTCAGCTTTTAATGGTTTATTGTGACTCAAATTACAATAGATCTGCAATAGCTTTGAGTATCTTCTTTTCCTGATTTTGAGATTGTGGGATTGGTAGATCCTGTTGTTGGCCATTGTCCCATGGGCATGGTTAGGTGATGGAATCCCTTAAAATTATCACAATTCTCCTCCATTGAAAATTAGGTCAAGGAAAGTTTAGATTTGATCTTAATTGTTATATCTTCCAATTGGATAAGATATGACTCCAATTCCAATTGTGGTACTTGAATCAAGTAAGAGGGCTCCCTGATCACTGCAAATGTAAGAGGGCTCCCTGATCACTGCAAGTGGATCCTTAGCTTTCTAGTTCACTTTTGATATTTGATAAATCCTTCATAATTACTCTCTTTTATTCCATATTTAGATTTAGATCTTTTTCTAGTTCTAGTTCTAGTTCTTTTCAGAATACAAACAAGTTTAGTCCCTGTGGATTCGACCTCGTTCTCACGAGTTATTACTATATCACGACCCTATACTTGGGGTTGTGAACAAGTTTTTGGCACCGTTGTTGGGGACTAATGGTTGCGTTTTTATGATATTAACTAGTTCTGGAATTAGTTTAAGAGTAGGGTTTTTCTACTTTGTGTTTTTAGGTTAGGATTTTTTTCTGAATTATTTTAGAAATTATCTTAGCTTTCTATTTCTAGGTTTAGAAACTTTCCTTTTCTGGTTTTAGAAACTAATTTTCTTTCTAATTATATGATAGAAACTTTCGTAATTTGTTTTTAGAAACTAATTTTTTACAAACTTTCGTAATTTGTTTTTAGAAACTAATTTCCTTTCCTTTTTCTTTTTTAGAAACTAGTTTACTTTCCTTTTTCTTTTTTAGAAACTAACTTTCTATTTTAGAAACTTTCAATTTTTTTTTTAATTTTTTTTTTAAGAAATTAGGTTGCTTTCTTAGTTCTTTTTTTAGAAACTAACTCGCTTTCCTTTTTCTAGGTTTAGAAACTTTGCTAATTTATTTTTAGAAACTTTCCTTTTTCATTTTTGGAAACTAGGTTATTTTTTTAGAAACTTTCATAATTTGTTTTTAGAAACTAACTCATCTTTATATTTTTAGAAACTCTCCATTTCTCTTTTTAGAAACTAACTCATCTTTCTATTTTTAAAAACTTTCTATTTCTCTTTTTAGAAACTAATTCACTTTCCTTTTTCTTCTGCAGGATCTTAACATAGAAACTTCTAATTTCGTAACTTCTTTCTAATTCTCTCTTTTTATTTCTAGATTTCTATTTTCCTTTTTCTTTTTAGGTTTAGGTTAGATTTGAAATCGAGGGCTGAGAGTGTTTCATGACCAAGTGGGTCCGTGACAACACTCGACGTCTCCTGAGTGAATGAGGATTGGTTGAGGGGTTATCTATCCATTATAGGATTAGACACCACTCAAGATCTACAGAGTTAACTGAAGTTATGGCTGCAAATCAACTTGCCAATCAACTTCCAAATCCACCCTTACCTAGGGTAGAGGAAATTCAGGATGAGAACGAGGTGTATCGAGCACCCCTGCCTCGTACTTTACGAGACTATTTACAACCGGTGGGGGTGAGCACCCCTTCCTGTATGGTTTTTTCAGAAAATACAAGAAACATTGACATCAAGCCAGAAGTGATGCAACTCCTTCCAAAGTTCCTTGGGCTTGAATATGAAAATCCTTATTTACACTTGAAAGAGTTTGATGGGATCATAGCCACTTTATACTTTCCTAATGTGTCAAAGGACACAATCCGGCTAAAACTCTTCCCTTTCTCTGTGAAAGAAAAGGATAAGACGTGGTTACATTCACTACGTCCATGATCTATTGGCAGATGAAATGACATGACAAGGGAGTTCATAAAGAAATTCTTCCCATATCATAAAACGAACACCATCAGAAATTCGATCATGAACTTCGCCCAAAGGGGAGATGAAACATTCTTCCAATGTTGAGAGTGGTTCAAGTATCTTTTCAGTTCATGCCCACAACACGGTTTTGAAACGTGGTGCATAATAAATTTCTTTCATGAAGGACTAACATCTTCCATGTGCCAATTTGTCGAAACAATGTGTAATGGGGAATTCCTAAACAAAGATGTTGATGAAGTGTGGGATTACTTTGATAAACTTGCTGAAACCGTACAATTATGGGACATCTCCCCAAGAATGAGCATCACGTCCAAGCCTACTCAATCAAAGGAGGGAGGTGGAATATATCTTTTGAAAGAGGAAGATGATATCAATGCTAAAGTGGTAGTCTCATAAGGAAACTCGAGGCCATAAAACTTAGGAAGGATAGAGATAAGAAAGTTGTCTGTAGTATTTGTGCTTGTAACATTCATACAACTGAAAATTGCCCAACAATACATGCATTTCAAAAAATATTGAATGAGCAATCAAATGCGGTAAACAACTACCAAAGACCTTTCAAGGGATTCACTTCGAACACATGCAACTCCAGCTGGAGAAATCATCTAAATTTCAATTGGAGGAATGGACAATCTGTTACACCTCAAGGAATCCCTAATCAATTCTTAAATCAAGGAAAACCTCAAGAGAAATTGGTTCAAAATCCTTAAGAGCTCATCCAGCAAAGTACTCTTCAAGCCTTACACAAACACACAAAGGCTATACAAAAGATAGACTCACTCGTTACAGTTATGGAGAAAGGGATGCTTCCAGCCCAACCTATCCCCAATCCTAAACCGCAATACGGAATTAGTGAGCCAAGCTCTTTAAATCCAATGGAACAAGCTAAGTCTATCACCACTCTTAAGAGTGGGAAGATAATTGACATATCTACTCCGATAAGGGCTGAGAAGCTTAAGGAACCGGATGTAGATGAGACTGATAGACCTAACAATGCTCCACATAAGGTATAACCGAAACTTCAAAGCAAACTGATTACTCCATTTCTCCAACGGTTGATAGCACCAAAACATCTCTTTAACTCTCAGGATATTCTAGAGGTGCTTAAGCAAGTGAAGGTCAACATTCCTCTACTGGATGTCGTAAAACAAATACCTTCATATGTCAAATTTCTGAAAGAATTATGTATGACCAAAAGATGGTAAAACATTCAAAAGAAAATCTTCTTAATAGAAAAGGTCAGTGTTATCTTAAAGCAAGATGTGCTACAAAAGTACAAAGATGCTGGTAGCCCAACCATCGCCTGTGTAATTGGGAATTACCGGATTAAGCATGCACTTCTTGACTTAAGAGCGAGCATAAATTTGATCCCATACTCGGTCTACGAACAACCGGGTGTAGGTGAATTAAAACCCACCTGGACCACATTACAACTGGTTAATCGCTCAGTTCATGTGCTGGGAGGGATAATTGAGGATGTGTTGGTCTAGGTTGACAAATTCTACTATCAAGTAGATTTTATCATCATGGATACTCAACCCATCATAGATATGAACACTCAAATTCCTATAATCCTTGGTCGTTCATTCTTTGCTATATCAAATACAATTATCAATTGTAGGAATGGAGTAATGAATTTGTCTTTTGGGAATATGATATTGGAGCTCAATATCTTTTTCAATATGAGAAAATAGGCACAGGATAATGACGATGCTCACGATGTTAATTTGATTGATTCTTTCGTGGAAGATAGAACTCTGATGACCTTATCCTTTGATCCTCTAAAGACGTGCTTGACCCACTCTCATGATTTAGATGATGATATGATTAGGGAGACAGGTGTCATGCTTGATACTGTGTCAGGACTTGAAGTTAACCGGTGGAGGCACAATTTGAAGAATTACCCTAAATGGATATAGTGCCTCTACCATCTAACCTCAAGGCACTGAAGCTTGATGTGAAACATTTGCCCTCTGATCTGAAATATGTCTTTTTAGATCAAGATGAGACATACTCGGTGGTGATTTCTTCCCACCTTAAGCGAGAACAGGAGAATATGTTTATTTCTACTCTCATTGAGCACAAAGGAGCCCTTGGATGGTCGATTGCGGACCTCAAGGGAATTGACCCTTTGATTTGTACTCACCGGGTTTGACTTGTACCCACAGCCTGCAATACTACGTACTATCACCCTAACTTCACTCCAGCTTGGTCATTTCATTCGCACCGCATATTGCATTGCATCCGCAGCATTTAACATTTTGGGTTGTCATGTTTCTACATTGATATGGTTGTTAGCAATCATGCCTTGCAACGCATAGCCTTGGTACGGCTAATGACACTCATGGACTTACCAGCATATTTCCGCTTACTCTAATGTCATATGATCCATGATCTTGTCAGTATTTCTGCTTATTCCAATATTGTATATGGCATTGTATTACATACTTGGCACTTTGCACACACACTTTCACCACCCTCTAAGCTTTCTATAAGCTTATGCATGATAGATACGTGCAAGTGGCGTTAGGTTGCAGCCGCGTTGAGCTTGGGGCGTGATAGAAGTTGGCATTAGAGAATAACTTGGAAATACTTGAAGATAACATCACATATCTGCTTATAGCTACCCTGCATGCTATGATTGTGGGCCCAGTAGAGTTTTAATAATGAAAATCATCATCACCACTATTAATTGTGGTATGGTCTAGATGATCTTTTGATATGATTCATTTTTAAATAATACTTTAAAATGATTTTTAAAAAATAGATGAAGGGTGTAGATGGTGCAACCCATTTGGTGCTGCCCATTGTAATGTATTTGAGGCCCATGGGTTGAGGCCCATTGTGATATATTTGGGGCCCATGGGTTGAGGCCCAATGTGATGTATTTGGGGCCTATCGGTTGAGGCCGATTGTGATGTGTTTGAGGTTCATGTGATGCGGCCCATAATGACGTGTATTAGGCCCATGTGATGTGGCCCATAGTGATGTGTTAGGCCCGTGTGAGTGGGCCAGAGTGATATGTGTTAGGCCCGTGTGAGCGGCCCATAGTGATGTGTATTAGGCCCATTATGATTGTATAGGGCCCGATGTGATGTATAAGGCCTATGTGATGCATCCCACCTGATGTATGAGACTCTTGTGTAAGGCCCATTGAGATTGTAGGTTGTATGTAGCCCATGTGATTGTATGGGGCCTATTATGATTGCGGCCTTGTATGAGGCTCATTACGATGTATATTAGGTCCTTGCGTGAGGATATGGGCCCACTATATGTTTGACTCTATATAGGCCACTCCTTGGGAGCAATGATGGTTAAATGTCCACATGATGGGCAATGATGGTTAAATGTCCTCATTGTGACCTTCCCTTAGGCCCTTTGATAGGCCGATTATCAAAGCCGATTACCGATGTCGATTATCGATACCGATTATGAGTATGTGACAGCATAGCATCATGATGCATGCTCATATGCATCATCTGCATGTTTGTTATGAGATATGGTTGCCCATTGCATAGGCTATAGGGCAGGTTGTTAATGGGACTCCCTGATAGGCGGATTTCCCCCACATGAGCGCACGGTATGCGCAGGATTGATGCATGATTGGACTGTGTGACTCATGCATCTCGCATTATGTGATTATGATTACTATACGCCCTAGCGACATCAGGGTCGTAGCCCCCACAGGCATATCGTGGATGGCCAGATGGGACATTGAAAATCTATTCTACATGGGGTGCTATAAATATCCTTGGGTGAAAGTCCCAGAACCCTCTTAGTTCCAAAGGTTGCTCCAACGTCTAGACCGATTGGATGCATGAGAGCATGAGGGCCGTATACCATTAGGATGTGTCTCCCACTATGTTGTAGTCGGTTGGAAGGGGGTGCAGCCTTACCTGCCCGAGAGGACGGGGCAAAACTAGGCTGAGTTTGACTAACTCGAGGAATGGGTCCGTTATTGACGAGTCAGGCCCGATATTGGTAGGCGGATATTGAGGTCTCTTTCACTCACCTTGTTGCCTACGATGCGGCGGCAATCTAGTTTGGAGTGTACTAGACCCCGGTGATTTTCTATAGAGGAACCGTATTGATATGTGGACTTATTGAGTATGAGTTGCATACTCATTCATTTATTCATTCACTATCCACTCAGGCTGGTGGTGCCCAACTAATTGTTGTGTAGCTTCGTAATGGAAAGGATTTCGGTTGGGGCCCGTAACTAACCTAAGATCAAGAGTATATTACATTGAGTCTGGCTATCCAAATTTAGGTATGGGACTGGTTTGGATAGAAGTCCTTAAAAGTGCCATGGTTTGTCAATTAGCGTGAGTGTTGAGTCAGTTAGACTGCAGAGCCTCATAGGAAGATCAACTCAAGCGTCTACCTCAACCGAGATGTGTGCGAGCTCTCCACAGGTAAATCTAAGCCTCACATCCCTTGTCCCAAAACACCAGGTATATAAAACCCTTAAAACAAACTAGAACATCATAGGGTTTTTAAGTTAAGAAAACTTTTTTCGAAATAGAAAAATTCTCTAAGTTTTCTTGCTTCGTCGATTTTATCGATATACATCTCGATATGATCGACCTGCACTGTCGATGTCCTCGATACCTAAATGATATCATCGATATGAAGACAAAATACGTCCAGCAACCACATACTCATCTGGATGGAATTATCGATGCATCGATATACTATTGATATGATCAATATTAAAATCTTGAGTCCATCGAAAGTGACTCAATAATATCGACAAGTAGAGCTCCGGTGCCCCTATTTTTTTCTTAAGAATATCATATGTGCATCGATATATCGAAGCCTCCTCGATACCATCGAAATTCAAATCTCGATGATATCAGAAGGCTCTCGATGATATCGGTCCTGGGCGTCAAGTTCTTTCAGCAAAATATTTCAGGATAGTTTATCTATGATCGAGGGTTACTCGATAGAATCGATATTCAAATATCGATGATATCGGTACTGTTTCGATGGCATCGAATAAGGACATAGACTGTCCAACAAGCTTAATGAGAAATCTGTTGGATTTATCAATGCCTCGACACAGTTATCGATATCATCGACATTCAAATTCTGATGATCTCGAAGGTCCCTCGATCATTCTTGTAAACCTGAAATATTTCAAGTCAAGTCTCTCTCATTTTCAAATGTCGATGAATCGACACTAGTATCGATAGAATCAGAGTTCAAAATTCAATGACATCGACACCTGTTTCGATTCCATCGACCAGCTGACAAGAGATTTTAAAAGCGTATGACATTTGAGTTTGTGTCATCGAGTGGACCATCGATGCTATCAAGAGTATACGCTCGATGATATCGAACCCGCTCGATGATATCGAACCCGCTCGATGATATCGAACTCTGTTATAAATGTGACCGTTTTATATCCGTTGAAACCTTTTGCCTATATAAAGAGGATTTGTCTATTATTGCTGGTAGAGAAAGAAGAGAGTGCTTTTGAGTGTTTTACCTTAGATCATATACCCAAAGCCCTTTCTCTTAGGGAAGTTCATCCTCCAATCCACCCTCATCATTGATATTCAATAGAGTGGATTAGGGAATGAACTTTCGCATTCAAGGATCCTCCATCTACTACCTTAACGGCAAATCATTAAGCTAGGATACCTTGAATGCATAATCGGAATCACTCTATCTTCCTTATAGGAAAACATTTTATAGAGTAGGATTCCGTCTTAACCTTGACCCAACCCAAAGCCTCGTATTGGTACATCATCTGTGTTACGGATCAAGGAAGCCGAAGATTCTTCATCAACATGGAGGAGATCTTCGTCAACGTGCTGAATGAGACTCATCCATTTATTTATAAGTTATTAGAGTCCAGAGGACACTTGTGATCATTCCTTTTTAGGATTGGGTTTAAGGCGTTTCTCACCCTTACAAGCCCTCGTAGGAGGCCTCCGGCGGGAGTATACGTGGTGGGTATGTAGTGTTGACCCTTGCTTTGTGGAGAGCATAAACTTTTGGTTGAAGGTGAACCTGTCTAAAACGTTAGGGTCGAGGTGATCCGTGTGAAACCTCCGTTAGGGTCTTATGGAAGATCCTTGGCCAGTGTGCCTAAAAGTGGGTGCGTTGTGTTGACCCTTGCTCGTGAGAACATAAACAATCAACCTCAGTGTAGGTTGTAAAGGTTGAAGGTGAACTTGATTTAAAACCTTAGATTTGAGGTGAACCGCTGTGAAACCTCCCTTGTGAAATTCGATACACTCAAGGGTTGAGTGCAGTTATCGAGAGTGGAGTAGACCACTATAAAAATGACTGTGTTTGAGATTGTTATTCTTTTGTTGTGTGATTTACTTTAATATTTTAATATCTAAATATCTGAGATCACACCTCACACACATACACAGTCATATCCATCATAAACTAGTTTGCAGATTGTTCAATTCTTAAATAGTTTGTGATTGGATCCTCTATCAAGCTTGGAAGCCAACAGAATTACTTTCGAGTAATCCTAATATGTGCTTGTTATTAGGATTAGTGTAATAGGATTTTAAATAAACCATAAAAACTTTAAAAAGTCCTATTCACCCCCTCTAGGAGATATTGACATATTCCTATTTTAACTAAAGCGGTCTTCACCGCTATTTCAATCCCTTGTGATGGACCCCATAGCTTGCAATACTGCGTACTATCATCCCGACTTCACTCCATCTTGGTCATTTCATTCGCATCGCATATTACATTGCATCCGCAACATTTAGCATTGATATGGCCGTTAGCATTCATGCCTTGCATCGTATAGCCTTGGTATGGCTGATGACACTCATGGACTTACCAACATATTTCCGCTTACTCTGATATCGTATGATTCATGATCTTGTTAGTATTTTCGTTTATTTTGATATTGTATATGGCATTGTATTGCATACTTGACACTTACCTTTTGCACACACTTTCACCACCCTCTAAGCTTTCTATAAGCTTATGCATTATAAATGCGTGCAGGTGGCTTTAGGTCGCAGCAGCGTTGAGCTTGGGGCGTGATAGAAATTGGCATCAGAGCATAACTTGGGAATACCTGAGGATAACATCACATATCTGTTGATAGCTACCCTGCACTCTATGATTGTTGAGAACTTAGAATGATTAGGTCCCCGAGTTCGAATAACTTAGAGATTTTCTGATATAGCTCCCTATCGTTGAGATTGTGAGGCTGCATAGTATTCCAGTTTCTATCATTTCTGATTAGGGACCCCAGGTTCAGTGAGGTCATCGTAATGCTGAGGAGGCATCTTGAGAGCGTTATTTGTTTATAGATTGATTATGCCAAGTATGGTATTGATTAGTATATGTATAAGTCAATGCTTCCTCTTCCCTTGCTTTGTCCTGCGTGATAGTAAATTTTGAGGAGAAAATTTTTATTAGGAGGTGACAGCTATGATGCCTGAATCCTAGCCTGTATCGTTTCATAGGCTTCCGCGGTCATCCCTGTCAAATTCTGGCGACCCGTGACGCGTAGGTAACAGCTGCGTACGATCCTGTGTTGTATCTCGTATTCTAGAGTCGACCTCAACTTGAGACTTGTACCCTAGCAACCGTGCCATCGCCGTGGTTTCGACACCGCGTCTCGCGCACCGAGGTGATACCCAGGTCAGGAGATGTGGGCCCGCATTCAGTTTGAGGAAAAATGCTGCGCATTTGCAAAAACTAAGAGAACATCACATCGATCCCATCAATCCCATCAACCAAGTACACATCACCTCACATGTCAAGTACATGCCCCATCCCCAAGTACCCCCTAAAGTCAACTCTCTCCTCTCTCTCTCTCTCTCTCTCTCTCTCTCTCTCTCTCCACCCATCCCTTTTCAAGTACACCCATCACTCACCATCACTCACCCATCACACCCATCTCCTTACATCTCCTCTCTCTCTCATTTCTCTCTCCATTTTCAACCAAACAGCAAGAGAGATCGTCCATGCAAGAGAGCTTCCATGAGAGAAAGCTAGGTATGGCCCACCTTCCTACCTCCCTTCTTCACCATCTACGCTTCATCTCAACTGTTAAATCTCATCCATTGGAACTCTAGAATGCGTTGATGGAAGGAGAAGTCCATGCTCAAAGGTGGGTGTTCATAGTATTTGATTTTGATGTAGGGTCTATATGATTTGGGACTCACTTGATGTATGCATTGTATGAGGAGGGCCCATAGTGGCGGGGTCCCTCCCCTTCTCACTTTTCTCTCTCTGCTTCTCTCTCCTTTCATATATGATGGCCCACCATGATGTATGCTTTGATCCACACCGTCAGCACCGTCCAAATGGTTGGACGGTGGGACTTCACTATAATGTATGTGTTATGTGTCCACATCGTCCAAGGTCTGGACGTGGGACCCACATGATGCATGTGTTGTATACACACCGTCCATACCATCTATGGGACCCACCTGGCTAGGGTCTAATGATCTAGATCGTCTGTCCGTTTGAGGATGTGGGACCCCAGTAGCATAGTTGCCATTTGACATCAGCAAGCTCTCAGGGTCTCACTTGAGATATGTTCTCTATCTAAGCCGTCCATATATTTTGATATGTGGACCATCCCACACGTGTGGCACGTGTGGGGTAGGACCCACCATGATGTCTCTATTTTATATCCACACCGTTAATTCAGCACGTCAGAAGATCTGGACGTTGCGCCCTGCACCCCCTACGTATATATAATATATATAATAATATTATATTATATTATATACACATATATGGTGTATATATATGTGCATGTCTGTATGTGGTGGGCCCCATGTGGGACCCACCTGCTGGACGGAATGGCTGGGTACCTCACACCAGTTGTTGTTCGTCATCAAGTTTTGTGGGACCCAGCCACATATGATATATGGGTCTTATCCACACCGTCCGACCATTTGCTGGACTATGGGACTCAGCCACACGTGTGGAGTCCCCACCGTCCAACTGGGACGTGGATCCCTCCCCTGATGAATGTATTACATACAAACCGTCCATTCATTTGGTGAGGTCGTCACCCCACTATGATGTATTTGTTTCATGTCCATGTTGTCCGTCCACCTGGACCGTGGACCACACCATAATATATGTGTTTTATCTCCACCGTCTAGATTACTGGACGATGGGACGCACCATGATGCACGTGCTTTATCAACATTACATATCAAGTGGACCACACAGCCAAAAACAGTGGGGATTGAACGTCCACCATTGAAACCCTTTTTGGGAGTGCAGAAGTTCTGGATAAATGTGAAATTTATTTCTCCACTTAATTCAGGTCTTTGTGACCTTATGAATAGACTGGATGAAAAATAAATGCTATGGTGGGCCCAGTGGAGTTTTAACAGTGAAAATCATCATCACCACTGTTAATTGTGGTATGGTCCAGATGATCTTTCGATATGATTCATTTATAGATTATACTTTAAAATGATTTCAAAAATAAATAAATAGATGAATGGTGTAGATGGTGCATCCCATTTAGTGCGGCCCATTGTATGTATTTGAGGCCCATGGGTTGAGGCCCATTGTGATATATTTGGGGCCCATGGGTTGAGACCCATTGTGATGTATTTGGGGCCCATTGGTTAAGGCCCATTGTGATGTATTTGGAGCTCATGGGTATAGGCCCATTGTGATGTATTTGAGGCCCATAGTGATGTGTATTAGGCCCATGTGATGTGGCCCATAGTGATATGTGTTAGGCCCGTGTGAGCGGCCCATAGTGATGTGTATTAAGCCATTGTGATTGTATGGGGCTGGATGTGATGTATAAGGCCCATGTGATGCGTCCCACCTAATGTATGAGACCCTTATGTAAGGCCCATTGAGATTGTAGGTGGCCCATTGTGTTTGTATGTGGCCCATTGTGATTGTATGGGGCCCATTGCGATTGCGGCCATTGATGAGGCCTGATGTGATGTATATGTGGCCCTTGTATGAGGCCCATTACGATGTATATTAAGCCCTTGCGTGAGGTTATGGGCCCACTATATGTTTAGCTCTATATAGGCCACTCCTTGGGAGCAATGTTGGTTAAATGTCCACATTGATGGGCAATGATGGTTAAATGTCCTCATTGTGACCTTCCCTTAGGCCCTTTGATAGGCCGATTATCAATGCCGATTATCGATGCCTGTTATCGATGCCAGTTATGAGTATGTGATAGCATAACATCAGGATACATGCTCATACGCATCATCTGCATGTTTGTTATAAGATATGGTTGGCCATTGCATATGCCATAGGACAGATTGTTAATGGGACTCCCTGATCGGCCGAGTTGCCCCACTTGAGCGCACGGTATTCGCAGGATTGATGCATGATTGGACTGTGTGACTCATGCATCTCGCATTGTGTGATTATCATTACCATACGCCCTAGCAACATCAGGGCCGTAGCCTTCACAGGCATATCGTGGATGGTCAGATGGGACACCAAAAATCTGTTCTACATGGGGTGCTATAGATATCCTTGGGTGAAAGTCTCAGGACCCTTTTAGTTCCAGAGGTTGCTCCAACATCTAAATTGAGTAGATGCATGAGCCCATGAGGGCCGTATACCGTTAGGTCGCGTCTCCCATTGTGTCGTGGTCGGTTGGAAGAGGGTGCTGCCTTACCTGCACGAGAAAAGGGGGCAAAGCTAGTGTGAGTTTGACCAACTCGAGGAATGGGTCCGCTATCGACGAACTGAGCCCAATATTGGCAGGCGGATGGTGAGGTCTCTTCCACTCACCTTGTTGCACACGATGGGGCGGCAATTTGGTTTAGAGTGTACTAGACCCCCAGAACTCGGAACGTCAATACAGCAGCTATCATGCACCTATCATACAGCCACCCGACTGGAACATTCCTTTTAAAATTATGTGTGATGTGTCTGATTATGTTCTTGGGGCAGTGTTAGGCCAGAGAAAAGAGAAGAAGCCCTATGTTATACACTACGCAAGTAGAACTCTATATCCTTCCCAAGTGAATTACTCAACTACGAAGAAGGAACTCTTAGCTGTAGCATTCGCTTTGGACAAATTTAGGTCCTACTTGATCGGATCCAAGATCATCATCTACATAAATCATGCGACGCTCAAGTATCTTCTTTCTAAGAATGATGATAAGCCCCGTTTAATAAGATGGATCCTCCAACTCCAAGAATTTCATTTGGAAATAAAAGATAAGAAGTGTCACGCCCCAAACTCGAAAACCGAGCTCACAAAATTCCCAATCGCCGAATCCGATACCGATAGCCTCCGTAGTACCCCATTCTTAGCTCCCGATACCCATACGCCAGATTCCGATCATGGGATCCTACAAGGAGGATATTTTTTTACATACATTTTATCTCGTAAGAAGCATACCCATAAGTTTACCCAAATCACAAAGGCAACATCATCATCACATATCCACTAATATAAACAATTGAATACAGTACTGAAAGGAAAATACATATATCGAAAATCAAAGCTCCAAAAGACAACTACACGCTCCAAGCTCAACGCCGGTGCGACCTAACGCTACCTGCACGCATTGATCGTGGATAAGTTTATAGAAAGCTTAGAAGGTTGTGAAAGTGTGTGCCCAAGGTAAGTGCCAAGTATGTAATATCAAAGTATGGTGAAAACATGCTGGTAAGTCCATAAATACCATCAGCCTTATCCAGGCTATGCGATGCAAAAACATAATATGTCAATATCATATACTGAAGAAGTAATGTAGATTAGCTATGCAAGGCGGAGACATAGTAAGCCAAATATTAGATACCGAGGATGCAATGCAATATGCAAATCCTGATGAGTCCAAGAATACCGTCAGCCTCATCTAGGCCATATAAATGCAGAAACATAGCAACCAAAAATGGCAGATGCCACAAATGTAATGCAATATACGGTGCGAATAAAATGACCAAGCTGGAGTGTGAAGTTGGGATGATAGTACGTAGTATCGCAGACTATGGGGTCCAGCACAAGGGACTTTTATCCAAACCAATCCCATACCTAAATTTGGATAGCCAGACTGAGCATGGTAGACTCCTAATCTTAGGTTGGTCGCGCACCCCAACCGAAATCCTAGCCATTGCGAAGGTACACATAACAATTAGTTATGCACCACCAGCCTGAGTGGATAGTGAATGAATGAATGAATGAGTAAAATGTTGAGTATGCAACTCCTGCTCAATAAGTTACACATCACAACCATACTTCTCTGGGATCATCATCGGGGTCTAGTACACTCTATGCCACCTGCCGCCCCATCAAGCGCACAACTAGATAAGTGGAAGAGACTTCACCATCCACCTGCCAATATCAACCCGACTCGTTGATAGCGGGCCCATTCCACAAGCTAGTCAGACTCAGCCTAACATTACCTACTCTTTTAGACGGGTAAGGTCACACCCCCTCCCAACCGACCATGACACAGTGGGAAGCGCGGCCTCCTGGTATTCTGCACTCGGTGCTCATGTCTTCCACTCGGTTTAGACGTTAGAGCATCCCCTTGCCACGGGAGTTTAGGGACTCATCCACGGACATCCAAAGTACCCATATGCTCAAACCAAACATTTCTGGCATCTCATCTGGCCATCCACGATATGCTTGTGGAGGCCACAACCCTAATGTTGCTAGGGCGCCAAATGATCATGTCATAAAATGCGAGATGCATGAGCCATACCATAACGCCCCAGTTTTCGAAAACTCGAGTACTCGACCTGTTCTCGAAAACCTGGTGTTAATTAGTGATCCAAATAAACAATTTATCAAAGTACGATTTGTGGAAACAAGCGTATTATAGATAATCTCAATTCAACGAATATTCAAGGCCACACAGCTAGGGCCATATACAAAATTCTAAAAAGAAATGTAATTGTCCAAAGAGTAACCATGATAACTAAACTATTGGTTTAAATCGAAGTAGGTAGCCGCCTCCTATGCGACTCCTCATTGTAGTACTCTCCCTCAACGGTATCAGGTTCCGGGTCCACCCCACTCTCTTCGACACCTGTACCTGGTTCATCTGTATGGTTGAACATTGATGAATGAGTGGCCAGCTCAGTGTGATCTCCCCTCAAGATTTCACACTGCCGCCCTAGATAAGAAATAACGTAAAACGTATAGGCAATCTAAAACATAGCAAATGCAGTCTTACTATGTGCATGGATGCGTGAATACAGTCAGGCCCCGCGAATGCTCATCCGTGTGAAATTTGGCCCCGTCACCCATGCAAATACGCAATCAATGCCCCATGGTCAACCGTACAGAATGAAATCATCGACCTGAGAAAAACATCCAGTCGGACAGGCAAGTCGTCAGTGAAAGCATACTAAGTACGCCGTAACGACTGCCTATCGTACATCATGTATGTTAGCGATAAACGCTGGTCTGTGCTAAGTATGCATGGTTAGCCAACCTATTATTAGTCCAGTTACAACCAGCCAATTTAAATAAGCTTAAAGGTCATTACAGGGACTATTTGCCAGCATAGGCCGACAGCTCGAGCATAGGTCCCAAACCACCATCTGCGGCTCATGAGGCTACCATCTTAGGGTGTGTATAGAACCCATCAACATGTGGCCAATCAATTCCTAATGTTAGGGAACTACCACCGTATGCTGAATAGGAGTGAAATATATAAATCATTAAATTCAACGACCAAAGTGAGGTGGTATATATGGGTCAAAGCGAGTAAACAACAGTGGGTAAAACATGGTGTGGTTTACTCCATAGTCAGGTAAGCGGAATCACTCCATAGATATTGGTCCCCATAATTCAAGTTCTACGTGTCATAGCCTCCATGTTGAGGGTCTATTCTTGCCACAACCAGTCTTATTACACCCTAAGTACGAACTCTCTTTAGAATATGAGTGTCCATATAGAGGTTTCCAATAGTGTGCGACTCATATACAATTCAATCTCATGAAGATTCATATATGTTTTAATATTTGACGTATAGTTCATGTATGCAGTCAATTCAAGGATCATATATCCTTAATCCATCAATTCCTAAAGCATGCATCTCAAGTAATTAATCAAGTATTCTATAGATCCAATTCATGCATTTAAAGTAACAATTGGCAATTCAACGAATTCCAAAAACATACGGTAAGGTAAACAATTCAATGATATGACGTAGGATGAAATAGAGTAAGGACTTGATAATTTTTGACACGTATTTTTAATGATAAATCAATGGCTAAATAAGACAATGAGATAGATATTTATTTGAACAAGCTGAATGATCACCCACGCCTTATGAGATCATTTACAACTATTATAAAGGACTACTCCTAATCTAGTTTAGAGATGGAAAGCTCAAGGGGAAGAATTCATCACCTTAAAGAGTTACGTAACCGTCCTTGGTTCACGTTCCTGTACACGCCTTGTGGTTCAATTCAAGCAACGATCACCTATGGTTATAGCCAAAGATTTAAAGGGTTTGGAGTTGTGTGAGTTGGGAGGGCCCATAAATAGGGTATATGGGCTAGAATTTGTGGTGTCTGGGCCCCACCAGATCTTGGTCCAATAAATGGCCCAAGTTGGGCCTCGGTTCCTTTCATAACTAAGGCCTAGACTGGGCCTAGAGTTTGCCCACGGTTAAGGCCTGATTGGGCCGCAACTACATCAAGGTTGGCCTCATGGATGGGTCGCACCATCCACACCACTTGTCTATTTTAAGAGATCATTTTAGAGTACTACCCTAAAAGAATAAATCATGTTGAAAGATCATCTGGAACATACCATGAATAGCAGTGGTAGTGGACATTCAACTCTCCACTGTTTATGGTAGTGTGGTCCACTTGATAACTAGATCTGTCTTATTTTTCTTCTCAGCCCTTAGGATGAGCTCATTAAATGGATGGACGGTTTGGATGAATCACATACATCAAGATGGGATGGGGTCCACATACGTGGCCCACCAAAGAATTGAATTCGCTTTATTTTCCGTCAGTTGGATGGACGGTTTGGATGTGACATATGCATCAGGGAGGGGTCCCACGGTCCTGCTAATGTCAATACACAGCTATATAGCTGGTGAGATGGCCAAGCCCACCGTCCAGATGGATGGATGATGTGGATGCAATATACGTATCAAGGTGGGCCCACCTGTCCGATGTTTGGACAGTGTGGATAACACATATTACATAGGTGGGACCCCCAGAACTTAGGATGTCAATACAACAGCTATATAGCTGATGTATACGTACACCAGCCAATCCCTTCATAGGTGGGTCCCACGTAAGCCCACCATAATATTTTGTTAATATAATCATATTATATATATACATATATATTTATATCATAAATACATCATTATATATAAATATGTATGTATATATTGTTATAGCATAGTCCAGCGTCAGGCCCTTGACGGCCTGGATGCCAAACACATGCATCATGGCCACCCTGTTCATATGTTGTGGCCCACCTAACGCCCAGGCAGTGTGCGTCCCACCTGCAGCATGCGGCTCATCTGCACAGCGTACGGCCCACCTACAACATGTGGCCCATTTGCACAGTGTCCGACCCACCTGAAGCATTGCAAGGCCTATTTTACACACTACCAAAAAACAGGGCAACGCCGACAGCTAAAAACCGTTGGCAATGACCTTCCTCGACGGTTTTTAGCCGTCACAAGGTCCGTTGGTAAAGGGTGCATCGGGGTTGCTCACCGACGGATAAAATCCGTCGGCATTGTCGACGGCTAACATCTGGACTAAAATCCGTCGGCATTTTCGGCAGCCAAAATCCGTCGACAATTTTCATTAATAAAAAATAAAAAATTAAAAAATTAAGAATTTGACCTGTGGAGGTTTTCTTGTTTTGTTGTTGCAAGGAATATATATTCTCCTTTGAGCCCTGATAATAATAACACAAGCACCATGAAAATTCTAGAAAGAAAATAGAAATCAAATAAATGAGAATAAGGTTAAGGTTTAGGTTTAGGAAATCAGGTTCGGGATCGGGATCGGGTTTAGGTTTGGGTTTTCAAGTTTAACTTTAGGTTTAGGTTAGGGAGTTGAGATTAGGATTATGTGTAGGTTTAGGTTATGGGATTTGAGAATACATTTAGGTTTTAGGATTAGGTTTAGGTTTTAGGTTATAGGTTTATGTTTTAAGTTTAGGTTTTAGGTTTAGGTTAAGGTTAGGTTATAGGTTAAGGTTTAGGTTATAGGTTTTGATTTAGGTTAAGGTTATAGGTTTAGGTTTATGTTATAGGTGTAGGTTTAGGTTTAGGTTTAGGTTTAGGTTATAGGTTATAGGTTATAGGTTTAGGGAATTGAGAATAGGTTAAGGTTTAGATTTAGGAAATTGGGTTCGGGTTCGGGGATGAAATTTTTCTTTAAGGGGGATAGATTGTAACATCTCGAAAAATTCTGTACAAAGACCCGAGTACCACCTCAGGCAGAAATCACTCAGGATCAAATCCTTTAGGAAATAGACAAAGTTAACTAAGTGTTAAACTGAATTAGCTACGAAATCCGCTTGATCCATTTTAAATACGATCTGCAAGACCCAAAACTTGTAGAATCAATGACGCTAGGTTACCCTAAAATCTAGGATCAATCTCATTACCCAGTTGCTCTCGGGAGCACATTGAAACTCCGTATCGGATCTGGACCGCACGTCAAAAGTCCGATGACCACGAGATTAAGCATTTAGGGCCGCCTTGCTGGACTTGACAACCATCTCGGAAATCAAATTCAGATTGTGTCACGGGGCTATTCACTTGAGCACGGAGTGAAGAGCGTGAGAAAACGAGGATTTCTTTGGAAATTCAATCTAATTTAAGTAATCTGAGACCTGTTGCTTGCGGGCCTGATATAAGCAATCAAACCATCAGAATCTGACCCAAACACACCCTCGGATCAGGGGAAATTTCATACACATGGCAGTGTATTTGTAACCCTGATCGAGTTCCGGTGGCCGTTGAACTGAAACTGGTCCGCCACATGCGATCTGGAAACTCGATTGGAACGAAACCTTAACTCGACCTAGATCCATGGTCAGGAAGCTTAAGTCCGACCTTTGGCTCAACGAGGGGCTCCAAAAATGCTCCGTTGAACTAAAACAGATGCCCTTTGGACATAACCTAAGTATACTTTGGCCCTGGGGCCATTTCCATCAGTTTTAGGCTTATATAAGGACCTTAAACCCTCCCTCATTCACACCATACAAATTTGAGAAAACCCTAGGAGAGAGAAGAGAGTAAAGAGAGATAAAGTGAGAGAGAAGTTGGAGTCATTCTTGGGAATCGATCCCTGCTATCCTACGTGTCAATCAATCACAACTGTATCGCTTTTCTAGTGATTCTGATTCCGTTTTCGGGTAAGAAATATTAACCCTAATCAGTTCTAGAGATTCGATTAGTGTAAGTGATGAAATAGCTAACCTATTTTATGTCATAGGTTGCCGTTCTAACTGTTGATAAAGACTTGGTGTTAAACTGAGTACGTTACTCACTTCTACGACATAAGGTGCGGACTTTAGACGCTTAGGTTATAGTTTTCAAAGCTTTCAATGTCAGATAATGGTAGATTCATGATCTGGGTGTTATTGTACATGCAAAATGCGATGTTTGTTTTGTGATTCAGTTACGTATGCGAATTGTGGCGTTTAATGTATTCTGTATATTTGTAGAAAATACCGTATACGTACAAAATATGAAAGTGTGTTTGCCATGATAAATACTGTATGTATATGTTATAGATGTATATAATACTTACTCGGCGAAAGGATTCGCCTTAATGCATGTTTTGGCTAATATGTATTATGTATGTAAATAAGTGTATTCTAAGTGTTTGTGAAAATGCTTGTAAGAGTAAGTAATTAGATGGTAGTGCTTAAGGTAGGTGTTGAGATAGGATTCTCAACTACCTTAGAGATGTGTATGATTTCCTTCATGCAAGTTGTTTAATTTAATCGCTTACTTATGAAATGTATGTGTTTGTATTTCTTGTTTATATTATGCCTTATAACATGCTTGTTAACATGTTTGAATTACTTTGTCAATTCTGCTTTGACTATTATACATGCTTTCTGGTTAATGATTGAATATGATTGGGGCTATGTTATAGTCCAGGCAATCGGTAACAGGCTTGAAGTCATGGCTGAGATTCATTCTCCACGTAGGACGTGTTTGACGAACCCGAGTCTTGTGTCGGTCGTCGGCAGTGGTTAGGCCACACAAAGTGCTTATTCACTTCATGTTGATCGATTCAATGTGCGCTTGTGCTAGTCGAGCCCGTCAAGTAACCCGATGCGCCATTGTATGTTCACCATGTATGGACGCTACTGCTTGAACCTAAGGTACCAAACTCACCAGTGAAATCCCGTTTAACCTTGGTACCTCAATCCGCTAAGACTCATGAGTCAGACATGGTGGTATGGGACACCGTGGTCGAGTTGTTGGCCTACGCTGTAGCGACGAGCCTCCTCGTAGTGACCAGTAAGCAACCCAGACTCGTGAGCCGAATACGGTGGTATGGGACACTGTATTCGAGCTGTCGGCCTACACTGATTGGTGACGAGCACTTTATAGTGACCTCGAGTATACTTTGAGTCTGGGTAGAGGCGACGAGCCTTTCCATAGCATATAGAGTATAAACTAGGCCTGCTCTGATTAGTGATGAGCCCTTTGTAGCAACCTAAAACCGCAACATCGTATGAGATTTACTAAGACTAACAACCTTAGAATGGATCATTGTTTGGGAAATGAAATAAGGGAGGTACCTTACTTTTCCAATCCTGCTGTATAAAAATGACTAATAAGAACTTGGTAATCATATGCATGCACCGCATTACGCGTGCGTTCAGGGGTTGCAAGTCAAGCACTAAGGCAGTGTTGGCATGCGCGAACCTGAGATGAAGTCGCTGAGGGAGCATAGGAGAAGGCATGCATCATACATCCATACCATTCTTGCATTAACAACAGTACTTGGGAATGTGTGATTTACTACTTTATCATTACTGCTTGACTGAATTAATAACATGCTAACCTTTACTCTATTGTTCCACTGAGTTGATCAATCACTCCCACGTTACGGGATAGTGTTTTAAACACCAATCAGACTCTGTCTTGATTTCAGATGATGGTATGACTCTCGAGGCGGAGCCTGATTATTACGACGATCAGGATGAGTACTCTTATATGCAGTTCTCTGATGGATTCGCATAGGCTCTCCTGTTCGGCGGGACTACAGGGTTTTATCTTAGTTGAACTATTTTTGATACTTTTGACTTTTGTAACATCACATGTAATATTTCAAGTACACAGTGACTTAGTGTTATATTCATACTCTGGAGACCAATTCTGATCTTTTGACTTACATACGTTTATTTATATTTCTCAGTCTTCTGCTTGCATTTTACAACTGATCTGGAGTATGAATTACTGTTTTGGTATAATCCCACTCATGATTAATTCACTAACACAGACAACATTGAATCATAAGCTTATATATTGTATAAGTGATGTTTTGGAACTCGGGAGTTGAGTTGCTACTCAGCCCCCGATTTTCAGGGTGTTACAAGTTGGTATCAAAGCATGATTTGGATTAAATCGGACCTGGGTTATGGTCACACACCTTAAGCTGGTGCAAATTCAACTTAGGTGGTTGCGAGAAAATGTAGAAACAGTCGTAGGAGTCCGGGTTTCGCCAATTGGCGAAGTTCACTGTAAACGATCCCCGAGATCGAGTCTGTACACCTCCGTAATCGCATGAGGTGACCCCGAATCACTACTAGACCGTCAAACGACGGGTCTAGATCACAAATGATCCCATCCCAGTTGTTAGCGATCGGTAAATGCGAATATACATCAGTTAGTACCCGAAAGGCCCCAAAACGACTCGAATCGGAGTCGGGGGGCCAAAACGATCAAATCGGTGGGACCCAGGGTGGGCCCGGGAGGGGAGGACCTCACCCCATGGGTGAGCCCTCGCTAAACAGTCCAGAGACCGGCAAGGGGCGAGGCCTCACTAGCTAACAGGCCAGGCCGGGCGGGCAGCTCAGGCCGATGGCATGTTGGGGGTTGTGTGGCCCACCTGTCAAGAGTTTTTCGGTTAAAACTCTCCCAAACACACCCCTCCTTCACAAATCACCCTCCCAAGCTCTCCTTTCTCTTGCAAACTTCTGATTTTTCACAAAAAAATTGCCCCTCCAACCTTTTTTTTTTCATTTTCTTGCATCACCACCACCACACATTCGGAATCTCTCTACCGCAGCTGCCTACCTCTCCATTCTCTCCGATTTGAGCTCTTGAATCCCCCATTTGAGGTTCAAATTCGTGTACACCCACTACCCATCCTCTTTCTTCATCTTTCCTCTTCATTTCCTTCCATTTGAGCCTTTACACGCCCCTTGGAGGCTCAAATTCGTGGAGACCTAATGACTCCATCCCTTTCTTCCTTTTCTTCACTTTCTCCATGGCCCTCTTCGAAGTTATTGTGGCCATTTTCTCATTTTCCACCATTCTTTCCCTCATGGGAAAGAGGAAAGGTGCCGCGGATGAAGTCGGGCCTAGCCGCCCTACTCGTTCGAGAAGACCGCGGGGCGTCACCGCAAGCACGGGCTTTGCCTGCGAGATGCACACTAAACGGGACCTCGATCTCCAGGCTCCTCTCCCACGAACTCTACTGGCGGATTTGTCCCCTGGAAGATATGAGGGCCGTAGGGTCCTCTTTGAAGCTCATGTGGATGGGCGACTCTTTAGCGAGTATCTGTTGTTGGAGCACCCGAATGAGGCCAGCTGGGGCCCTGTATTCGAGGGAACATATCGTGCGAATGCGGGTACTGTCCATGCATTTTATGCTCATATTCAAGAGCCGACGTTGAATCCCTTGCAGTTCAAGATTCCCTCAGGATGAGGTCGGGAGGCCATAATTGACGCTGGCCTGATAGATCGACTCATGGGGATATCTCTTGGCCAAGTTCACGCGAGCGAGACGAATCTGAAGAGTGCACGTGAAAGGGATCGCCGTACGCGTTTCCTTTGTTATTGACTAGTTGAGTGGCAGCCCAACAATAGTCTCCTGGTGTCAAACATGAAGGATGATTTCCGCCTACTCCACCATATATGCACGTTTAACGTCTACCCCAGGTGGAGCAATTGCAGTGAGTTTACGCGCTTGATGATAGATTTTCTGTACCAAGCGGGGCTGGGTGAGAAGTTATGCTTGCGTACATACGTTTTGTGATAGATCGTTCTGACCGAACTCTCAAACAGAAGGACTGATTTGCTCCCCTTCGGCCTGCTTATATGCAAGATTGCACGCGAGTTCGGCTACAGTCTTGGACAGAACTTCCAGTGCCGCAACACTTCATCAATGAGACCACTCTCAATCAGATGGAAATCGGGCCACGACAACGACAAGCCCGACTTGAGGAGAGTGAGGATGAAGGCGGAGCTGAAATAGAAGAGGAAGAGAGCGAGGAAGAAGAGGAGGCCCAGGATACGGAGGAGAGCTCCCCTCCTACACCACCGGAGCAGGACACCGAACGAGCTACTAGGGAAGCTCGTATAGCTCGTCTTGAGGAGGATCATGCTGCTCTACGACAGGGTCAGGCGGTCCTAAGGCAGGATATTATGGACCTTTGGGGCCTTGTGAAACACAAGTTTAAGAAGGTGACTCGTACGCTGAAGACTATCCTGTGCTGTCTGCAGGATAAGGGTGCCCCTCCTCCTTCGCCAGATTCGGATGCCTAATCATCCATGGCATTGTTCTGCAGCTTGTTTTGGTTACTGCTTTAGGTTATGTTTGTGTTCTAGTTGCTGGATCTAGTAGTGTAGTAGTTATTTCAGTGTTTAAAGCTTGGGTGGTATTAGCTCGCATGCATCTGCTGTCATGATTCATGTAACTCTGTATTCCATGTATTGTGACAAATTTTGGTAAATGAAATTCATGAAGTTGCTTTAAATTTGTGTATGAATGTCACGTATTAAGTTTGTGTGTATGATGAATCTGACCTGGGTTGCACCCTATGTCATATAGGGCATGCCACGGAAGGTCATGCGGAGCACGGCACACCTCGCACTTACTGATACGATGGATCAGGCACCTCCCCAGAGGGATGGTCATACGGACCCCGGATTGGGCCCTGTTCGTGAGACTATTCCTGAGTCTCAACCTTCTCTTAGTCCTGCAGTTGGACCGCCACCGTACACACCACCGGTTCGTGAGCAGAACCGTGTGTCATCTTTGACGCAGTATGTGCCTCAGCTTGCCCCACCTGCTGATAGGTTGGAGCAGTTGATGATGATGATGCAGCAACAGCACCAGCAGATCTTGGCTACGATTGCAGGAGCCCTAGCTCAGGGTGGAAGTTCTACTCCACCTTCACCATCTATACGTCCTGCTAAGACAGTAGGGTCTTCTTATCAGGATGAGGGTGTACCTCCTCCTCCACCTGCTACATACCCTATGGGGAATCTGGGTACGTGTGGTCTACTCGAGTGATTCCAGCGCTTGAGGCCTCCTACTTTTACGGGTTCTTACAGACCCGAGGAGGCAGAATATTGGCTCAACTGCATCTCCAAGATGTTGAAGATGCTACATTGTACCGAGCAAGAGCAGGTCGAGTCGGCCGCCTTTATATTTGAAAAGGAGGCAAGCCTGTGGTGGGATAGTGTATTGCAGACTGTTGTAGTTGGATATATCTGGACCTGGGCAGATTTTGAGTTCCGTTTCCACGAGAAGTACTATCCCTAGACGTACCGGCATGAGAAGGAGAATGAGTTTTTGTGCCTCAGACAGGGAGGCATGACAGTGACTGAGTATAAGCATCGGTTCACGGAGTTGGGCCGCTATGTTCCTACCATCCTTGCCGACGCACAGATGCGGATGCGACGCTTTTCTAAGGGCTTGCGCCCTGATATATGCTCGAAGATGTACTGTATTAGCATACCGTCCTATGCCGAGCTGGTACACATGTCTATGTGAGCCGAGCAGGATGGGGATCGGTTGGCACGTACTCGTGGGCCTATGGTCCCTAGGCCTCGACCAGATATGCTGAGCAGGCCATTCCTTGGCAAGAGGCCTCGCGCAGATTATCCTCCCAGTATTTCAGCGCCACCAATTTCGATGCGGTGACCGGGCATGACTTGTACCTACTGTGGGAAGCCAGGCCACCCAACGGAGAGTTGCTTCGCGCATATGAGAGACAGTGGATTCTCGCCGCCGTAGAAGATCGATCACATTCATCCCCAGGCCATCTCAGCACCACCCCTACGTACTATCCCTGCACATCCATCCTTCCGACCCCCTGCACCTCGATTCAGGCCGCCTCAGCGACCTATGGTGCCTCAGCCCAATCGACCTCAACAGACACGTGTTCATACGCTTACAGCAAAAGAGTCAGAGACAACACCTATGGCCTTCAAGGTCACTGCACATGTTCAAGGTACTCTGTCTTCTTATTGGTAGACACTGAGTCCACTACCTCCATCATTTCATGTGCGGCAGTTAAGTGTCTAGCTTTACATACTACTCATACGAAGGGCGTGAAACTCACTTCTGCTACGGGGACTTTTTCGAATATCACACGGGTGTGTGAGGGTTGCTCAGTAGACTTGGGTAGTAGGACGGTATTTATTGACCTCATTGTCTCTCCACTATGACACTACGACATTATCCTTGGTATGGACTGGCTCACCGAGATGAAGGCAGAGATTGATTGTGATAATCGGGTCGTGACAGCCAGCGGACCTGACGGCACGGTCCTTACTTTTCCAATACAGGTTAGTTGGACATGTCGTGTTGGATGTTACGCCGCTTTACTAGAGCATGTTGATGGGCCGACGTTAGGAAACATGCCAGTAGTTCGAAAATTTTCAGATGCGTTCAGGACGATCCCTAGATTACCTCCTCGGCACGAGATCGATTTGACTATTGATCTTGTGCCCGGTGCGTCCCCCATTTCATTACCTATATATCGGATGCCTCCATGTGAGATGAAAGAACTGCGGAAACAGATTGACGAACTCATAAAGAAGGGCTTCATACGACCCAGTGTGTCTCCTTGGGGAGCACCTGTGTTGTTTGTCAAGAAGAAAAATGGATCGCTACGATTATGTATTGATTACCGTAGATTGGATCAATTGACCGTGAAGAACAAGTATCCTTTGCCCAGGATAGACGATCTGTTTGACTAGTTGAAAGGGGCGCGCTACTTCTCGAAGATTGATCTACAGTCAGGGTATCATCAGTTGCGCGTCAGGGAAGAGGACGTGTAGAAGACGGCCTTCAAGACCAGTTTTGGGCATTACGAGTTTCTTGTGATGTCATTCGGTCTTACGAACGTACCGGCCGTGTTCATGGATTTGATGAACCGGGTATTTCATCCATTTCTATACCGATTTGTCATCGTGTTAATCGATGACATCCTGATATACTCTGCGAGTTGGGAAGAGCACGAGGAACACCTACAAGCCGTCTTTGATACGTTAAAGAAGAACCAGTTGTTCGCACAGTATAAGAAGTGCGATTTCTAGAAAGAGGAAGTCAAGCTCCTGGGACATGTGGTATCCAAGGAAGGAATATCAGTTGACCTTGCTAATGTAACATCCCGAATTTTTGCCAACCTGGGATTAGTCGTCCTTAGGCAATGGGTCGATCCTAACACCTTATTAACTTGTCAGAACTCAATCCCAAAATCTAAAACCGCTTTTGAACCCATTTCCTTCACAAATCCCACCCCTCACCACCTTGTTCTTTCAATTTTTCTAAGTACTTTCACCCTAGACACTATCTTAAACTAGCTAAGTATTATGACTTGGATCACTTTATATACAAACTACAAAGGCCTAGGTACCACCTCAGACAGAAATCATACAGGACTAAATCCTTTAGAAATTAGGCAAGAATTAGCCAGTGTTAAACTAGAGTACTTGTGAAATTAACACCAATCACTTTAAATACGATCTGCAAGACCCAAAACTTGTAGAATCATTGACGCTACATTACCCTAAAATCTAGGATCAATCCCATTATCTCGAAACTTCGTATCAGATCTGGACCGCACATCGAAAGTCCGATTAACACAAAGTTAAGGAATTAGGACCGCCTTGCTAGGCTTGACAACCATCTCGGAAATCAACTCCAGATAGTGTCCCGAGGCTATTTGCTTGAACTCGGAGCGGGGAGTGTGAGAAATATGAAATTAATTCAAAATAAAATAGAAATTTATGAAATCTGGCACCTCTCGCTTGCAGATCACTATTAAGCAACCAAACCGTCAGAATCAGACCAAATTACACCCTCGAATCAGGGATATTTCCCCAAACATATCCATGTACTCGGAATCTCCGATCGATATCCACTGACCTTTGAACTGAAACTGGTCCGCCACGCGTGATCTGGGAATCCGACTGAAACAAAAACTTAGCCAAACCTAGATCCAATGTCAGTGAGCTTAAGTCCGACCTTTGGCTCAAGGGGGCCTGCCAGAAGTCCTCCGTTGAGCTGAAACTGACCTGTTTTGGTTATAACCTAAGTATACTTTAATCTGGAGTCTATTTCGGTGAGTTTTTAGGCTATATAAGGACCTTAAAACCCTCTGTCATTCAGCCATACGAATTTGAGAAAAACCCTAGGAGAGAGAGAAAAGAGAGAAAGTGTGGGAGATGTGGGAGATTCTTCCCTGCCGTTCTTTCCTGCCGCTACATGAGCTTAACCACTTCCTTCTAATCGCTTTTCCGGCGATTCCGGCATTATTTCTAGGTAAGAAACCCTAACCCTAACCTGTTTTGGGGTTTTAATAGTTGTATGTTATGAAATAACTAACCTAAAGCATGATATAGGTTGTCAAACTGCCGAATACGAAAGCTTAGCAAACCTGTCGGATTCGTTACGATTCTACGACAAAAGGTGCAGACTTTAGGTGTATAGGTTATGGTTTTCAATGCTTTCAATGTCAGATAATGATAGATTCATGATCTGCATGCAATTACACATGTACAAAGTGTTGTCTGTTTTCCGTTTCGATTAAAGATGAGGAATATGGAATTTTACATACTCTAGGTATTTGTAGAAAGTACCGTATACGTATAAATTTTAGAAATGTGCTTGCCATATTATTTGCTATATTGATATATTATATATGGATAAAATACTTGTTTGGTAAAAGGACTCGCCCTAATACATATTTTGCTAATGCACACTATGTATGTTGAAAATAGTGTATTCTAAGTGTTTGTGAAAATGACTGAATGAGTATAGAATTCTCATTTGTGCTCGCCATGACTAATTGTCATAGATATATGATTATTGTATTGGCGATACCCCTTTGGCGAAAGGATTTACCCTAAATCACGCCACGGCCAATATACACTATATGTATTAAAATGTGTGGCCCAAGTGTTTGTGGAAATGACTGAATGAATATGGAACTTGGATTCCTGCTTGCCATGACTATCCGTCGTGGGTGCTCGCGTGTTATCCATGGGGCAGCTCCCTAGTGAAAGGATTTGGCCTTATACCTATGTGATCAACACACGTCATGTATGTTGATGTATGTAGTTTAAAGTGTTTATTGAAATGTCTGACTGAGTAGTAGTTAGTAAATTGTAACGTATAAGGATGTTGAGATAGTTTTCTCAACTACCTTAGTGATGTGTATGATTTCCTTCCTGTAAGTTATTTAGTTTAATCACTTACTGTTTTATGAAACGTATGTGTTTGGATTTCCTGTTTGCATTGTATTTTATAACATGCTTGCTAATATGTTTGAATTACTTGTTTATTTAATTTTGCTCTGATTACTTCACATGTTTAAGTTATATTCTATAAAATCCGTGAAGGGTGATGGGGGAGTGGTGTAACGAGTGCGTGCAACAGCCCTGGCAGCCCTAAGCAGACAATATTGGATATTTGATTGTATGATTTGAAATCTTGATCCATTACTGCTTTAACTGTTCTATAATTGATTATGTTTGGGGCTATTGTATAGTCCAGGCAATCGGCAACGAAACTGAATTCATGGTTGAGATTCAGTCGCCACGAGAGATGTGTCTGACGAACCTGAGTCGTACTTCGGTGGGCGAAAGTGGTTAGGCCACGCGAAGTGCTTATGCACTTCATGTCGTTCAGTTGATTGTGCGCTCGATCTAGTCAGGCTCGTCAAGTAACCCGATATGTCTAATGTATGTTCACCATGTTTGGACACTACTGCTTGAACCTAGGGTACCAAACTTACCAGTGAAATCCCCTCTGACCATGGTACCTCGATCCGCTAAGACTCATGAGTCGGGCATAGTGGTATGGGACACCGTGGTCGAGCTGTCGGCCTACACTGGGGCCATGTGCCTCCCCGTAGTGTCCATTGAGCAACCAAACTCGTGAGCCGATTATGGTGGTATGAGACACTATATTCGTGCTGTCAGCCTACATTGATAAAGTGATGGGGGAGTGGTGCAACGAATGCGTGTAACAGCCCTGACAGCCCTTTGTAGTGACCTCGACCATACTTTGAATTTGCGGTGAGGCGACGAGTTTTGCCGTGGTGTATAGAGTATGAACTAGGCCTGTATCAATTTAGTGATGAACCATTAAAAGGGTGATGGAGGAGTGGTGTAACGGTTCCTTGTAATAGCCCTGACAGACCTTGCATCGACCTAGAAATACACCATCGTATGAGATTAACTAGGACTGACGACCTTAGAATGGATCATGTTTGGGAATGATACAAGGGAGGTACCTTAGTTTCCCAATACTGCTGTTTGAAATGGACTAACAACAACTCGGTAATCATGCTCATCATCGCATTGCATGTGCCTGGAAGATTGGAGCACTGAGGAATGCAAGCATGTCACGATCGTAAGATGGTGTCGCATGAGGGAGTGTGTGGTGAGGGCATACATCATGACTGCATTCATACTTGCATTAATAAGAGTAGTTAGGAGTGTTTGATTGTACTGCTTTATCATTACTGCTTGACTGAGTTGATAACATGTTAATCTATGCTTTATTATTCCACTGAGTTGATCACTCACTCCTACGTTATGGGACGGTGTTCCGAACACCCACCAGACTTTGTCTGATTGCAGATGGCGACGTTACTCCTGAGGCGGAGCCGGACCTTTATGATGACAATGATGCTTGTTCGTATATGTTGTATGCTGACGGCTTCACGTGAGCCGTGTCCTGATCGACGGGGTTACAGGAATGTTGTCTAGATGACTTTACAATTTTCTTATAAATTGGATTTGTACTTGTAATTCATTAACCTGGTAACATTATCACACTCTGGAGACTCACCGCAGTTTATATATTTTATATATCTATCATAGTCTTCCGCTTGCAAATTTAACTGTCTTTGGAGTATAATATACGGTTTTGGCTTAATCTCACTCATGTTCAATGCACTAATACAAACAACATTCAATCATCATTCATTTTGTTGCATAAGTGATGCGTTGAAACTCGGGAGTTGAGTTTATGCTCGACCCCCGATTTTGAGGGCGTTACAGCTAAGGTAGCAGTGGTTCAGGGCTAGAAGCAACCTGATTCGGTTACTGAGGTAAGGAGTTTTCTTGGTCTGGCAGGCTACTACCGACGATTCATTCGAGACTTCTCGAAGATAGTCAGACCGTTGTCTCAGTTGACGCGGAAGGATCTGAAGTTTGCCTGGAATGAAAAGGCGGAAGCAGCTTTTCAGGAGCTGAAGGACAGACTGACGTCCGCCCCTGTGCTAGTATTGCCAGAGCAAGGGGTCAAGTATACTATATACATCGACGCAGAAGGACAGGGTGATTACATATGCCTCGAGACAGTTAAGGAAACACGAGGAGAATTACCCTGCACACAACTTGGAACTGGCAGCCGTCATCTTTTCATTAATGCTCTAGAGACATTACCTATACGGAGAGGAGTTCGAGCTTTTCTGCGACCACAAAAGCCTTCGCTATATATTCACTCAGCGGGACTTGAATATGAGGCAACGCTAGTGGATGGAGACCTTGAAGGACTTCAAGTTCGAGATTTCCTACCATCCTGACAAGGCTAACCTTGTGGCAGATGCGTTGAGCCACAAGAAGGCGATAATATTTGTGGCTCCGCTGATGGTTGAAGAATGACACATGGTGGAGTTTGTTCGGGACTTCGAGCAGAAACTCACCGTGGAGGAACCATTCGTGAGTGTCGCACACATTCGGGTGCGGTCACTTATGGATGACAAGATTATTGAAGCCCAGAAGTGCGATGCACGATTGTCTGAGCTTCAAGAGCAAGCTAGCGATGACGAGGACTCCGAGTGGAGAGTTGGCATAGATGGAGGCCTACGATACCGTGGCCGCTTATGCGTCCTAGACATTCATGGCTTGAGACAGGAGATTTTCGAGGCTGCCCACAGATCGAAGCTTACGATGCATCCTGGTAGCACGAAGATGTATCAAGACATGAAGCGGTCGTATTGGTGGGATAATATGAAGCTCTACATAGCAGAATATGTCTCCCATTGTCTCACATGCCAGCAGGTCAAGGCTAAACATCGCCGACCTCCTGGACTGCTTCAGCCCATGCCCATAGCTGAATGGAAGTGGGACTTCATCTCTATGGATTTCATATCGGGGCTACCGAAGATGAGGAAGGGACACGATTCCATCTGGGTGATCGTCGACCGGTTGATAAAGTCAGCTCATTTCCCTCCAATCAGAGTTTCGAACTCTGCAGACGAGTTGGTCAGGTTGTACATTAAGGAGATAGTGCGTCTGCAGGGAGTTCCCTTGGAGATTGTGTCGGACAGAGACACGCGATTCATGTCTATCTTCTGGACTCGTATCTAGGAAACGATGGGTGTGAAGTTGAAGTTCAGTACTGCGTTCCACCCACAGACAGATGGGCAGACGGAGCGAGTGAATCAGATTTTGGAGGATATGTTGTGGGCCTGTGTTTTGGACTTCAATGACAGTTGGGATAACTGTCTCCCATATGCAAAGTTCATCTACAATAATAGTTTTCATGCGAGTATTGGTATGACTCCTTACGAGGCCCTGTATGGGCGCCCTTACCGAGCACCACGTTGCTAGGCAGAGGTTGGCGAGCGTAGTTTGATTGGCCTAGAGTTAGTACAGGGGACATAAGAGAAGATCGATATTATCAGGCGTCGACTCTTACAGCACAGAGCAAGCAGAAGAGTTATGCCGATACGAGGCGGCGACTGCTTGAGTTTGAGGTTGGAGACCATGTATTCCTCCAAGTTTCCCCCATGAAGGGAGTCCTTCAGTTTGGCAAGAAGGGGAAGCTTACGCCGCGGTTCATTGGCCCATTCCAGATATTAGACCGAGTGGGTGTGGTGGCATACCGCCTGGCTTTGCCCACTCTACTTGTAGGTGTGCATAACGTATTTCATGTTTTCATGCTAAAGAAATACATTCTTGATCCTTCCCATATCATCAAATGGGATCAGGTGCAGTTGAGCGAGGACGCTACATATGTACTGCATCCGACGCGTATCCTAGACAGGAAGGAGCAGGTGTTGCGTTGTAACACCATAAAAATCGGGGGTCGAGCAAAGCTTACCTCCCAAGTTCCAACGCATCACTTATGCAACACAAATAATGATGATTATGATGAGAGCATTGAAACATGAATGAGATTATACCAAAACAGCATATCATACTCCAGAGACAGTTAAATTGCAAGCGTAAGACTATGATAGATATATAAAATATATAAACTGTGGTGAGTCTCCAGAGTGTGATAATGTTACCAGGTTAATTAATTACAAGTACAATTTCAAAATATACCAAATATGTAAGGTCCTCTACTCAACATCCCTATAACCCCGTCGATCAAGACACGGCTTACATGAAGCCGACAGAATACAGCATATACGAACAAGCATTATTGTCATCACAAAGGTCCGGCTCCTCCTCAAGAGTAGCGTCGCCATCTGCAATCAGACAAAGTCTGGTGGGTGTTCGGAACACCGTCCCATAACGTGGGAGTGAGTGATCAACTTAGTGGAACAGTAAAGCATAGGTTAACATGTTATCAAAACAGTCAAGCAGTAATGATAAAAGCAGTACAATCAACAATCCTAAGTACTCTTGTTAATGCAAGTATGAAATGCCGTCATGATGCATGCCCTCACCAACATACTCCCTCATGCGACAACATCTAACGTCTGCGGCATGCGTTCATTCCTCAGTGCTCCACATCTTCCAGGCACATGCAGTGCAATGATGAACATGATTACCGAGTTGTTATTAGTCCTTTTCATATAGCAGTATTGGGAAACTAGGGTACCTCCCTTATATCATTCCCAAACATGATCCATTCTAGGGTCGTCAATCCTATATAATCTCATACGATAGTGTGGTTCTAGGTCACTGCAAGGGCTGTTACACGAAATTGTTGCACCACTCCCCCATCACCTTATCAATACAGTCCTAGTTTATACTCTGCTTACTATGGGAAGGCTCGTCGCCTCTCCGCAGATTCAGAGTATGCTCGATGTCACTACACCGGGAACGGTCAGGGCTGCTAGGGCTATTACACGGAATCGTCACACCACTCCCCCATCACCCATCAAAGTAGTGTAGGCCGACAACTCGAATACTGTCCCATACCACCATATTCGGCTCACGAGTCTGGGTTGCTCACTGGTCACTACGGGGAGGCACATCGCCCCAGCGTAGGCCGACAACTCGACCACAGTGTCTCGTACCACCATGCCCGGCTCATGAGTCTTAGCGGATCGAGGTACCAAGGTTAACGGGGTTGCACTGATAAATTCGGTACCTTAGGTTCAAGCAGTAGCGTCCAAACATGGTGAACATACATTAGACAGATTGGGTAACTTGACGAGCTCGGCTAGCTCGAGCGCACGACAAGTTGAACGACATGAAGTGCATAAGCACTTCGCGTGGCCAACCACTATCGCCAACCGAAGTACGACTCAGGTTCGTCGAACACATCTCACGTGGTGAATGAATCTCAGCCACGAATTCAATCCCGTTACCGATTACCTGGACTATATAATAGCCCCAATCACATTCAATTACGGAACAGTTAAAGCAGTAATGGATCAAGATGTCACTCATACAGTCGGATATCCACTATTATCCGCTTAGGGCTGCCAGGGCTGTTGCACGGAATCGTTACGCCACTCCCCCATCACCCTTCACTGAATTTCTGGAATTCAACTTAAACATGAATTTAAACATATGGATTACATAGATAAAATCATACAACCAGTTAAGCATGTTATGAAGTACAACATAAGCATGAGTTTGTACATATTCAATTCCTAATCACACAGATATCTAAAGACATCATACACATAGTTAAAGGAGTTGAGAATCATATCTCAACACCCTTATACATTACAAGTTACTAACTACTACTCATTTAGACATTTCAACAAACACTTTAGACTACATACATCAACATACATGATCGCATAGGTATTAGGCTAAATCCTTTCACTAGGGAGTTGCCCCAATTATAACACGCGTGCACCCACGACGGATAGTCATGGCAAGCAGGAATCCAAGTTCCATATTCATTCAGTCATTTCCACAAACACTTGGGCTACACATTTTAACATATGTAGCGTATAGTGGCCGTGGCGTGATTTAGGGCAAATCCTTTCGTCAAAGGGGTATCGCCTATACAACAATCATATATCCATGACAATTAGTCATGGCGAGCACGAATGCAAATTCTATACTCATTCGGTCATTTTCACAAACACTTAGAATACACTCTTTTAACATACATAACGTGTACTAGCAAAAACATGTATTAGGGCGAATCCTTTCGCCGAGTGAGTATTATATATTCAGTAATTAATCATGACTAACATACTTTCAAAATTTGTATGTATACGGTATTTTCTACAAATATGAGGAATACAGTATATTCAACATAGTTAACGTATATCTGAAAAACGAAACGGACAGCACTTTGTACATGTACAATTGCATGCAGATCATGAATCTATCATTATATGACATTGAAAGCGTTGAAAACCATAACCTATACATCTAAAGTCTGCACCTTTTGTTGTAGAATCGTAACGAACTCGACAGATTTGCTAAATCTTCGTATACGGTAATTTGGCAACCTATAGAACGAAATAGATTAGCTATTTCATCATTTGCAATGATCATAACCCTAGATCAGATTAGGGTTAGGGTTTCTTACCTAGAAATGAAGTCGGAATCGCCGGGAACGCGATTAGAAAGATGTGATTAAGCTTGTATAGCGGCAGGGTAGAGTGGCAGGAAGTTTCTCCCACAACTCTCACACTGTCTCTCTCTTTTCTCTCTTCTCTCTCCTAGGTTTTCTCAAATTCGTATGGGAGGAATGAGAGAGGGTTTAAGGTCCTTATATAGGTCCAGAACTCACCAAATTAGACTCATGACCAAGGTATAGTTAGGTTATAGCCAAAGTGGGTCTGTTGCGTCTCAACGGAGCACTTCTGGCAGCCCCCCTTGAGCTAAAGGTCAGACTTAAGCTCACTAACACTGGATCTAGATTCAGCTGAGGTTTCGTTCCAGTCGGGTTTCCAGATCGCACGTGGCGGACCAGTTTCAGTTCAACGGTCACTGAGACTTGATCAGGGCCACAAGTACACTACCATATGTTTGAAATTTCTCCTGATCCGAGGGTGTATTTGGGTTAGATTTCGATGGTCTGATTGCTTATATTTGGCCCGCAAGCGACAAGTCTCAGATTACTTAAATTCGGAATTTATTCATAAATATTTTCACGTTTCTCACACTCTTCGCTCCAAACTCAAGCGAATAGCCCGGGACATTAGCTGGATTTGATTTCCGAGATGATTGTCAAGCTCAGCAAGGCGGTCCTAATTCTATAACTTTGTATTATTTGGACTTTCGATGTGCGGTCCAGATCTAATACGGAGTTTCGTGCTGCTCCGGAGAGCGGGCGTGTAATGAGATTGATCCTAGATTTTAAGGTAACCTAGCGTCAATGATTCTACAAGTTTTGGGTCTTGCAGATCATATTTAAAGTGGATCAAGTGGATTTCGTAGCTAATCTAGTTTAGAACTTAGTTACTCTTGAAGGATAAGGTAGCAAAAGGTGAGATTTTGAAGGAAAAGCGAGATTTTGAAGAAAATGGTTTGAAAAGGGATTTGAGACTTTTGAATTAAGCATTTGAGAAGTTAATCAGGTGTTAGGATCGACCCATTGCCGAAGGACATCTAATTCCAGGTTGGCAAAAATCTGGGATGTTACATGCGTAGTAAGGTCATTCTACTTGTGAAGGTATTATGGACACATCATATAGAGGAAGAGGCTACTTGGGAAACTGAAGCCGAGGTCAGAAAGAACTACCCTCAGATTCTCGAGGAGTACGAAAAGGTACTAATTTCGAGGAGAAAATATTTCTTTAAGGGGGGTAGATTGTAACGTCTCGGAAAATTCTGTACAAAGACCCGAGTACCACCTCAGGCAAAAATCACTCGGGATCAAATCCTTTAGGAATTAGACAAAGTTAACTAAGTGATAAATTGAATTAGCTACAAAATCCTCTTGATCCACTTTAAATATGATCTGCAAGACCCAAAACTTGTAGAATCAGTGACGCTAGGTTACCTTAAAATCTAGGATCAATCTCATTACCCAGTTGCTCTCGGGAGCACATTGAAACTCCGTATCAGATCTGGACCGCACGTCAAAAGTCCGATGACCAAGAGATTAAGCATTTAGGACCGCCTTACTGGACTTGACAACCATCTCAGAAATCAAATCCAGATTGTGTCCCGGGGCTATTCGCTTGAGCCTGGAGTGAAGAGTGTGAGAAAACGAGGATTTCTTTAGAAATTCAATCTATTTTAAGTAATCTGAGACCTATCGCTTGCGGGCCTGATATAAGCAATCAGACCGTCAGAATCTGACCCAAACACACCCTCGGATCAGGGGAAATTTCATGCACATGGCAGTGTATTTGTAACCCTGATCGAGTTCCGGTGACCGTTGAACTGAAACTGGTCTGCCACATGCAATCTGGAAACCCGATTGGAACGAAACCTTAACTCGACCTAGATCCATAGTCAGGAAGCTTAAGTCTGACCTTTGGCTCAAGGGAGGGCTCCAAAAATGTTCCGTTGAGCTGAAACAGATGCCCTTTGGACATAACCAAAGTATACTTTGGCCCTGGGGCCATTTCCATCAGTTTTAAGCCTATATAAGGACCTTAAACCCTCCCTCATTCACATCATACGAATTTGAGAAAACCCTAGGAGAGAAGAGAGTAAAGAGAGAGAGAAGTTGGAGTCATTCCTGGGAATTGATCTCTATTATCCTATGTGTCTATCCATCACAACTGTATTGCTTTTCTGGCGATTCTGATTCCATTTTCAGGTAAGAAATCCTAACCCTAATCAGTTCTAGAGATTCGATTAGTGTAAGTGATGAAATAGTTAACCTATTTCATGTCATAGGTTGCCGTTCTAATCGTTGATAAAGACATGGTGTTAAACTGAGTCCGTTACTCGCTTTTACGGCATAAGCTGCGGACTTTAAATGCTTAGGTTATAGTTTTCAAAGCTTTCAATGTCAGATAATGATAGATTCATGATTTGGGTATTATTGTACATGCAAAATGCGATGTTTGTTTTGCGATTTAGTTACGTATACGAATTGTGGCGTTTAGTATATTCTGTACATTCGTAGAAAATACCGTATACGTACAAAATATGAAAGTGTGTTTGTCATGATAAATTACTGTATGTATATGCTATAGATGTGTATAATACTTACTCGGCGAAAGGATTCGCCCTAATACATGTTTTGGCTAATATGTGTTATGTATGTAAATAAGTGTATTCTAAGTGTTTGTGAAAATGCTTGTAAGAGTAAGTAATTAGATGGTAGTGCTTGAGGTAGGTGTTGAGATAGGATTCTCAACTACCTTAGAGATGTGTATGATTTCCTTGATACAAGTTGTTTAATTTAATCGCTTATGAAATGTATGTGTTTGTATTTCCTGTTTATATTGTGCCTTATAACATGCTTGTTAACATGTTTGAATTACTTTGTTAATTCTGCTTTGACTATCATACATGCTTTCTGGTTAAGGATTGAATGTGATTGGGGCTATGTTATAGTCCAAGCAATCGGTAACAGACTTGAAGTCGTGGCTGAGATTCATTCGCCACGTAGGATGTGTTTAACGAACCCGAGTCGTGTGTCGGTCGTCGGCAGTGGTTATGCCACACGAAGTACTTATTCACTTCATGTCGATCGATGCAATGGGCGCTCGTGCTAGTCGAGCCCGTCAAATAACCCGATGCGCCATTGTATGTTCACCATGTATGGACGCTACTGCTTGAACCTAAGGTACCAAACTCACCAGTGAAATCCCGTTTAACCTTGGTACCTCGATCCGCTAAGACTCATGAGCCGGACATGGTGGTATGGGACACCGTGGTCGAGCTGTCGGCCTACGCTGTGGCGACGAGCATCCCTGTAGTGATCAGTGAGCAACCCAGACTCGTGAGCCGAATACGGTGGTTTGGGACACTGTATTCGAGCTGTCGGCCTACACTGATTAGTGACGAGCCCTTTGTAGTGACCTCAAGTATACTTTAAGTCTGTGTAGAGGCAACGAGCCTTTCCGTAGCATCTAGAATATAAACTAGGCCTGCACTGATTGGTGACGAGCCCTTTGCAGCGACCTAGAACCGTAACATCGTATGAGATTTACTAAGACTGACGACCTTAGAATGGATCATTGTTCAGGAAATGAAATAAGGGAGGTACTTTAGTTTCCCAATCCTGCTATATGAAAAGGACTAATAAGAACTTGGTAATCATATGCATGCATTACATTACGCGTGCGTTTAGGGGTTGCAGGTCAAGCACTGAGGCAGTGTTGTCATGCGCGAATGTGAGATGAAGTTGCTGAAGGAGCGTAGGCGAGGGCATGTATCATACATCCATACCATTCTTACATTAACAACAGTACTTAGGAATGTGTGATTTACTGCTTTATCATTATTGCTTGATTGAATTGATAACATGCTAACCTTTGCTCAATTGTCCCACTGAGTTGATCACTCACTCCCACGTTACGAGACGGTGTTTTAAACACCAACCAAACTCTATCTTGATTTCAGATGATGGCGTGACTCCCGAGGCGGAGCCTGATTATTACGACGATCAGGATGAGTACTCTTACATGCAGTTCTCTGATGGATTCGCATAGGCTCTCCTGTTCGGTGGGAGTACAGGGTTTTATCTCAGTTGAACTATTTTGGATACTTTTAACTTTTGTAACATCACATGTAATATTTCAAGTACACAGTGACTCAGTGTTATATTCATACTCTAGAGACCGATTCTGACTTTTGGCTTACATATGTTTATTTATATTTCTCAGTCTTCCACTTGCATTATACAACTGATCTGAAGTATGAATTACTGTTTTGGTATAATCTCACTCATGATTAATGCACTAACACAGACAACATTGAATCATAAGCATATATGCTGCATAAGTGATGTTTTGGAACTCGGTAGTAGAGGTTTTAGTGTATATATTTAGGTTTAGGTTATGGTTAGGTTCTAGGTTATAAGTTTAGGTTATAGGTTATAGGTTATAGGTTAATGTTTAGGGTATAGGTTTTGGTTTAGGTTAAGGTTATAAATTTAGGTTTAGGTTAAGGTTTAAGTTTAGGTTATAGGTTTAGGTTTAGGTTAAGGTTTAGGTTTAGGTTATAGGTTATAGCTTTAGGGAATTGAGAATAGGTTAAAGTTTAGGTTTAGGAAATCGGGTTCGGGTTCGGGATCGGGTTTAGGTTCATGTTTTCAAGTTTAGGTTTAGGTTTAGGTTAGGGAGTTGAGATTAGGATTAGGTGTAGGTTTGGTTTTAGTGATTTGAGAATACGTTTAGGTTTTAGGTTTAGGTTTAGGTTATAGGTTTAGGTTAGGTTTAGGTTTAGGTTATAGGTTATTATAGGAGTTTTAGGGAATTGAGAATAGGTTAAGGTTTAGGTTTAGGAAATCGGGTTCGGGTTCAAGTTCGGGATCGGGTTTAGGTTTGGGTTTTCAAGTTTAGGTTTAGGTTTAGGTTAGGAGTTGAGATTAGGATTAGGTGTAGGTTTAGGTTTAGGGATTTGAGAATACATTTAGGTTATAGGTTTATGTTTAGGTTATAAGTGTAGGTTATAGGTTTAGGTTTTAGGTTTTGGTTTAGGTTATAAGTTCGGGATCGGGTTTAGGTTTGAGTTTTCAAGTTTAGGTTTAGGTTTAGGTTAGGAGTTGAGATTAAGATTAGCTGTAGGTTTAGGTTTAGGAATTTGAGAATACATTTAGGTTTTGGTTTAGGTTATAGGTTTAGGTTTAGTTTATAAGTGTAGGTTATAGGTTTTGGTTTAGGTTTTAGGTTTAGGTTTAGGTTTAGGTTATAAGTGTAGGTTATAGGTTATGGTTTAGGGAATTGAGTTTAGGTTATAGGTTATAGGTTATAGGTTTAGGTTATAGGTTATAGGTTATTGGTTATAGGTTAAGGTTTAGTTATAGGTTTAGGTTTAGGTTATAGGTTATAGATTTAGGGAATTAAGAATAGGTTAAGGTTTAGGTTTAGGAAATCGAGTTCGGGTTCAGGATCGGGTTTAGGTTTAGGTTAGGGAGTTGGGATTAAGATTAGGTGTAGGTTTAGGTTTAGTGATTTGAGAATACATTTAGGTTTTAGGTTTAAGTTAAGGCTTTAGGTTTAGGTTAAGGTTATAGGTTTAGGTTTAGGTTATAGGTTATTATAGGTGCTTTAGTAAATTTAGAATAGGTTAAGGTTTAGGTTTAGGAAATTGGGTTCGGGTTCGGGATCAGGTTTAGGTTGGGGTTTTCAAGTTTAGGTTTAGGTTTAGGTTAGGCGTTGAGATTAGGATTAGGTTTAGGTTTAGGTTTAGGGATTTGAGAATACATTTAGGTTTTAGGTTTAGGTTTAGGTTTAGGTTTTATGTTATAAGTTTAGGTTTAGGATTTAGGTTTAGGTTAAGGTTGTGTTATAGGATATAAGTTTAGGTTATAGGTTAAGGTTTAGGTTACAGGTTTTGGTTTAGGTTTAGGTTATAGGTTTAGGTTTAGGGAGTTGAGTTTAGGTTATAGGTTATAGGCTAAGGTTTAGGTTTAGGTTATAGGTTTAGGTTTAGGTTATAGGTTATCGATTTAGGAAATTGAGAATATGTTAAGGTTTAGGTTTAGGTTATAGGTTATAGGTTAAAGTTTAGGTTATAGGTTATAGGTTATAGGTTTAGGTTATAGATTAAGGTTTAGGTTTAGGTTATAGGTTTAGGGTGTAGTTTAGGTTAAGGGTGTGGTCCCTGCAAATACAGATATAAATACGGCCTGTCCAAATGGCCAGGCCACTCCAATATTATCCATAGTAAATGGATAGTTTCATCATGGTCATAACATCGGTTCCCACCTTCCAGGGACCCCCACTCAACATCTGAATAGCTTCGACACACATCCGGGTCTGCTCCATCAATTTCGAGCAAATACATAAACAAGACCTGTTCAAATAGTCAGGCCACTCCAATGCTGTCCATAAGAAATGGACAGCTTCATCATGGTCATAACAGCGGTTCCCACCTTCCAGGGACACCCGCTCAACATCCAGATAGCTTCGATGCACATCCGAGTCAGCTCCATCAATTTCGAGCGGATACATAAACACGGTCTGTCCAAATGGTCAAGCCACTCCAATGTTGTCCATAGGAAATGGATAGCTTCATCATAGTTATAACAACGGTTCTCACTTTCCATGGACCCCCGCTCAACATCCGGATAGCTCCGACGCACATCCAGATATATAAATGAGTACAGTTTCAAAGAACATTATTAGTAATGTTTCAAATGCATACCTCCCTTAGAAAGTCCTTCAGTTGATCCTCATGAAAGTCCTGATCTGTAAGAGCCTTAACGGCAACATCCTGTATTCCATGATTGAATAAATAAGAAGATGCATCACCTTTACTTTCAAGTCAATCAAAAATGGGACAGAGAACCATGTATGAAACACGAAGAAAAATGTGAATTTCTTTGAATATGATAGAGAGATTGGTCCAGGAACTGAACCACAAATTACTCTCATCGGGTTAGTTATCAGAATAACATTTCCAGAGAAGTTCCCTGCATCGAACACTTGCCTATGTAATTCAATTGTCTTCAATAAAATTAAATTACTGTCTTAAAAGAAATGCACGCCACGTATGCAAAACGTCATTTTCAAACCAAACTACACTCACTATTTTTAAATCTCACGCGGCCACTTCATTCCCCTACTATCTCCCTCGATTTCCCCACTCTCACCTCTCTGTCTCTCTCTCTTGAAGCAAAGAAGAAAAAGAAAAAAAAAATTCTCTTTTATGTTTTCAATCCATCTTCCATTTTCTTCTTAACAAGAAAATTCATATTTACTAATATTCCCATTTTTCTATTTTTCAAAAGAATGAGTTTGGACTCCGAAAGCGCCGGCTCCAACACTGTAATTTTTGTTGAAAAGGAAGCCTTTAATCTGCCCAAATTTACATGTGAAGAATGGGAACATAATTGAATGATCAGCATAAAATGTCAACTTGCATCTGTCATTGAAGAGGAAGAGTGCATTCTTTAGAGCTACAAACTGAAAATCCAAATGCAGAATGCATGAGTTTTGACTGAGATTGAAAGAAAAATCTTCATGGCGTGTTTTGTATTTGGATAGCAATGCGTAAAGATTTCAGCAACTACGTTTTAGGTATTGTAATGGACTAGGTGTGAGATTTTTCAACAGTTGGATGTGTGGGATAAAATGTTCTGGAATCTGTATTGGTTGTTCGCAGTTAGATGAAATAATACAATGTTAGCAAATGAAAACCCTATGTCTAACCTGAGGACTTGTTTTTTTAGTAAGCATAAATAACAGAAGAAAAAACAAACATGAAAAAGGCAGAAGATGAGAAACAGTACACCGTGAGAAGAATATTCACAGATTGAGACGACAAGAATCCAAGCACAAGAATTGAGATTACTGAATCAATTTTAGTTAAAGTTATTGTTATGGATGTTTGTTTGCCAGAAAATGGGCAAAATCAGGGGACTGAATTCGTGGAGATGCATGTAGAAGTAAACGTCTCTTTGCTTGATGAGAAGTAGAAAGCTGTGGGCAATGCTACGGATGCAAGCGCTGCTTTGTCAGAGCAGAAGCAACATACAGGACCAAAATCAGTAGCTGGTGAAGGAGAGCAAGTTGTGGCTGAGGAGAATGAAATTCATGAAGATGTTGTTGCATGCCACAAGAATCTGAGTGTTGTAATTGAGTATACGAAATCACAAGAATTTGAGGTAGTGGAAACACATGCATTGGTGCTTGAGACGACAAAAATTGGGGAAGCTGAAGTTGTAAAGATGTAGAGACTGCTTTTTTAGATGAGAGGCAGCAAACAGTTTCAAAGTTAGTAGCTAGTGAAGGGGAGGAAGTTGCGGCAGATCGACATCAATTTACAGAAGATGGTCTTCCAAGTAGCGAGAGTCCAAGTGCTGGCATTGTGGTAGGGAAATTAAATTTAGCTCAAGTTATTGACATGGATGTTTGTTTGCCAGAAAATGGGCAAAACCCAGAATCTAAAGTTCAAGAAATGCATGTACAAGAACCCAGAATCTGAAGTTCTAGAAATTCAGCTCAAGTTATTGATAGGTTAGAAGCTTTTTTGAACATGGTCCATCCATCAATGATGATAAACACTGGTTCAATGGTCTAGATCATGAGACAATTGGGTTCTTATAAACTCCATGCACAAGAGAGAAGTTTCCTTGCGGACACTAACAAATTGAGACCTACTTTAAAAAAAAAAACATATATATATATATATATATATATATATATATATTATATATATATATATATATATATAATATATATATATATATATATATATATGTTACCTTATGTGAAGGTTGATTATCGTGATTGATTCAGTAATAATGGCCTCTTTTTTCGTAATTAGATGATTTGGGATCGAATCCATGACCTCAACCAAGGATCGTCTTTGGGTCCCATGTTTGTGGCCCGTTCCTGAAAGACCATTAGCTCAAACGATAAACAATTCATAGAAGTAAATAAAATAAAAATAAATAAATAAAATTAAAAAAGAAACAAATTCATGAATTAGATACATTACGTGAAAAACTCAGGCTATTTTTCAAGTTGGCCATGACCTGCAAAATATATGGAAGGCTAAAAAAATTATTTAACTGCATATTTTCCTTGCACCTTGAATGAAACTGCCTGCCTTTAAGGCAGAAGATGTAAGCATTATTTCCAACTACATGCAAAGCTCAAATCTTTAACAAGTGTTTCATATCAACATATGTCCCTCTTTGTGTATGCTACACAAAGGGTTGGGAATGTGCTTACTAGAGAAAAGAAGTGGATGTTGGGGTCATTGGACTCTCAAAAAGCACATATTTAGAGTTTCATTTTGCCATGCACTATTTGGTATATTAGAACTCTTGAGGAATTTTTCGGTAAAAGTCCCTATCATTTTCTAAGAAAAACAACAACAAAATTAAAAAGGAGAAAAAGGTCCTACACAACTCAAAGAATTCTATATGGGTATACCTTTACTTGCGTCGGTGTTGCAAGGTGGGACATCCCATCTATGCAGAAGATAGGCCCCACCATGACAATCATATAGCGAAAAATAAAGCCAACACTCCCTGAATATGACCGACACAGAAAAATCCTTAGTTTTCAAGCTGTTGCTTGGAAATAAACGGCTAATAAGAGAAATGCAGCAATGATCCACATTCAACTGAAAAAAGGGTTGAAGATTGGTTAATATAGTTCCAATAAAAAGTGGTCATTAATTTAAGAACTTAATAAGTTTGCAATTTGTTTACCTGTTTGCAATCCTTGGAGAACAGTTCCACGTGTTATACCAACTCTCCCCATCCATCATCAAGACCAGGTTACTCAACAGCAACTGAAACTGCCACCATGTCCCCCTTTTCAACATGTGAATTATAGGGCAATACACCATGAACAAATATATGCAGATGGAACACCGCAATAGTATGAAGAAGGCATTATTAAGTGAGGAAACATACACTTCAACCACCCTAGCACATTTACTACCCGCTTAGCTATAGAACAAACTGACAAATTCTAGATCAACTGTTTGCAAAAATAGAAAAAGAGAAGGATAAAGTCAAAATAATAAGATGGGTAGAGATAAACCATGTGATGTACCCTAAACCATTCATAACATGGGCTAGGTGGATCATATCCCAAATCAATTTAGAAGAATTGGAGATGGATTTTTATTTTGATTTTTTCCTGAAAAATGAGCAAAACCACACGTATTTTCCTGAAAAATGTATCTTCAGGGACACAAAAATCACCAACATCACGCTGTCCACATTTATTAATGTGAAAAAAGGAAGCGTGATACAACACAAACTCATTATTAAGAAAATGTAAATATGACAAAATCACAACAACAAAAAAAAAAAAAAAGTAAACATGAGCAAGTACCTGTGAAACTGTAAAAGCAGGACCATTGTTCAGAAAAATACCAGGGAACCCTCCTTTCTCATATATAGTTTTTTTTTTTTTAAAGAAGGGAGGGGAAGCCCCACCAAATATCATTTCATCAACGACAATTTACAGTTATTCGGGCGTACCCTGACAAAAAGAACCGGGCCACACCTATCGTAAGGGGAAAAGACTAGCTTACACAAAAAATCTTGCCACAGTTCTAATGAAGTGGTTACTAATTAAAAGAAGACTTCAATCACCGAACACATATCACTGAGAAAGAATTGCCTCATATTTAAGTTGGAGTAGAGAATGGGAACCACCCAGATTTTTCCACTCCAAAACCACTAGTGGGATGCTCTTAGTCAATGATAATGACATACATAAGAGGCTTGTGTACGGTCCACCCAAATCCTCGTACTCTTGGTAGGATATTCTTAGTTAATGAACAGTGACAGACATAAGGGCTCGTGTACAAGTCCACACAAGTCGGGATTGATTAAACATTGCAATAGAACCAATTGCCTATCATTTAGATTGGAGCAAAGAATGGGAACCAGCCAGCTTTTCCACACCGAACCACAAGTGGGATATTCTTATCCCACTTCGACTTGAATAGAGCACATCAAGTGTGCTAAAAATTGGGGAATTCCAAATGGACCTTGTAAGTGCATGATTAGCTTAAATTGGTGCAAGCAGCATGAACAAGAAATAACATTGAAACATATCTATGAGTATCACCAACTATGATGTCTATAATGGCCATCAAAATATAAACTTTCTAAAAGACTTGTTAATCAAAAGTGTAAGACCAACACAAGAATTACCTCCCCATAGAATGTTAGGTGAAATCTTAAAGTCCAAATAAACCCTCAGAGCTCTAGTTTACTCCACCCTTATTTTTGAAAACCACCCAATATTGGCCCATCTGCAAAATAGGAATTGAATCATTTTTGCAGTATGTCATATTCATGGAAGTATAGTATTGTCTGCTTACACCATACAAGTTAGCACTATCCTTGAAAGTCTGTCGAAAAACATAACAGTCCCACCAACATGTCCACATGACATCTACCATGTCCATCAGTTTTCGCCAATGAAGGTTTCAATGGTGGGTGTTCAATCTCCATTGTTTAATTTGGCATGGCCTACTTGAGTTTTGGATCTAGTCATTTTTGCGATCATATCCTAACACGAGGTGGTGAAACTGATGTACATTGGCCAACATGCATTTTACTAATAGTATCTAGTTATGAAGAAAATTAACATCATTTCTCCATAAGGTTTTATGCTTTTGCCAAGCCATTCCGGTATAAAACCATAAAACAAATTGATACAATGTAGCATCGCTCTAGAAGAGTAATGAGGCTGGTCCCATGACTTGCATGTCCAAGCAAGAGAATGTTCCAGCTACACAACACCAAGTGTAAGGAGGGCAGCCATTACAAGAAGCCTGAATTACTATAGGGGTGAGTTTGGATGCCACCCATTTTTCATTTCTCAATATATCTACAGAAATTGGTACTGTTTGGGAGATCATTTTGTGTGTTCGGAACTATTTTTACTAAGCCAACCAAAGAACAAAGAAAACCTCGTTTAATCAGTTTTCTGTTCCATATCTTTCTATCTAGCAAGAAGTCATTCAAACATTTGATTTGGATGCACAGGCCTCCCAAGCAATGTGTGGAATTAGCAAACCTCATAGTCAAACCAACCTTTTCTGGGATATTTAGAAACTTAAAAAATAAAATGATGAGAATCAATTGACATAATAAAAATATAAACACAAAAAGAATGTAATGAGCTACTGATATGAATTCTTCTCACCCACTTTGATTGATAGATACATCCATCGATCCCTTGAATCGAACCAACCAAATCAAACTCTCCAAGAAATCAAAGAACTCACCCAACATCTCATACCTGACCATGCAAACAACATATTCACATTTCAAATGAAAATTAGACATCAATATCAAACATCTTTAATAATATTATTTTTTTAATAGGTGAAGCATTCAATGATCCTATCTGAATGGACAAATGCCTCATATGAAAGGTTTGGATAGGCCAATCGAGCAAATTTTTGGACATCATCTGGCTTTGACATTTAGATGGTGGCATTCAATCAGCCTTTTACTACACTCGTTCTCCATACTAATTTCAGTCCATTGCCTCCTGCCAATGAGCACTACTTCAAGCCATTAGTAAAAAACCACTACTTACACCCAATTCTTTCTCATTAAACAACTGAAATACCACCAATTTTCAAAATATAAGTACGAATATCTTCAAAATTCTAAAATATATACTAATGCCGCAACATGCATATGGCAAACATGCAACGTGGGAGAAAGCAAATGTTGGGGACTAAACAGAACTGAGAATATCAAAAGAAGTATCAACAAATAGAAAACCAAAATGAACTTTTCAAAGACAGTATAATTTTTTACTAAACTCAGTCGATCCAGTATAGTAGTCATGCTAGCTTCTGTCTCCATTCTGACATCGGTAGTTTAATAAGTGGATTTTTCCAGTCCAATTTGAAGCTCTTGGCCCAAGCATAAAATAAGTATGAGAAACTTCAGAGGAACCCAGTCCACATCACTCTTGCTTGTGCAGATATTAATGCCATGATTTTGGAGAAATTGCAAACGTAGGTGTCAGAGGATTAATGGGCCAGTTGTTAGGCTTGAGATTAATGGGCCTAACCCACGGATCATAAGCCTAGTTCAGCCTGCATCAAATGGGTACATAGTAGAGGATTGTATCTCTCTAGGAAGCCAATTATCTCTCTACGAAACTAGTTGTCATGTATACCACTCAAGTTTCAATGGGATACAAACAGGTAATATGTGCACATGTGCACTGCTCAAGGTAGTACGACCATAGCCTAAGATTTACAATGGAAGGCAAGCAAGGTTTCAATAACTGAAAGATGAGAATTCATCAAATCCAGCCTCTTAATGTCTGCCCCCTGGATCTATAAGAATGCCCTACAAACAAGAGAGAAGATTAGAGAAATATTCAATTTCCTCATCCAACATGTTTCTCCTTTAGGAGGAACCCAAACTCCACTAGATTCTGAACCTGAGAAACATTCTGCCACCATTAGGTTAGAGGAACTGCATAGGCTCGCAAAAGAGGAAATAAGGCTCTAAGAGGGAGATCACCACACCATGGATCATCCCAAAATCCTGTTCTCATACCATTAACCATTGAGAAATCTATGATATGGAAAATTTGGGAAGCTACACAAGCTATATCCTTCCTAAGAGAAGAAGCTCGGTAGAGGGATGGGCTCTTGGTCCACAAACCGCTAGGTGCTACACCATACTGGGCAAAAATGATGGATTTCCACAAGGGGAATCTTCTATACCAAACCGCTAGGCCCATTTACCTAGCAATTCTGAATTGATCAAATCCAGCCTCTTAATTATGATTCCATCAACTAAGTTGAACTTACAATATCCAAAGGAAAGAAAGAAAGAAAGAAAAACTCAAAATCAATCTTATCCAAATCCAAAAGGGAATGTTTAGATTTATGTATGATATGAATTTGCAATTTGAAGTCTAAATTTCAAATTCCTTCCCACAAGCTAGGAAAGGAAACAAATGCACATCCAACTCAAAATGCATGGAAAAATGCATGGAAAAAACACAAAATTGAACACACTCCCCATGTGCATGTCCACCACAAAACAGGAGCCAATAAATAAACCCAATTTCCAAAATGTGCTAATTTATTCTAACCGATGCAAATTTAGCAACTTCCTAAACTACCCTTGAATTCTCTACAACTCTATAATGCCTAACCTTTTCTTTTTTCTTTTTTCTTTTTTTTTTCATTTTTTTTAAATCAACCCAAAGCTTATTAAGAAAGCAAAGCAAAACAATAATGACGACTGACATCAAAGGAGAGGATGATTAAGAGATCCTCCCTTCAAAACACATTAATTTGAACATGTATGCAACTGGTAACTCTTTTGATACCATCAGCCAGTTAACAAATTTGCGTCATTGTTTGATAATATGAAAAAACAGCACTATCAAAACTATGAAATACCAATAATGCCCTAGACTAAAAACATAAATGATGAGAATGCCTCACGTGTAGCACGTAACACGTGAAACTTAGGAAGTTGACACATGTGCAAGAATGTCCCTGAATGCAGGAGCTTGATCCAATCACGCCCCATCCCACATGTGCAGGCTCCACATGTTTGCACAAGAGAAGACCCAGATGGCAGCCCATTTCGAGCGAACACATGGCACCATCCTAAAGCATCTAGTTTCTTTTTCGTTTTAAGGGAATAAATGTTTATTAAGATTGTCCTATTTTATAGGTTTTTAATTTTAGAAATTTAAAGATCTTTGCTAGCAAGAAATCTTTATTTTTAAGATCTCCTAGATTTTTGTTAGAGATGAGATTCCTTATGTTGGATCTTAAGAATTGTAACAAAGATCTGTCACTCCTTGTAAAGAAGGCACGGGCCAAGCATAGTAACACATGAATGAATTTTATTTTATTTTTCCTCTAAGCAAATTTTCTTGTTTCTCTATGGTAGCAGTATTGGGGGGACATAGTGTGATCTCTAACATAAGACAACAATTAAGCTTGCTCAGAGTCTTTGATTCTTCTTGTTGCATGTGGTTCTTCCCACACTTGCATGCGATTTCAAGTTTCAACCTGGTGACATTTGTTGCAAGTAGTTTCTTCTTGATTTAGTTGCATCACAGCTCCATCAAACGAACCTAAAATTACTAGTGTGAGCTTGCTCTTCTAAACCAGAAGAAGCAAGCACAATGTTGGATTTGGGGCGATGGCCATTCTGCTAAATTCAAATTCAAAAACACCCACACATACCATCAAATATAATAAATGTTTGTTTCGACCATGAATGGTTACTTACACTTCCCTTCTGCCTGATACCATATAATAGTCAATTATATAGAAAATAACATAGCTAATGAGAACAGTGATCCATACCGTTCAATTATAGGCCACAATATGGAATCATATAGAGTGAAAAACACTTAATCCATTTCAGGATTATTTTTTTTTCCAAGAAAACCAAACCCCAACTTCCTACTTCTCAAGGGAAACGCCCAAATCGTATTCAGATTCTCAAGAAAACCCCAATTACCAACTTTTCAAGGAAACCCCAATATCAATCAGATTCTCCATGACAAAACCATATTGCTATTTTCCAAGCAAAACCCAACTTCCAAATTTTGCAATAATAAACCCAGTAACTTTCAGATATTACAATAAAACCCAAACCTTAAAACCATTAAAAAAAAAAAAAAACTATTACAAGAAAAGACTCCCCATACCGAACATCAGTCAGATTTTGAAGAAAACCCCAATTTCCAACTTTTCAAGGAAACCCCAATATCAGTCAGATTCCCCATGAGAAACCCACTTGCTAATTTCCAATTAAAATACAAAATCCAGATTTTGCAAGAATGACTCTAGTTAAATTCAGATATCACAAACAAAACACAAACCTTAAAATTTTTTTAAAAAAAAAAAAAAAAAAAAAAAAAACAACAACAACAACCATAACTAGGGTTTACTACAAAGACAGACTTATCATACCTGATGCCACTGTGCACTCCTCTCTTGTCGCGTGGCACTTAATGCCTACACCACCAAACCAAAAATAAAATAAAATAAAAATCGAATTCAAGAACTTGAAAGAGAAGGGTAAAATTAGAAACCCCAAAAAAACTCATAGAGATCCATGATATGGTTCCTGTAAATTGCGCGGTTGTCAACGACAATATCTGCAACAAATCAAAATACCAGAAAAAAGATCAGACGAAGACAGAGAGAGAGAGAGAGAGAGAGAGAGAGAGAAGGGGAGTGGTATTTTGGTAAATAGGAGCAAACCCCAGGCCCAAAGAGCGACCGCATTCCACTTCTTGATTTCAAAGAGCTCGGGCTTCTTGGTGCAACAAGAAGAAGAAGTACATGACGCTGGTCGACAGCGATGCTGCTCGATGGACATGTAAGATGCCGCGGCTCGAAAATGTGAAAACAGCAAATGCCGCTCGATTTCCCGAATCCTACTCTAAATCAGATAAACTTTTTTAATCCGAAATATAGTACGTTTACCATTATCTATAACAAAAGGATCTGTTAACAGTCGTACATGCAACAGGGACCAATTTATGGACGATTAAGATTTTATTATATAAGAAAATTATAAATATTAAACAGTTAGAACTACATGGATTATTTGAATGGTCTGGATAACTCCATATCATTGCCATTATTTTCATTAATGAGTCACCACTATTGCACATTATGTACAAAACTCACAAGCTTTTACAGAAGACAAAAAATGGTAAACCTATCTTTGGAAAGATAGGGGAGGGCTCTGTGGGCCCCACCATGATGTATATTTTTCATCAACGCCGTCCATCCATTTTTCAAGATCATTCTCAGATAGATCCCAAAATATGAGCCCTAAATAAGTCTTGGTCGAACCACAAAATGAGAAACATCTGGACGGTTGGACGTCCACCATTCAAAACTTCATGCATGGCGACGGATTAGAAACCTTCGCCGATGGATTTTAGCCGTCGGTATTGCTGACGGATTTTAGCCTACCCCAAGTCCGTCAGCTTTGCCCGATTTTTTGGTAGTGACAGCTTGAATCAGGGCCTGAAGTTGGGCCGATTTCAGCCCGTTTTAGAGCTCAAACAGGGGCTTGTTGGCTGCCATTTTTCCAGTCAAAGAACGGCCCGAACAGGGTTGTCTTTATTTAGGTTTCCGAACTATTATCAGTTTGTTTTCTGGGACATGTTGTAGCTTAAACAGGGCCTGTTTGCAGGCCATTTTTTAAAACTGAGTTTCAGTTCCTAGCTGAGGCCATTCATAGGCCATTGTTTGGCCTCAAATAAAACCTGCACGCAAGCCATGTTAGGCCTCAAACGGAGCCTGCGCTTAGGCTATGTTCGGCCTCAAAACAGAGCCTGCTTTTCAGCTCAGCTCGAGCTTCTCCATGGTCAGATTTTTGGCCCCAAACATGGCTTAGAATAGGGCTCATAAGTACATGAAACGAAGAAGAAAACAGGAAAAAAAAAAGGCGGAAGTTTTGGGCCATTTACCCGGCCGAACCTGGCTCTACTCTCTCTCTCTCTCTCTCTCCACTTTCTTCCTCTCTTTTCTCTCCCTTTTTTGGTGTGAAATCTGAAGGGAACTGAGCCCTTCTAGGCAAGGAGAGGGACATCCAATGATTGGGATCATCCCTGCCATCCCCAGGAAGCAGCCGTCGGTGTCAGCTTCTCTTTCCCGAAATGGGAAGTCCCTATTCCCACTCTTCCAGCCGTGTCTGGCCACTTTTGGCTTGAGTGAGGACTTTCACCTTAGTTGGCGAGTGGGTGGTGGTAATCCACTGGACAAGTTGATGCTGGCTTACACGGCGGTCCCTCTGATGGTCCCCTATCCAGAAATCCTAGCCGTATACGAGCATTGGACGGCCCCGACCCATTTCCCTCGCCTCTATGCGTGGGTCCAAAACCCTATACGATTTTGGTTGGCCAGACCCCGTGAGAAAAATGGACGGTTTGGATCGTCTAGAAAGTGGCTAGGGTGGCCCACTTTGGTTCTCAAAATCTCTCAGTTTTAAAATTTCAAAATGGCGGGAGAAAATTCTCTGTTTTTGCAATTATCTCAGTCAAAGGCCATTTGACTAATAGTTGTGGTCTGGTGCACCTCGTACAGGGGAGGTTATTGGTGCACTTGCACTATATACGGGGTCCACTGCAATGGTCTCCTTAGATTCATTCCGTTCAAACACTTTGGGAGTCTTATCTAGAGGTACTGACCCACTTTGGGCCAATGGTGAGGCCCAGGTGGGTCGTTACACACTTCTTTGGGGTGTATTTGGCCCATGTGACACAACCTGATGGTCAGATGGGCTTAATACTCGTTTTCAATGGTCAACTACATTTTTATAGCATGTTAGTACCTTGTTGGCTACTCACTGACTTCCGTAGTTGAGTTTTCAGAATATTGCTAACACGAGTTGTCTTAGAAACTGATGGGACTTAAGTCGTTTGATCATGCTTACCTCCTTGACTGGTGTGGAGTGTAAATTGAGTCTGTAGGGTCATGGTAGATTGTCTCAACGTTGCTTGGAACTCCCACTCTGTACGTGTTAAGTTAAGTCATTCGATAAATAGATTTTGTGTTTCAATAGTCGCAGGTTTCTAAAAGGTAACACCCGAGTACCGGAGGTATGGGGTGTTACAGTCTACCCCCCTAAAAAAAATTCATCCTCGAAATTACTTGAGGTGTGTTGTTGAATAAGTGAGGATACTTTTCCATGACCTCAGCTTCTCGTTCCCAAGTCGCTTCTTCTTCACCATGATGCGACCAAAGGACCATGACCAATGATATAGTCTTTGTTTGTAACACCTGCTCTTTACAATCCAGGATGTGGACAGGTTCCTCGGTGTATGAGCATCCTCAGCGAGCTCGACCTGCTCCCAGCTAATGATGTTTGATTTATCTGGCATATACTTCTTTAACATGCTAAGCGGTACGCTACTGTTCCCACGCGATCCAAGATTTTGAACGGTCTAATGAATCGTGGTGCCAATTTCCCTTTTTATCAGAACCTCATTAAACCCTTCATGGGTAATCCAAATCCCTGGTGGGCCACGCCATCAAATAGACTATTTTAATAATGATAAATTGTTAGGGCCCGTAGTGATGTTTCTGTGCGTCAAAACACATAGAATATTAGGCTCATTATATCTATCACGAGCCCAAGAATGCAACAGACGGACTAGATCATCCTGATGTGGACCCCACCTATAAAAAACCACCGATATTTAAAAAGGGGGATCTTGACGCTGTTGCTGCCAGCGTCCTTTGGACGCTGCAGCAAGCAGTGTCCTTGTTGCTTGTTGAAGGGTGGGACCATGGGTCCCACTACGGGCCCCACCATGATGTATGTAGAGCATCAACACTGTGCATTTGATGGGTCCCCTTTAATCAATGGGTCACCCCAAAAATCAGCCGTACACGTAACTCAGGTGGTCCACACTACAGGAGCAGCAGGGGATTAAATGTCTACCATTGAAACCCTTTTTGGGTCACAGAAGTTTTGGATCAAAATGAAATTTGTTTTCCCTCTTAATTCTGGTCTTTGTGACCTTATGAACAGGTGGGATGGAAAATAAACGTTATGGTGGGCCCCACGTGGGACCCACCTCTGTTAACGGATTGGTTGGTGTAATTTATAACAACTATTTAGCTATTGTAAAGACATCAACAAGTTAAGTGGGTCTAATCGTGAGGTATATGTTATACCCAGACCATCCGTCCCTTTGTTGGATGGTGGGGCCCACCCTGCACGTGTGGCACATGTGGGGTGGGGCCTACCTTGAGTGTATATATTGTATAATCCCGTTGTCCATTTGTTTTCTACATGTGGGACTCCGTGATGTATGGGTCTTATCCGCACCGTCCGTAAGATGGGACCCATGTGATGTATGTGATTTATATCCTGGCTGTCCGTCCATTTCTAGGACGTGAGGCCAGCCATGATGCATGTGTTGTATATCCTCACCGTCCAGCTTGCTGGACAGTGGGACTCCATGATGTATGTGTTGTAAATCCACACCGTCTGGCCATGGATGCAGGGCTCACCTGCTGTGTGAACGCAGAGCCCACCATGTTGTACATGTTTCATCTATGTCGTCCACTTGTGCGGCCCATTGTGATATATTTGAGGCCTATGGAAGTAGCCCATGTGATGTATTTGCAACCCATTTAGTGGGACCCAATTGTGATGTATGTATTGTATATGCGCCTTCCGTCTGATGTATATGCAGGGGCCACCTGCTGTGTACACAGGGGCTACCTGCTGTATGCAGGGCCCACTTAATGTATGTGAGGCCATTGTGGCCGTATGTGAGGCCCATATGGCCCTATGTGGGGCTCGTTGTAGCCGTAATTGATTAGGCCTATTGTGATATATATGTGACCTCGTGTGAGGCCCGTTGTGATGTATATCATGCCCAAGTGATGAGGCCTAATGTGATGTATGAGACCAATTGCGATTGTGTGTGGCCCATTGTGATTGTCCCATTAGGCCCATGTGATGCGACCCATTGTAATGTGTATTAGGCACATGTGATGCGACCCATTGTGATGTATTTAAGGACCAAGTATGAAGCCCAATGTGATCTATATAAGGCCCATGAGTGAGGCCCAATGTGATGTGTATAAAGCCCTTGTGTGAGGCCCAAGGTAATGTATATGAGGCTCGTGTGATTTGTGATTCCACCAGGATGTATGTAATGATGTTTATGATGCCCATCCATGTTCCTAGTTGATATTAAATGGGCCATGCTTTGGGAGCAATGATGGTTTAATGTCCATATTGCATGATCAATGATGGTTAGATGTCCACATTGTAACTCTCCCTAGGGCCCGTTGTTAGGCCTATTCTCATCTCCCCTTAATGGGCTAACCCAAACCGCTGGGCTCCCCATTGATGATTATATTACCCATCTTTCCCTTGATTAGGCTATCCCAATCTGTTGGGCCCCCATTTGATAATGATGCATTCCACCATACCCTTTAGGACCACCCAAGCCTTGGAGCCCATCTTGTGTTCATACTGAGCCTTCTATAGGGAATGTGGCCCATCTTGTACTTATTGAGCCCTTTGGAAGCCCAAATTGCTACGTGATGGAATGGGCGAGGAAGCCCACTCCTTGTTCGTAGGCCCATTCTTGATATGAGTAGGTAGGTCCATCTTTGATATGACGAGAGTACATCGTCACTATAGGTGAAAAGATCGGTGGTATCGGGTTTGGTATATTCACTGTTGAGGACCGATCCTCATGTTATGGATTAGATCAGCTGTCCTTCTTTGAACCCCGCTATATATATAGGCCGATTATTGATAACAACTATGATTGGTATACGCACTGAGTATGTGTTAGCATAACATTGTGATTGAATGAGGCCTATTGTGACTATGTGAGGCCCATCGTTATTGTATGGGGCCCATTGTGTGATTGTATGAGGCCCATTGTGATTATATGAGGCCCATTGTGATTGTGTGAAGCCCATTGTATGTGCGAGGCCCAATCGTGATGTGTGAGACCCACCATGTGTATGTGATTGTGTGCACGCCATTCGTTCATTATTACGGGCATGGACTGCCTTATACAGGCCCATCATGATGTATGTGATTATAATCATGCTTAGTATTCTTCATAATACATGCCTATACACATCATTTGCATGTTTGTTATGAGGAGTGATTGAGCATAGCATGTGTCATTGGGCTGATTATTTATGGGACTCCCTAAAAGACAGAGTTGCTCCACATGAGCGCGCAATACGCGCAGGTTTGATGCATGACTAGATGGTATGGCTCATGCATCTCACATTTTGTGACATGATCATTTGGTGCCCTAGCGACATCAGGGCTGCGGCCTCCAAATGCATATCGTGGATGGCCAGATGAGACACCGAAAATGTTTGGTTTGAGCATATGGGGACTTTGGATGCCCGTGGGTGAAAGTCCCTAAACTCCCATGGCCATGGGATACTCCAACGTCTAGACCGAGTGGAAGACATGAGCGCCGAGTGCCAAATACCAGGAGGCTGCACTTCCCACTATGTCATGGTCGATTGGGAGAGGGTGTGTCCTTACCTACTTGAGGGAGTAGGCAATGTTAGGCTGAGTCTGACCAGCTCGTGGAATGGGCCCGCTATTGAAGAGCCGGGCCGATATTGGCAGGCGGATAGTGAGGTCTCTTCCACTTACCTAGTTATGAGCTTGATAGGGCGACAGGTGGCGTAGAGTGTACTAGACCCCGGTGATGATCCCAGAGAAGTAGTATACTGATGTGTGGACTTATTGAGCAAGAGTTGCATACTCGGTGTTTTACTCATTCATTCATTCATCCACTATCCACTCGGGCTGGTGGTGCGCAACTAATTGTTATGTGTACCTTCACAATGACAGGATTTCGGTTGGGGCGCATGACCAACCTGAGATCAGGAGTCTACCACATTAACTCTGGCTATCCAAATTTAGGTATGGGACTAGTTTGGATAGAAGTCCCTTGTGATGGACCCTATAATCTGCGATACTACGTACTATTATCCCTTCTTCACACTCCAGGTTAGACATTTTATTCGCACAACATATTGCATTACATTCGCGGCATATGACATTTTTATTTGCTATGTTTTTGCATTTATATGGCCTATATGAGGCTGACGGTATTCGCGGACTCGTCATGATTTGTATATTGCATTGCTTCCTCAGTTTATGATATTGGCTTATTATGTTTTTGTATCCCATAGCCTGGATAAGGCTGATGATATTTATGGACTTACTGGCATGTTTCCGCACTATTTTGATATTGCATACTTGACACGTACCTCGAGCACACACTTTCACCACCATTTAAGTTTTCTATAAGCTTATGCACAATAGATACATGCAGGTGGCGTTAAGTTGCAACAGAGTTGAGCTTGGAGCGTGCAGCTATCTACTAGAGCTTTGATTTTCGGTATATGTATTTCCATTTCAGTACTGTATTCAACTGTTTATATTAGTGGATATGTGATAATGATGTTACCTTTGTGATTTAGGTAAAGTTGTGAAAATCGGGGGTCGAGCAAAGCTCAGCTCCCGAGTTCCAACACATCACTTGTGCAACACAGATAATGATGATTATAATGAGATCATTGAAACATGAATGGGATTATACCAAAACAGCATATCGTACTCTAGAGACAGTTAAATTGCAAGCGGAAGACTGTGATAGATATATAAAATATATAAACTGTGGTGAGTCTCCAGAGTGTGATAACATTACCTGGTTAAATAATTACATGTGCAAGTCCAAAATATACAAAAAAGAATGTAATGGCATCTAGTCAGCAACCCTGTAACCCCGTCGATCAAGAAACGGTTCGCATGAAGCTCCTAGAATACAGCATATACAAGAAGGCATCCTCATCATCACAAAAGTCCGGCTCCACCTCATAAGCATCGCCATCACCTACAGCTACAACAGGGTCTGGTTGGTGTGTACAACACCGTCCCGTAACGTGGGAGTGAGTGATTAACTCAGTGGAACCATAAAGCATAGGTTAACAAGTTATCAATTCAGTCAAGCAGTAATGATAAAGCAGTACAATCAAACACTCTTAACTACTCTTGTTAATGGAAGTATGAAATGCAGTCATGATGCATGCCCTCACCTACATACTCCCTCATGCGACACCATCTTATGTCCGTGGCATGCGTTCATCCCTCAGTGCTCCACATCTTTCAGGCATATGCAGTGCGATGATGAGCATGATTACGGAGTTATTATTAGTCCTTTTCATACAGCAGGATTGGGAAACTAAGGTACCTTCCTTATATCATTCCCAAACAATGATCCATTCTAGGGTCGTCAATCCTAGACAATCACATATGATGGTGCGGTTCTAGGTCGCTGCAAGGGCTGCCAGGGCTGTTACACGGAATCGTTACACCACTCTCCCATCACCTTATCAATACAGGCCTAGTTTGTACTCTTGTTGCTATAGAAGGGTCATCGCCTCCACGTAGACTCAGAGTACGCTCGAGGTCACTACAAATGGCTGTCAGAGCTGTTACATAGAATCGTTACACCACTCCCCCATCACCCTATCAGTGTAGGCCGACAGCTCGAATACAGTGTCCCATACCACTGTATTCGGCCCACGAGTCTGGTTGCTCACTGGTCACTACGGGGAGGCACATGACCCCAGCGTAGGCCGACAGCTCAACCACAGTATCCCATACCACCATGCCCGGCTCATGAGTCTTACCGGATCGAGGTACCATGGTTAACGGGATTTGCACTGGTAGGTTTGGTACGTTAGGTTCAAGCAGTAGCATCCATACATGGTAAACACACAATGGACCAATCGGTTTATTAGACTAGTTCGACTAGTACGAGCGTACACTGAAGTAGCCGACAAGGTAGCACTATCGACAACCATCGTATGACTCGAATTCACCGAACGCATCAATTGGGGCGAGACGAATTCGCCCAATCAGACAGGGATTGTTACCGATTGCCTGGACTATACAATAGCCCCAATCACATTCAATTACAACATGTTATCCTATGAAGTCTCAATGCAGTAATAGATCATATTGCGAATCCTTTCACCAAACAGGTCATACATCCATAACTAGCATATATACATAGCAAATACTCATGGCAATCATGTCAGCAAAATTTATACGGATACGGTATTTTCTACAAATACCTAGAATACACAAAATTCCATTTCTTCGTATTTAACCGAAACGAAAAACAGACAACATTTTCTACATGTGAAACAACATTCATGTCGAGAATAAATCATTAACCGACATTGAAAGCCTTAAAAACCATAACCTATACGTCTAAAGTCTGCACCTTACGTTGTAGAAGCGTAATGAACTCGATACATTTGCTAAGTCTTCGTGTACGGCAATTTGGCAACCTATAGAATGAAATAGATTAGTTATTTCATCATTTGCAAGGATCATAACCCTAGATCGGAGTAGGTTTAGGGTTTCTTACCTAGAAACGAAGCTGAAATCGTCGGAAAAGCGATTAGAAAGAGGTGGTTAAGCTTGTACAGTGGCAGGGTAGAGTATCAGGGAGATCCTCCCACTTCTTTGACACTTTCTCTCTTCTCTCTCCTAAGTTTTTTCCAAATTCGTATGGGATGAGAGAGTGAGGGTTTAAGGTCCTTATATAGGCCCAAAACTCACCAAATTAGACCCAGGGCCAAGGTATACTTAGGTTATGTCCAAATACGGACAGTTCCGTCTCAATGGAGCACTTGTGGAAGCCCCCCTTAGCTAAAGGTCGGACTTAAGCTCACAGACATTGGATCTAGGTCGAATTACGTTTTTGGTCTGATCGGATTTACAGATCGCTCGTGGCAGACCAGTTTCAGTTCAACGGTCACTGAGACTCGATCAGGGCCACAAGTACACTGTCATGTGTATGAAATTTCTCCTGATCCAAGGGTGTATTTGGGTCAGATTACGATGGTCTGATTGCTTATATTTGGCCCGCAAGTGACAAGTCTCAGATTACTTAAAAGTGAACTTTATTTCTAATTAATTTCACGTTTCTCACACTCTTCACTCCGGGCTCAAGCGAATAGCACTGAGACACTATCTGGATTTGATTTCTGAGATGGTTGTCAAGCCCAGCAAGGCGGTCTTAAGTCTATAACTTCATGTTATTCAGACTTTCGATGTGCGGTCCAAATTCAATACGGAGTTTCAAGGTGCTCCCGAGAGCAGTCGGGTAATGAGTTTGATCCTAGATTTTAGGGTAACCTAGCATCAATGATTCTACAAGTTTTGGGTCTTGCAGATAGTATTTAAAGTGATTCAAGCGAATTTCATGGCTAATCTAGTTTAACACTTAGTTAACTTTGTCTAAATTGTAAAGGATTTGATCTTAAGTGATTTTCGTTTGAGATGGTACTCGGGTCTTTATAGTTTGTATAGAAGGTGATTCCAGCTATGAATACTTAACTCAATGACGGCCTAATTACAACAGAATAAGGTCCTAGGGTAGTTCTACATCCAGGGACATCCATTGCCAAGTTTTAAAAAAATCCGGGATGTTACAATAAATGACCGAGAGGAAGAGTGGACTCAAGTGCTTCCACAGCCATTGCACGGCTAATGCGGCCTTTAACCTGAGTTAACTCTACCAGCCAAAAAGTTGTGGCTGAAATGCATTTCTCAGTATCACCTACCAGCAACAGATCTAAATCGGTGTCATCTGGCTCCCTAGTGGTTCTACAACTAAATGCAACACGTGGGCCATCAGCTTCCCAGGTCTGAAATCTGGACCTAATGAATGGAGCCCCATTCAGCCAGTTGTTCCCATTCGAGTCGACTCATCAAACCATTCGATAGCTGGAGATGTCAGAGATTCACATCTCAATTCAGCAACACGACAGAGACAGTTAGAATCCAGTGCAACTCAACATAGTGCTGAGTTGGGTCAAGTCCCACAGAGTAAGGTACGTCCAACTAACTTTGGTGAATTTTCATAAATCTGTTAAATGAAGAAATAGAGCTATATGATCGTTATCCTAACATGGTCGTAGGATCCAATTTGAAATGAGCTTAGATAGCTAAGGTAATGCAAATTGACTTAGTGAGTCACCAAACTTTTAATTAATGTAAGGCCTGAGTCATGTGTTTTATCCTTACCTCAGTTGTAAATTTGCCAAACCATCACATCGTCAAACCAAGTCCATCAGGTTGAAACACACTAAATAAAGCTGGAGTGATCCTAATAGTATGCAATATAGTAGTAATGAATAAGGGACTATCTCCGTTGAACTAAGGAAGTCTGGGTTGCTCAAAGACCGCACAAGGGGACTCGATTCGTAAGGTGATGATTTCTTCCCCTTGAGTTTTCCACTTTCCCAATAACTTAAGTGTAGTTTTTTCTTTAATTTTGGTTAATAATTAATATCTCTATGTTATAATTATTTATATTAGTTGTAGTAATTGAATTCTAGTTTATGTGCTCAATATTTATCCTGTATGAACATCTATATATTGCACTTGTGTATTTTCTCATGCTTATGGATTATTCGTGGATTGCGTGTGGAACTTGAATTGGTACATTTATCAGTGGAGAACCCCACCTACATCTGTACATCCAGACTTGGGTTGTAACTTGATTGATCATGATTATAATGAACCTTCGACTTAGTGGTTATTTGAATGATGGGTTAAATGGAATATTGATGTGGGCCTACCACCATGGTTTGTTGTGTCTATGTGGCTTTTGAGGATGGTCCTTTTATTTTGTTGATTTGATATTTGTTGTACGTGTCATTTGATTTAATATTTACCTTATGTGACATTGATTTGATATTTTCCCTATGTAGCATTTGATTTAATATTTGCCCTATGTGGCTTTGATTGAGTATTTGCCCTATGTGGCTTAGTTTTGGTATTTGCCCTATGTGGGTTTGATGTATTATTTTTGTGCAACCATGTTATGGTAAGTTCCACATGTTGATATATGATTGGCCACTAGTTGTGTAACATCCCAAATTTTCACAGTCAGAGTTTATACTAGTGCCGGAGGAAATCGGGTGTTAATAATAGAATGAATTGGATGCTTTAAAAATCGCACTTCATTTTTTTCATCTAGATACATTCATGAAGGTAACATTCACGAGAATAAAATTAACTGTATTGATTATTTCATCAGAGTAGAAGAATCCAGTAAAGAATCAAATGGCCTCTCAATGGGGGCTCATTACATTTATCGAGTTCGCAGCGGAAGTATAAAACTAAATCATAAAATTATGATCTTATTGTTTCAACATAATCTTCCATAGTGAGATGGTCCTTTAGGACTTCTATCTGTACGTCACTTGCATCAGATATATGGTTGGAGAGGGTCAATAGCCTACTCATAGTGATGGTTATCATCTAAGATTAACAATAATTCAAGAGATTCATAAAAGAAATGTAAGGGTTCCGATACGTCCCATACTCCACTACTACGAGAGTATCAGCATGCGCAAACAACCTACATGAGTTGCATGCTTCGCAAAGCGTGTGCGGCTCATCATACGTAGTGATCATCACAATGCGGAATATATTTTTTAGAAAATTCGATTCGACCCGCATCCCATAACTATGGATATTTGCCAACATGGCCAACGCTACTGTGAATTTACGTGAACACCTCAAGGCATGCATTGCAAATTACTTAAATTGATTTGTGCACCACTACCTAAAAACTATAGAATTATGTGACGATCAAGAGGGTCTCTACCCAGAGCGCATTACATCCTGATATAATAATTGAATCACTAGTTATGATACCTCTGAACACATCACTTGCACTTATAGAGAACGTAAGCCGAATCATGGGAGTTCTGGAATATCGAGACGCATGCCTAAACCTCAAAGGTAAATAACACAAGGCTAGTAAAGTAAGGAAGAGAGTAGCAATGGCTAACTCACAAAGAGGATAGTGACAATGGTCAACTCAATAAAAGGAGAGTAACAATGGCTAACTCAACAAATAGAAGAGTAGTAATGGCCAACTCAATAATAAGGAGAGTAGCAATGGCTAACTCAATAAAGAGAAGAGTAGCAAGGGCTAACTCAACAAATTAATAAAGGCAAGGGCAAGGCCTGTATCCATCGCTACACATAAATTCACAAAGATCACTTGTAATAAACATCATATCATAATTCCTAAAAGGGTAGATAATTGTTGGTGATAAATTAAATAATTGCAGGAAGGAAATCATAGCAACATGAAAACATAGTATGTAACAAGTAAGATAAAGCATATCAACTTAAAGTACCGTAAGCTTAAAGGATAAAAACCCTCACCTTTCAAGAAAAGATGCCTTCTAATTGCTATGGTTTGGTGTATTCGTACGTTGTGGCCAAGATCTATTCATGGTTAACATACCTTGTGTGATTAGATCCTAATAATACATGGTTTGTGTATTTGAGATAGATGACTAAGGTTGGGCCCGCGACGAAGATCTAGGGTGATATAATTAAATAATTAATTTTGAAACTTGAGTCAAGTTATTACACAAGTGAGCAATTTACCTCGTTTATCTCTAAGTCTCAACCTGATGATTCAAATCCAGTAGATCGCGTACATGATCATGGCTTTTCTTCTTCTCTTTCTTGATGGTAAGATAGAGAGTATGGACCGACCAGATCTCAATCCATCAAATCCCAAGTGAGCTAGCTCGTACAGTGCCCGAGCTTCTTCTCCTTCTCTCTCCCTTTCTCTTTCTCATTCTTTTATTATTTTTTTTTTACTTCTCCTTTCTTTTTCTTTTCTTTTCTTTCTCTTCCTCTTCCTCTTTCTTTCTCTTTCTCTTTCTTTCTTTCTTTCCTTCTTTCTTTCTTTCTTTCTTTCTTTCATTTTCTTTTCTTTTCCTTTCTTTTCTTCTTTCTCCTTTTCTTGATGCTACATCTAGCAGGGCCTAGCCGTTGCTCTCTCTCTCTCTAAAGTTTCTTTCTTTCTTTCTCTCTCTTTCTTTCTCTCCCGCGTTTCTCTACTTTCTCTTTCTTTCTCTCCCACATTTCTTTCCTTTCTCTTGCTTTCCTTTTCTTTTCATGCTTCCCTTCCATCATGGATGAGAGAGGCTTTTATAAGCCTAAAGATTTCTAGATCCTTCCTGCGAAAGTATCATTATACATGCGAAAGGAGTCGTGTGGATTCCCTTAAGCAGTGTTATCACACAGTGTGAAGAATGGGCTCGTGTTTGGAAACAGGGGAGTGCCAGACGTTCCAGACTCTTTCCTTCGGACGTTGTGGAGGGAATCAGGTTCTTCCTTGGGAAGGTTTGGGCGGCTAGGATGGGGCTTATAGGTTGCGTGGATGATTTGGTGCGGCCGTTATTTTCGGATGGAGGTTTTTATAGAAACGGATTTGCGTCTGTAGTTATAACGAGCAAAACTTCCGTTTCACTTCCTTCACTTCGTCAACGTGGAGCGTACTAGAATTCCCTTCTTGAAAAGGGTGATCTCTCAATCCTAGACCGGGGGGGGGGGGGGGGGTGAATAGGACTATGCCAAATTAAAAAATAATGAACTGAAATATTAAATAAATCTGAAACAATCAGAGATCTCAATTGTAATAGTATTGAGAAATTGATTCAAAACATGTTCAAAGGACAACCTTACACCAAAAATAGATGTTTTAGGTAGGACAACCTAATTTCTTAAACGCAGTAAGGATCAAGATCGTAAACTAAAACAAGAGGCAAAGGAAGGAAGTTATTTATTACAAGCATTCACCACACATGTACATGAAAAGATTACAATCATTCAACACACATGCATCACATACATCATTCACCACAAAACACTAAGAGTTATAGTGGTTCGGTGTGTACACCAATTGTTCCCAGGTTCACCTTAAAACCTTTATAGTTGTGTTTTCAAATGGGCTATCACAATCAAAACCCTGCACTGAGATTTTTTGTCTTATCTCAGTCAAAACCAATACCAAGATTTTCTGGATATCTCAAAAACCAAAAACAAATAAACAAAGAGTACTTATCTTCTTCTGAAGATGTTGTTTGATGTAGCACGTAGAACCTCTTCACTTAATGTATAGATGTTCAATGTCCAATAAACATAATTAAGGGTTCTAGGTTCTAAACAGATTTTAAATTAACTCAAACCTTGGGCTACTTGCTTGAATTCCTTAGATCTCACAAAGTAGAGTAAAAACTCCCTTTTAAAATATCAAATTCACAAACTAGAGATCACAGAATTACAAAAACAAAAGCTATAAAAAGATCAATAATTATTAGACTATAGCTTGATAATGATGGGGACTTTTCTCTCTCAATGTGGAGGCTTTTTGTGACTTTACTGAATGAATTATAAGGAAAAAAAAGGCTAAAAATGGTTCCTTCAACTAGTATAAGGTCTCCTTTGACTGGTCTAAGAATCAACCAAATTTCAATTTTTAGGCACAATCGGATAAAACTGACCTTCGACTGGTCGGGTGGCTTGCTTGACTGGTCAAGGGAGCATGAAATAGATTGCTGGAGTTCGAGTCGAGCTCCCTATGACTAGTCGAGCGAGTGTCCACGACTAGTCGAGCACAGTTCTCGACTGGTCAAGGAACTACCAGAAAATTTTCAATTTTAAGTTTAAATCTTGGACTGGTTGAAGCATAACCTGGATTAGTCAAATTTAGGCTTTGACTAGTCGAATTTAAGCCTAACCAAAGTATAAAAACCTGTGAATGATTAACATATGAAAGGACCTATGTCTAAGGTCTTTCTAGGGTCAATTAACCTGTAATTATTGGACATGGAAATATATAGCTTGAAATTACTACTAGAATCTTCAGTAGTGTTCAATAGATCTTCTACTTGAAGTGGACTTGAAATAGTAGCTTGATCTTGAACTTGAAGTGATGTAGAACTCACCCTTGTAGTACTATCTTCATGTCTTGCACTTTTAAACTTCATATGATGATCTTGAAGGTGAACTTTCCATCTTGTTTCACTTGAAGGTGAACTTTCCATCACATGAACAAGGCAAACTCTGAACTGTTTTGTCTCATCAAAATTTGACAACTAAGGGTGCTTTATACATCATGTCACTTACAATCTCCCCCTTTGTCAAATTTGTGACAAAACAAACTTAGAAAACTAAAATACACAAACTTCACACCTTACACTCTTTCACAACATCTACTCCCCCTCAGTCTGATATTTGACTTGTATAGAGTACCTGTATTAACAAATATATCCAAAACATACAATCCACACAAACCACTCATATTAGCACATTGCATTTGATTTAATCAATACTCATAACCATAAAGTCACAAGTGCATCACAAGTCTCTCCCCCTTTTTGTCACAACTTAACGAAGGAAGACAGAATCATAAATAAGTGAAGCACAAAATGATTAAGAGTAAATCATGAGAGTAGCATAAAGAGAGTATCATAAAGAGAGTAACATAAAGAGAGTGTCATCCAAGATTAAGTCATACAATCTAAGAGAAAGTGAAAGTTAAAGTTATACATTCACAAAAAGAACAAAAACTAGTCAGAACCAGAGGAAGAAGGAGGTAGAATGAACGGGTCAATCTGATGAAGTCCCTTAGTAATGTGATGAAAATATTTTCACATATACTTCATTGATGATTTGTGACTATCAGTCATATTGTCTTGTGACACTTTTAACTCAACCACCTTCTCCTCTAAAGAACGAAGGCGCTCATCAAAGTGAGATGGTTGAAAATTAGGATCTGCCTCATCATCGGTTTCTAACTCATCAAAAATATCATCCATTGTAGTGTTTGCAGGCAAGGTGTCTTCATCTTCTACTTCTATGTCCTCGCCACGTTGACCAGGTAAATACTCCAGGTGCATCTTGTCGATGTCAGAGTTATTAAATGGAAAAACAACTATCGGTGCCTCAGCAGGCGGAATAACCACATTACAATGAAGTGTTAATCAAATAGGTAAAAGGGATATAACCATGGCCAGGATCAAGACGAAATTGTATTATGATATAACAGATAAGAGAAGGAAGACATATGGGTATGCTAGACATGACAGAATGAAGAATACGACACACGAAGGAGGTAAGCTCGGCTTTGTTCCCAAACCTAGGGTAGACATTGGCAATAAAAATGCGGTGAAGAACCCTGTATTTGGGCAACATTTGATTGACACGGAGGGCATTACTTGAACTCCATTCAGCATCAAACTGACACAATTTGCGGGTAATTTTACGTCGTTCTGATTCAAATATTCTCTCATCTAGTGTAGGTATAAGAATACCTTCATCATTAACAGTGATGTCCAATAAGCCTAAGATGAGATGTTTATCTACAGGGAACGTCCCTTCTCTAAAATTTATAGAGAAAGTCAGATTATCTAGGGACACTTCACTGATAGATGCATACATCCCTTGAGTAATAGAGAGGTATGCCGGTCCGCCCTAATTTAAAATATTTTTCCAACCAACAATGGTAAGGATGGGAAGAAGATGAAATGGAGCCAAATGATCGACATTAATAGTTCTTTCTACAATGATTTCTCTATTGCGAAGATCCCGAATATACTCCAGGTCTTCCTCAGGTGCCCTTAGGGTTCTAACCCTAAGAGGAGTTTCCCATGAAGAAGAACCAGGAGTTACTTTCTTCTTATATCGAATATCCAATGGATGATTGCAATAGAGAGAATAAAAAAACAGAGAATGAGTTTCAAAGAGATCAGATTTTATAGCTAAAACCCTCAAAAAATGGAATGAAAATCCCAAATTGACTACAAAATGATGTTAAAGATGCATACAAGAACCTAAATATAAAAGGAAATTGAAAATGAAGCACTTACAACGATCCTATGATGATGGGTTCGATGAGTCGAGAGAGGGTGTAAGGCCCATATCCTAGACCGTAGGGTTCCGCGGTGCTCCCGGTCGAATTCCGACGACCTGCGATCTGTTATTGGCATTTGCGCGCGATCCTGAGTCGTATGTCGTATATTAGAGTCAACTCAAACCGAGACTTGTACCCTTGCGATAGCGCCATCATCGCGGTTCTGACGCCGTGTATTACGCACTAAGGCGATACCCGTGCCATGAGATGTGGGCCCGCGTTCAGTTAAGGAAAACACAGTGTGTTGCAAATTCCAAGAGAAATATCAAATCAATCACATCAAATGTCAAGTACCACATCCGATCCTCAAGTACAAGTAACCCTTGACTCTCTTACAACCAAGTTCCCTAAAGTCAACTCTCCCCATCACCCATCACTCACTCACCATCCCTCTCTCCCATCACGTCTCTCCCATCACCTCCCTCTCTCTCTCATTTCTTCATTTTCAAGCAATTCACAAAGGAGGAAACGTCCATGGCTTCTAAGGAGAAAAAGAGAGGAGCTAGTGTGTCCCACCTTCCTACCTCCCATCTCCACCATCCAAAGTCTATCTCGACCGTTGAATCATACCCCTGGAGATTTAGATTGCATTGACGGAAGAAGGAAGCAGAGATCTAACGGTGGGTGTTTTATGATTTAATTTTTGTGATTTGAGGGCCCACATATGGTGGGACCCATCTTGATCTATATATGACAACCATGAAGGGCCCATAGTGGCGGGGTCCCTCCATCACCATCTGATCTCTCCTCTTTCTCTTTCTCTCGCTTCCCCTTCTTTGTATGGTAATGATGATGATGTGATGTGTGGCCCACCATGATGTTTACACCCACGCCATCTACAAGTGGACCCCATCCATGTGGGACACACCATGATGTTTATATGACATCCCAATTGTCCATCTAGGACGTGGCCCACCCCATGCGTGTGGGTGGGGCCCTCCTTGATGTATTTATCCACACCCAGATCCATAGCTCTAGTGGCAGACTGAGTGAAAGATACCTTGTTTCTACAGTGAGATGTGGACGAACAATGAGAGTGGCTAACTGTGAGGTGTGAATTGTCAGTGTGGGTGGCTAGCAGTGGGGTGTGACTGACGGTGGGGTGGGTGCTAACAGTGAGGTGTGAAGGGACAGTGGGGTCCGTGGGACCCACCCACGTCATCCACTCATCTTTATGGGCCACACAATGATACGTGTGGGGCATCCACCGTCCCTGGACGGTGGGACCCACCCCTCGTGTGGGGCTACCTGTGATGTATGTGTATGTCCAGGCCGTCCAGAGCCTAGATGTTGTATATTTATTAAATATAATATTAATATATTATATTATATTAGTATAATATATGATATGATATATTATATATTATATTATAATGTAATATAATATTATATATTTAATACAAATGTTATGGTGGGCCCTACATGGGACCCACCTCTGCTTCTTTTAAAAAAGCAGCAAAGGCTGCATATTAGTATATAATATAATATTAATATGTTATATTTCATATATATGTTATAGTGGGCCCTACGTGGAACCCACCTCTCTTTTCTTTAAAGAGGCAGCAATGTTGCTCGTACAACAGCTATGTAGCTGCTCTCTCTCTCTTTCTCTCTCTCTCTCTCTCTCTCTCTCTCTCTCTCTCTCTTAAACGACAGTGCATTCCACAGGTCCTACATAATGGACGTGTACATCCAAGCTGTTCTGACGGTAGGACCCACTCCAGATGTATGTGATTCATCCCTGTGGCGTGGGCCCTAATGATGTATGTGCTTTATCTACATCGTCCACTGTTTGGACGGTGGGGTCCACCATGATGCATGTGTTGTGTCCAACCGTCCAACCATTTGAGATATCATTTTATGGCATTAGTAAAAGAATGGGTCATATTTAAAGTTCAAGTGGACCCCACCATTTAAATAGTGGACAGTAACATTCACCATTCAAACTTCTAAGGACCACAGCAGTTCCCACTCAAGTTGATATTTGGTTTTCACTTCATTTATCTCTATTTTAACCTATGAATTGGTCGGATCTCAAAAAAATACATAAAGGTGAGCCCAATTTGATACATATGAGGCTCATCGGCACGGCCTATTTGATATACATGAAGCACATTGGTGCGACCCAAATAATGCGGCCCATGTGATGTGGGCCACTTGACATATGAGGCCCATGGGTGAGGCCATTGTGATGTATTCGAGGCCCATGGGCGAAGCCCATTGTGATGTATTCGAGGCCCATGGGCGAGGCCCATTGTGGTATATTCAAGGCCCGTGGGCGTGGGCCATTGTAATTCATTTGAGGCCCTTGTACAATGCCCAACACAATATATGGGAGGCCCATAATGGGCCCAACGTGATGTATGTGTGGCTGATACGTTGTGTATGAATCCCTTATATGGGCCACTCCTTGGGAGCAATGTTGATTAGATGTCCACATTGATGGGCAATGACGGTTGAATGTCCACATTGCGACCTTCGCTTAGGCCTTGTTAGGCCCATTCTCATCATTCTCTTAGTGGGTTAACCCAAATAAGTGGGCCCCATTCGCCATAAATGGATGGCTCCGTGTCATTGGATTTGATATAACCACGGCTAAGGGTCAATCTTTATATGATGGTTCAATCGATCGTTCATATATGGATCCCACTGTGTATCGAGGCCGATTGTATAGGCCAATTCCGATTGTCAAGACCGATTGTATAAGCCGATTCTGATTGTCGAGGCCAAGTATCGAGGCCGATTCCAATTGTCGAGTTCGAGTATCGAGGCCAATTCTGATTTGACGAGGCCGACTGTATAGGCCGATTCCGATTGTCGAGGCTGAGTATCGAGGTCGATTTCGATTTGTTGAGGCCAACTATATAGGTAAATTTCGATTGTCGAGGCTGATTATCGAGGCCGATTTCGATTTCGATTGTCGAGGCCAATTGTATAAGCCAATTTTGATTCCGATTAACGAGGCCGATTCCGATTGTTGAGGCTGATTATTAAGGCCGATTCCGATTCCGATTCCGATTGTCGAGGCCGAGTATCGAGGCCGATTCCGAGTGTCGATTTCGATTGTTGAGGTCGATTTCGATTGTCGTGGTCGATTTCGATTGCCAAAGCCGATTGTTGAGACCTATGTGATGTATAAGCAACCAGTGTTTAAGGCCTAATGTGATGAATATGAGGTCTATGTGATGAGGCCCATTGTGATGCATTTGAGGGGCAGGCGATGGAGTCCATTTTGATGTATATTAGGCCCATGTGAAAGGCCCATCGTGATGTGTATTAAGCCCTTGAGTGAGGCCCATGGTGTTGTATATTTGGCCCTTGTGTGAGGCCATGGGTCCACTATATGTTAGGCACTATGTGGGCCATTCCTTGGGGGCAATGTTGGTTAAATGTCCACATTGTTGAGGTTGATTGTTGATGCTGGTTATTGATATTGATTTATGAGTATATGATAGCATAACATCATGTACATGCCCATAAGCATCATCTGCATGTTTATTATGAGATGTGGTTGACTATTGCATATGTCATTGGACAGGTTGTTATGAGACTCCCTGATAGGTGGAGATTGTCTCACACGAGCGCACGGTATGCGTAGGATTGATGCATGATTGGACTACATGACTCATGCATCTTGCATTGTGTGATTTTGATTATTGTACGCCCTAGCGACATCAGGGTTGTGACCTCCACAGTCATGTTGTCGATAGTCAGATGGGACACCAGAAGTATTTGGTTCGAGCATCTGGGCACTTTGGATGTCCGTGGGTGAAAGTCCCTAAACCTCCGAGGCCAGGAGACGCCCCAACGTCTAGATCGAGTGGATACATGAGCACTAGAGTGCCGAATACCAGTAGGCCGTATCTCTCACTGTATCGTGGTCGGTTGGGAGGGGGTGTGGCCTTATCTGCCCGAGTGAGAGGGCTATAAGATAGACTAAGTTTGATCAGCTCCCAAATGGGTCCGCTATCGACGAGCTGGGTAGGCATTGGTATACTGCTGGTAGGCGAGTAGTGAGGTCATTTCCACTCACTGGGCTACGGGGCCGGCTGGGGTGGTAGCCAGCTTGGAGTGTACTAGACCCCGGTGATGATCCCAGAGATGTATGGTGCTGATATGTGGACATATTAAGCAGGAGTTGCACACTCATTCATTCATTTACTATTCACTCAGGTTGATGGCGCGTAACTATTTGTTACGTATACTACGCAACTGCCACGATTTCGGTTGGGGCACGCGACTAACCTGAGATCAGGAGTTTACTACATTGAGTCTGACTATCTAAATTTAGGTATGGGACTGGTTTGGATAGAAGTCCCTTGTGATGGACCCCATAGCCTGCGATACTACGTACTATCATCCCAAATTCACTCCAGCTTGTTCATTTCATTCGCACCACATATTGCATTGCATCCACAGCATTTAGCATTTTGGGTTGCCATGTTTCTCCATTGATATGGCCGTTAGCATTCATGCCTTGTGTCGCATACCATTGGTACGGCTGGCGGCACTCATGGACTTATCAGTATATTTTCGCTTACTCTGATATCGTATGATTCATGATCTCGTCAGTAATTCGGCTTACTCTAATATTGTATGGCTTGTGGACTTATCAGTATCTCCGTTTACTCTGATATTACATTCGAAGCATGCATATTCTGCTCACATACTTTCACCACCCACTAAGCTTTCTATAAGCTTATGCATGATGGATGCGTGTAGGTGGCGTTAGGTTTCAATAGCGTGGAGCTTGGAGCATGCAGCGGACCTCGGGAGCTATGATTTTCGATATATGTATTTCCCTTTCAGCATTGTACTCAAATGATTATATTAGTGGATATGTGGTGATGATGTTGTTCTTATGATTTGGGTATACTTGTGGTTATGCTTCTTATAAGACAAATTCATGTTGAAAATCCTCCTTGTAGGATCCAAGGATTGGACTTTGGCGTATGAGTACTAGGAGTCGAGAATGGAGTACTACAGAGGCTGTCGGCACCGAATTCGGCAATCAGGAATTTTGTGAGCCCGGTTTCCAAGTTTGGGGCGTGACAGAGGGCTTGATGAGGAAGATGAAGAAAATGAAGAAATAAAGTGATTTTTCCCTTTTTAAGACACCCACCCATGCTCCTCGATTGGTCGAGTATGTGCTCGACCCATCGAGGCTTGACTGGTCGAGTACGTGCTCAATCAGTCATAACACACTGAAATAATAAATTTTATTTTAAAAAAAAATTATGCATTAAAAAAAATAAAACGTGCAAAAATAACATGATTCAATTAATTTGAATTACACATACCAATATCATGTTTTAATTTGGAAAATCTATTCCTGCCAATCGGTTTCGTCATAATGTCAGCAAGCTGATTTTTGGTCTAGATATATTCTAAAGAAATGTTTTTATCTTCAACCAATTCTCGAATATACTGCTAACGAATGTTTATATGTTTCGTATGAGAATGTTGGATGGGATTTTTTAAAATATTAATTGCGATAAAGTTATTGCAATACAAGATCATTGTATCTTGCGCAATTCCGTAATCATTTAGCATTCTTTTTATCCAAACCAGCTGGGTACATGCATTACCAACTGCAATGTATTCAGCCTCAACTGTGGATAAAGATACTGAACTCTGTTTCTTACTGTGCTAGGAAACTAAACAATTTCCAACAAAAAACATCCACCATTGGTAGACTTTCTATCATCGATGTTCCCCGTCCAGTCAGTATCTGTATATCCAGCTAGTTGAACATTTGTATCATGTGGATACCAGATGTCATGCCCCAAATCCGGGGATAGACAACTTCCGTGATGCCCCGAATCCGGCACTCGACTTGCATACACCAAGTCCCGAGTTCGGCGCATCGACTTGCATACACCAAGTCCCGAGTTCGGCGCACCACAAGGAAGATTTTTCGACTGAATTATTTATTTATTTATTTACATAATAATACCTGAGCATGAAGATCCATGATCAAAATACCAAGCAACACTCTCCATTATAAGTCTTGATGGTTACAAGTACAATGCTTTTCAAAAGGTACACAATATCAACATTGTCAATTCGAAAAATAGATACAATGCATCGAGAAAGCTAAGTCTTCCAAGTTACTCCTACCCTGAAAAAAATGGGGAATAGGAAGCTTAGACAAAAGGCTTAGTGAGTACACACGTGTGTGCAGTGTGTCCTACATGCAAGCAAGATAAATATGCCATAAAGAAATCATGTATGACGAAAGACGTATAGTATGTAAGGTATAATGCCGATGTCAATGTCAATGCAATACATATTGTCATGCCCCAAATCCGGAAATCGGATTCACTGGAATCCCTATCACCGAATCTAATGCCGACATCCTCCGTAGTACCCCATTCTCGGATCCTAGCGTCCATACGCCAGATTCTGATCTTGGGATCCTACGAGGATTTTTTTTTAATGTACATTTAACTCAAAATAAGCATAACCACAAGATTACCCAATTCACAAAGGCAATATCATCATCACATATCCACTAATATAATCATTTGAGTACAATGCTGAAAGAGAAATACATAAATCGAAAATCAAGCTCCAGAGGACCGCTGTACGCTCCAAGCTCGACACTGCTACAACCTAACATCACCTGCACGCATCTATCGTGCATAAGCTTATAGAAAGCTTAGAGGGTGGTGTAAGTGTGTGCACAAGGTAAGTGCCAAGTGTCCAATACAATGCTATCATCATACAGTACCGAAAATACTAGTAATCCATAAATGGTACAAAATTGAAATAAACAGAATCACTGACAAGATCATGAATTACCAGAGTAAGCAGAAATACTAGTAAGAATCACAAATTATACGATAACAGAGTAAGCGGAAACACGAACAAGTCCATGAGTCAATCAATATCAGAATATGCAATATAGAACAGCTATGCAAATGAGGAGTCATAAAGAGCCAATTATCAAATGTCGAGGATGCAATGCAGTATGCAGTTCCCAATGAGTCCATGAATAACATCAACCCTATCTAGACCATATATATGTATAAACATAGTAACCCAAGATGCAATATGCCGCAGATGTAATGCGATATGTGTGCGAATGGAATGACCATGCTGGAGTGTGAAGTCGGGATGATAGTACATAGTATCGCAGGCTACGGGGTCCACCACAAAGGACTTCTATCCAAACTAGTCTCATACCTAAATTTGGATAGTCAGACTCAACGTGGTAAACTCCTGACCTCAGGTTAGTCGCGCGCCCAACCGAAATCCTTGTCATAACGAAGGTACACAACAATTACTTGTGCACCACCAGCCCAAGTGGATAGTGAATGAATGAATGAACGAGCATGCAACTCCTACTCAATAAGTCCACATATCAGTACGGTTCCTCTCTAGAAAATCACCGGGGTCTATTACACTCCAAATCAGGTCGCCGCCCCATCGCGCGCAACAAGGTGAGTGGAAGAGACCTCACTATTCGCTTGCCAATATCGGGCCCGGCTCGTCGATAGCGGACCCATTCCTCGAGCTGGTCAAACTCAGCCTAACATTGTCCCCTCCTGTCGGGTAGGTAAGGCCGCACCCCCTTCCAACCGACCAGACACAGTGGGAGACAAGGCCTACCGGTATACGGCCCTCATGCGCTCATGCATCCACTCGGTCTAGACGTTGGAGCAACCTTTGGAACCAAGAAGGTTTAGGGACTTTCACCCAGGGATATCTATAGCACCCCATGTAGAACAGATTTTCGGTATTCCATCTAGCCATCCACGAAATACCTATGGAGGCTACGACCCTGATGTCGCTAAGGCGTACAATAATCACAACACACAATGCAAGATGCATGAGTTACACAGTGCAATCATGCATAAATCCTGCGCATACCGTGCGCTCATGTGGGACAACTCCGCCTATCAGGGAGCCCCATGAATAACCTGCCCTATGGCATATGCGATGGTCAATCACATCTCATAACAAACATGCAGATGATACGTATGTATTATGATGCTATGCTGTCACATACTTATAATCGGTATCAATAACTAGCATCAACAATCGGCCTCGACAATGTGGACATCTAACCAACATTGCCCCAAGGAATGACCCTCATAAGGCCAAACACATAATAGGCCCACGACCTCACACAAAGGTCTAATATACAACACAATGGGCCTTACTCAAGGGCCACATATACACAACAGGTGGGCCCTGCTCATGGGCCTCAAATACATGACATGTGGGCCCTACACATGGGTCTCGAATACATCAAATGGGTCATGCATCATGGGCCTAATACATATCACAATGGGCCTTGCCCATAGGCCACGAATACATCACAATGGGCCTTGAATACATCACAATAGGCCTTGCCCATGAGCCTCAAATACATTACAATGGGCCTTGCCCATGGGCCTCAAATACATCACAATGGGCCTCAACTACGGGTCGCATATACATCATATAGGTTTCGATAATCGGCCTTGGCAATCGAAATCAGCCTTGACAAATCGAAATTGGCCTTAATAAACGGAATCGGCCTATACAATCGGCCTCGACCATCGGAATCGGCCTCGGTAACGACAATAGGAACCGATCGATAATCAGAATCGGAAAATCAGTCACGTATATCGGAATCGGCAATCGGCCACGACAATTAAGATCGATCGATAATCAGAATCGGCAAATCGCTCACGTTAATTGGAATCGGCAATCGGCCACGAAAATCGGGATCGATCGATAATCAGAATCGGTAAATTGGTCACGTCAATCGGAATCGGCAATCGGCCACGATAATCGGGATCAATCGATATTCAGAATCAGCAAATCGATCACGTCAATCGAAATCGGTAATCGACCACGACAATCGGGATCAATCGATAATCAGAATCGGCAAATCGGTCACGTCAATCGATAATTGACAATCGGCCACGATAATCGGGATCGATCGATAATCAGAATCGGTAAATCAGACACGTCAATCGGAATCGGCAATCGGCCACGACAATCGGGATCGATCGATAATTAGAATTGGTAAATCGGTCACATCAATTGGCCTCGACAATCGGCCTTGGCAATCGAAATCGGCCTTGGCAATCGAAATCGGCCTTGACAAATCGAAATTGGCCTTAACAAACGGAATCGACACTCGGAATCGGCCTCGACCATCGGAATCGGCCTCGATAACGACAATAGGAACTGATCGATAATCAGAATCGACAAATCAGTCACGTATATCGGAATCGGCAATTGGCCACGACAATCAGGATCGATCGATAATCAGAATCGGCAAATCGCTCACGTCAATTGGAATCGGCAATCGGCCACGAAAATCAGGATCGATCGAAAATCAGAATCGGTAAATTGGTCACGTCAATCGGAATCGGCAATCAGCCACGACAATCAGGATCGATCGATATTCAGAATCGGCAAATCAATCACGTCAATCGATAATCGACCACGACAATCGGGATCCATCGATAATCAGAATCGGCAAATCGGTCACGTCAATCGATAATCGACAATCGACCACGATAATCGGGATCGATCGATAATCAGAATCGGTAAATCGGTTACGTCAATCGGAATCGGCAATCGGCCACGACAATCGGAATCGATCGATAATCAGAATCGGTAAATCGGTCACATCAATTGGCCTCGACAATCGAAAATCGGTAATCAGCCTCTACGCAAGGCGGGATCCCTGTATGGATAGTCGATGATGGACCAAACAATATTAATGGGGCTCAATCGTTTAGGGTTACCCACTAGAGAATGACGAGAATGGGCCTAACCAGGCCCAATGCAAGGTCACAATGTGGACATTCAGCCATCATTGCCCACCAATGTAGACATTTAACCAACATTGCTCCCAAGGAGTGGCTCACATAGGGCCGAACATATAATAGCCCAATGGCCTCACTTATGGGTAATATACGCATCACATTGGGCCTCACTCATGGGCCTCAAATACACAGCATGTGGGCCCTACTCATATACATCAAATGGGCCACGTATCTGGGCCTAAAATATATTCGGGTGGGCCCTATGGATGGGCCATAAATACATCAAGGTAGGGCCCACCATAACGTTCATTTTCTATTCAATTTATTCATACGGTCACAAAGACCTAAATCAAGAAGAAAAACAATATCATATTGATCCAAAACTTCTGTAGCCAAAATGGGGTTTTCAATGATAGACGTTCAATCACCACTATTTTTTTTTTTTTTTGCAGTGTGGTCCACTTGATATGAGATCTGTCTTATTTTTAGTCTCAAGTCGTAAGACGAGATCGCCAAATAGATGGACGGTTTGGACGTTGCACTTACATCAGGGGTGGGGTCCACGTACGTGCCCTATCAGAGGATTGAGTCTGCGCCATTTTTGTGTTTCGAGCCAAAGACGAGCTCGCCAGGTGAATGGACGATGTGGATACGAATATACATCACGGTGGACTCCACCCATCCAAATGGCGAATGGACGGCATGGATACAAATATTCATCACGGTGGACTCGACGGTCCCGTGGACCGAGCGGATATACTGGGTCCCATCGTCCCATGGACGGTATAGATGAAACACATACATTGTGCGGACCCACAAAACTTGCTGACGTCCTACACAGCAGGTGGGCTCCACCTTTTGGATGGTATAGATGAAACACATGTAGCTTGTGTGACCACAAAGCTGCTGACGCCAAACAGCTGGCGGACCCACGGAACTTACTGATGTCCGCCCAACAGCTATATGCTGCTGGATGGACAGCTTGCACATGTGCATGGAATGTGGTCCCACCGTCCTGTAATCTGAACGGTGCAGACCTGGATTGCATATCAAGGTGGGTTCCACGTGGGGCCATCACATATGGTATGTTACATATATGTATATAAATATATATAATATTATATTATAACTCTCCAGCTACTGATCACTACAAACGTCTAGGCCTAGGACGGCCTGGATTTTAAACACGTACACCACTTGTTGCTATCACGGGTGGACGACGTGGATTCACACGTACGGAAAGGGGTTTTACGTCCATCACCTGGGCGGCACGGATGAAACACATATTTCTGGTGGGGTCCACAACTGGACGGTGTGAAGCAAATCCCACATCATGGTGGTTCACGTCCAAACGCTGGACGGTCTAGACAATCTGGATAAAACACCACGTCATGGTGGGCCCCATAGAGATGGATGGTGGGGATTAAAGTTGTCAGAGGTGGGGCAGCCCTGCACCATCCAAGCTCTCCATCACCGTCCAAATCATCTGGACGGTGCGGATGAAACAAACACATCACGGTGTGGCCCTCAAGCCTTGCTGACGCTACCAACAGCTACATAGCTGGGTGAAATACCCCACCCAATCAACCTCCAAGGTGGGTCCACGTGTCATCAAGGTGGCCCCACGTGCTGCGCATGTGTGATGGGGGTATAAAACACATACAATTAAGGTGGGTTTCAGCTGGACGGTGCAAATAAAACTCATCAATCACAGTGGCCCCTGATGGATGGTATGCTTACAACACATACCTCATAGCCAGTCTACAAAGCGTGTTGGCGTCCATGTGAATGGACGGTCAGGACATTCATTAGGTAAGCTCCACCGTCCATTGCTGGACGGTGGACAGTATGGGTATAACACTTAAGTCCATGGGCTCCACATACTGGAGATGGATGAACGGTGTTGGATATAGCAGGTACCTCGTGATCGGGGCCCTAACCGATGTCATTCAGCTGAGAGCTGCGTGGGCCCCACTGAATTTAGTGACATTAATACCACAACAGCTATATGCTGTTGTGTAACCGTGGGACCTACATAACTTGCTGGTTGTCAGTACAGCAGCTACTGTTGCATGGTGTGGCCTGCTGGCCCACCATCCAGATGAATGGCTGGGATATAATGCATAAATCAAGGTGGCCCACGGCTGGACAACACCTATCCCAGGTGGGTACCACCATCTAGTCCATCAGGACGGTGTGAAAATAACATATACATCACGGCGGACCACACATGAGGGCAGTGTGGATCAACATCAAGGTGGGCCACAAAATGGAAAGAGAGAGAGAGAAGCACCCACCTCCAGACCTTGAACTCCTCCTTCCTCCAAGAGATCTTATAGCTCCAAGGAGGGTGATTTAACGGTCGAGATGGGATTTGGTGAGTCAGATTAGTAGGGAAAATGAGTGGGAGGTGGCTTGATTTTGGGTGGCTTGGACATTTCAAGCTTGCAACGATGGAGGTAAAATGAAGAAGAAAGAGGGAGGGAGAGAGAGATAGGAGAGAAAGGGAATAAGCCATTATGGCTAGTAATAATGGGTTGTAAGGGGTTGTAATTAATGGGTGCTGAAAATAAAGAGTGCATTTATGGGGTAGGTTAGGTAAGGGGTAGGTTAGGTTGTAGAATAGGGTGATGTCATCCCTAGGATGACATCATCCTCATTATGATTATGGGAAAATGTGTATACTATGGCCCGCGACGTGCGGTCCACCGCCATGATCGTGCATGGGTCATATCTTGAGATCTAAACGTCAGATTGATGCATGAGATGCGGCATCGGATTCGCGGCGACGGCGCGGTTGCTAGGATACAAGTCTCGAGTTGAGTCAACTCGGGTTGAAAGCGTGTGAATCAGGGTCGGCACAAACGCCGCTTAAAGGGCGAAGGTTACCGAAATTTGACCGGGGAGACCGCGGAAGCCTATGGAACGGTACGGTCTAGAATACGGGTCTTACAATATGCATTATAGTAATACTCCGAGTCAATGCTATCAGTATCACCAAGTCATATTTTCATTTCTCCTATACCACAGCCATAATCGTATTACACACATCCGTAATCACATCATCATCATCATATTGTCATGCCATAATCATACAATATTGAAAATACTTGTAAGATCATGAATCATACGATATTAGAGTAAACAGAAATACTGACCTGTCCATGAGTCATATAATATCAAAGTACACAATACAGATCAGCTATGCAAATGAGGAGTCATAAAGAGCCAAATATTATATGCCGAGGATGCAATGCAATATACAATTCCTAATGAGTTTACGAATACCGTCGGCCATATCTAGATGTAAAAACACAGTAACCCAAAATGTCATATGTCACGGATGTAATGCAATATGCGATGCAAATGAAATGACCATGCTGGAGTGTGAAGTCGGGATGATAGTACGTAGTATCGCAAGCTATGGGGTCCATCACAAGGAACTTCTATCCAAACCAGTCTCATACCTAATTTGGATAGTCAGACTCAATGGGGTAAACTCCTAATCTTAGGTTAGTCGCGCACCTAAACGAAATTATGACCATGCAAAGGTACACGTAACAAACAGTTGCGCACCATCAGCCCAAGTGGATAGTGAATGAATGAATCAGTATGCAATTCCTGCTAAATAAATCCACATATCAGTACAGTTCCTTTCTGTGATCATCACCGGGGTCCAGTACACTCTACATGCAAATCGCCGCCCACTGACGCACGACCATGCAATTGGAAGAGACCTCACTATCCGCTTGACCAGTAGTGAGCCAATACCTACCCAACACGTCGATAGCGGACCCATTCACGAGCTGGTCAAACTCAGCCTACCTATGCCCCTACCCTCGGGTGAGTAAGGCCACACCCCCTCCCAGCAAACCACGACACAGTAGGAGACGTGGCCTCCTGGTATACGGCACTCGGGCACTCTTGTATCCACTTGGCCTCGACATTGGGGCGTCCTCTGGTACCAAGAGGGTTTAGAGATTTTCACCCAGGGCCATCTATGGCAGTCCGACGCTAGAACAAATTTTTGGTGTCCCGTCTGGCTATCCACGATATGCCTGTGGAGGCTACGGCCTTGATGTCGTCAGGACACACAATGCAAGATGCATGAGTCATACAATCCAGTCATGCATCAATCCTGCGCATACCGTACGCTCATGTGAGATAACCTCCACCTATCAGGGAGTCTCATAACAATCTGCCTAATGACATATGCAATGGTCAACCACATCTTATAATAAACATGCAGATGATGCGTATGGGCACGTATCATGATGCTATGTAGTCACATACTCATAATCAGTATTAATAACCGACATCGACAATTGACCTCGACAATGTGGACATTTAACCAACATTGCCCATCAATGTAGACATTTAACCATCATTGCTCCCAAGGAGTGGTCCACATAGAGCCAAACATCATAGAGGACCCATGACCCCATATAGAGGCCTAATATACACCATAATGGGCCTCACTCAAGGGCCACATATACATCACATCAGGCCTTATCAAAAGGGTCGCATATGTATCACATTGGACTTTACCAAATGGGCTGAAAATACATCATAGTGGGCCTTATCATATGGACTGGAAATATCTCACAATGGGCCACTCATACAGACCTAATATACATCACCATGGGCCTAATATACATCAAGTGGGCTGCATCAACGGGCTGCACACAAATGGGCCTCATACTCGTCAAGTGGGCTACATCAATGGGCCACACTAATGGGCCTCATACTCATCAAGTGGGTTGCATCAATGGGCCTCACTAATGCGGCAACTGCTTTACTAAACTTTCACATAGTCAGGCGGCCAGTACCACAATTTCACATAGTTTAGCAGTCACCTAAGCACCACATAATCATATGGTTGGGCTACACATTCCCCTCATACCCACATGATTTACGATTATCCTCGTCATGCATGATCACAAGATTTATGAGCTACATATTCAACACCATTTTGCCAAATCTAGCTGTCATTCATCCCGTCAGTGATCATATGGTTAAGGGCCACAACAATCATAAATCCACTTAGACAAGTAGTAACACAATTGCCCGAATTTCATACAGTTAGGTGGGTTATAAAAATCACACACTCACATGGTGTGGTGGCCCACTCAACTTCCACCAATTCACATGACTAGTTGGGCCACCCAAAATCTCAAATTCCTATGGCATAGTGATCCACATGATTTCTACCAACCGACGGTCTAAATGAGGAATTACCGTTATAATAGGTACCATGAAAATGACTTATATTGCAGTAAATATATAGGCAACCCCACACTCTAATATGATCTAATTAAAATAGATGAATGGCTGGTAAAACATGTATATTAGGTGGCCCATGATTGTTTAAAAAAGAATAGATGGATATATTTCTCACAAACATTACTGCAGCTCTAGGAAATATTTAACGGTGGACAAATGATCGATATTGTTCCCGTGGCATGAGATTTGAATTTGACTAGTCTATGGGACCATACCCTAAAATGATAAGGATGAACCGATGAATGACATGGATATACATCATACTACAAGGTAGAGTCCATGGTCAAGGAAGCATCCTAGCATATAGGGGGTACATTAGAGCCCAAGAATTTCCAATGGTTATTACTACTGTTTCTACTTGCAGCATGGCCCACCTAAAATTGAGTTCTACTTCATCTTGTGTCCACGAGCAAGAGGTGGGCCCACTTCCCAAGTGACTGGAAAATATAGGCATTGTGGGTATACAACACATGCACCTATGTGGGCTTCACATGCATCACATTATGTCCAGGAAAGTTTTTGTTGGTAAGCATGCAATTCCCTTTCCTTATTATTATTATTATTATTATTATTATTATTATTATTATATTTTGTATAATTGTGGGTCTCGTTGACATGGTGGGGTCCACCCCATGAACAGTTTGTACAACAAACAACATCATAGTTGATACCACCCACTATATGAATGACATGGATATATGGTACATATGTCAGGTGGGGCTCATTACACATGGATGGTCTAAATGACAGACAACTTGGATATATAATACATGTGACGAGTTGGCTCCACGGTCCCATGACTGACCCAACTTTGGTGGCAGTTACACATCACGGTAGAACTCAAAGGATTTAATGGTATGGATTTTTATTTCCACTGTTTCTTATAGTGTGGTCCACCTAAGGCGCAGATCTGCCTCATTCTTTTACTCATGACTTAAAATAGTTTGAAGGAGTTGATGAATGGCCCAGATATACTTTTCATCACCAAGGTGGGCCCCAGAAAAATCTAAGTATTTTGAGTACAATTTCCGCTGTCCAAGTGACATGGCCTGCATGAACTTCTAATCGGCCTGATTTTTGGGACCATACAATAAACGGGGCTAGTAAGATGGATGAATGGTGTGGATTTACCACATACATCATGGTGTAGCCATGATCACCGCTCTCTCTAGACGTCCAGGGAAGGCGTCACCTCCTCCACGCCCCTGTTTTATTTCATTTTATTATTATTATTATTATTATTATTATTATTATTATTATTATTATTATTATTGTTATTATTATTATTATTATTTCTTTTTTGTATATTTCTCATCAAGGTGGGTCACTTGAGAGATCCAGTCCATCTATTGTGTGTGTCTCACTTGGTGGAGGGGTCAGTCCAAGTTTCAGATGCATCAAAATTTCAGGTGGGCCCCAGAAAGTACTTTTATATGTTTTAGCATGTCTTCACATGACTTTTTATGGTGCGGGCCACCTGAGTTCCGTGTACGGCTCATGTTTTTTTGGGTGACCCATTTTTAAATGGGACCCATCAAATTTACGGTGCTGATGTTCGACATACATCATGGTGGGGCCTATGGATGGGACCCACGGTGACGCTGCAGTGTCCAGATGACGCTGGACGTCAGCATAGCAAGGGGCTAACGCTCCTTGCATATAAATGTATTTATTTATTTTTTGTTTTAGTATCGTTTTTCATAGGTGGGGCTCACATTAGGATAATCCACCCCATCTGTTAGATTCTATGGCCCGATATGGATCTAACAAGCCCAATATTCAGCATTTTTTGACGTACAAAAACATCATAGTGGAATAGTCTATTATTATTAAAATCATCTTTTTGATGGTGTGGCCTACCAGATATTTGGATTAGCTTCATTTTTTAGCTCAACGCCTAAAATGATCTGGGCAATCGGATGAACGACATGGGTTAAGTATATACATCATGGGTGGGGCCCATTGTTGACACGCACCCTTACCCCCTTAAACAAGCAGTTGGACGCTGCTTGCTGTAGTGTCCACTGGATGCTGACAGCAATCAGCATCCGCTCCCCTTTGTTTTTTTTGGTTTTTTTTTTAAATTTTTTTTTTTCTAATGTTGTGTGTTGTGCATGTGTGTACATGTGTGAGTGTGTGGTCAGCCCAATGGGCCACACTTTGGGCAGTTTGGATGGCCTACAAAATTCTGGTGGGGCCCACTATCAATGGGTCCCACATAAAGTCTATAAAAAATTATTTTTATTATTAATCTTTTTTATATGTATTTTCCCATGAATCCACACCATTAAACATATCATTATCATCGTATCATCACCATTTTGATCATCTTTTTATATGTACTCTCCTATGTATCCACACCATTGCTTGCATATTTATCATCAAATCGTCACCACTAATAATCATACTATTAATCAAAAAGAAAACAAACCAAGAGATGAATTAGATAGATGGTTGAGATGGATGGAAGGGATGAAATTGATGGTTGAGATGGATGGAAGGAATGGAATTGATGGAGTTGATGGCCCACCAAGATCACTCCTCTCTCTCTCTCTCTCTCTCTCTCTCTCTCTCTCTCTCCATTGTAGGAAATGGTGAAAATGATAAGGGATGGAGGGGTATTTGTAGGGAAATGGGTAAAATTCTTGGTTAGGTTAGGCTAATGTGATTAATGTTAGCTTAGGCTAGGATTATGAAAATTAATTTATGATTTGTAATTAATGGTGGGTTAAAGGAGCATGGGATGACATAGTGTGATGATGTCATGCTTAAGGTGTGGCATGGAAAAGAGTTGACTTGAGGTGTACATGAGAGAGGGAGGGGTATGGGTGTGTGACATCACACACATGGGTAGAGATTCTCTCACCCATGTGTGGCATGTACATGTGTGCATGGCATGTGTTGTGCACATGTGTGGAATGGAGTACATGGCACCTTGCGCACATGATATACTAATGATTCTTCACGGCGTATCTGACTAACGGATTATCGTACCGATGCATGGGTGGTACCTACGCGATCACAGCGACGGGGCGGTCGATATGAAATAGGATTCAAGGTCTTGGGGTTCCGGTCAGTTGGGTGTGTACTATGAACGACCAATCTAGGTCTAGCTAAGGGTGTTGATCATCGTGTACATAAGCATAGAAAATCATACGGAATAGACGGGGTCTTACACCAGAGGCCTAAATTAGCAGTACTTGTAACATATCTAATAATGCATTTGACAATAATAAGATGTGATTCTTTTGGATCTGATTGATATCTAACACAGATACGTACACTGAATGCAACATCTAGTCTACTAGCAGTTAAGTATAAGAGACTACCAATCATGCTACGATATAAACAAGAGTCTATACTTTTACCTGTTTCATCCTTTGAAAGTTTGAGAGTCGTACTCATAGGAGTATCAAATTTCTTAGCATTCTCGAATCCAAATTTCTTAACCAAATTTAAGGTAAACTTGGTTTGAGAAGTCTAGATACTCTCTTCTAGCTGTTTAATGTGCAAGCTTAGAAAGTAGTTCTATTCTCCAACCATACTCATCTCGAACTTGGATTTCATAAGCTCTGCAAACTCAACGGACAAGTTAGTGCTTGTAGAACCATAGATAATATCAACATATATCTGTACAATTAGTATGTGATAATTATAGTTTTTAACAAACAAAGTTTTATCAACACTTCCCATAACAAAATTGTGACTGAGTAAAAACTTAGTCAGCTTCTCATACCATGCCCTAAGAGCTTGTTTCAAACCGTAAAGTGCATCTCACAAAATTTTCAATTGCCGAATCTGGCACCGACAGCCTCCGTAGTACCCCATTCTCGGCTCTCGGTACCCATATACCAGCTTCCGATCCTGGGATACCATAAGGAGGATTTTCAACATGAACTTATTCCATAATAGGCATAACCAAAGGCATAATCCACGAACAATAACCAGAACTCCATCACAAAATCCACTATGATAAAGAAACTTTACGATACAATGCGCTGAAAGGGAAGTACAATGATAATAATAACAAACTCCAGAAGCTCTGCGGCACGCTCCTGCTCTTGCTCAGCTACGGTCTAGCGTCACCTGCACGCATCAATCATGCATAAGCTTATAGAAAGCTTAGAGGGTGGTGAAAGCGTGTGTGTAAGGTAGTAATGTAAGTATGTAATATCAGAGTAATGTGGAAACATGCTGATAAGTTCATGAATGCGATCAACCATACCAATGCTATGCGATACAAGGCATGAATGTTATTGGCCATACCAAGGCTAAACAATGCAAGGCATGAATGCTATCGGCCGCACCAAGGCCATACGATGTAAGGCCTACATAGCCAATGTCATGTGCAAGATGCAGCTCAAGCATACCAATCCACATATCAATCCAGCTCATCATTAGAGCATCATATATCAATACAGTTCTCTTTAGATAATCACCGGGGTCCAATACTGTAACGTCCTGGAATTTTGCTAACTTAAAGTTAGACGTCCTTGGGCAATGGGTCTATCATAGCACCTTATTGACTTCTTAAAACTCAATCCTAAAGTCTAAAATCTCCTTTCAACCCATTTCCTTCAAAATCTCACCTTTCACCACCTTATTCTTCAAAATGTTCTAATTACTTTCATACTAGACACTAATAATAAAGTTTAAATGATAAAGAACAATACTTAAACTAAAATTTACTATAAATAGTAAATATATAAATCAAAATGGGTTTTTGACAATTAACCATATGTAATATCACAAAATAAATAGGATATTTGGATAGAACAACTTCTCCTACTTCAAAATCATATATTGCACGTCGAATAACTCATTCCAATTTATAAAATACACCCGTTTCAAAAGTCGTGTGGCAGAACCACCACCAGACAGCACAACGCCCGGTCGGCGTCGCGCCGCCGGTGCACCGAATTTCGGTGGACCCTCGCTACAATTTTCTACACTTTTTGACCGACTTCAAAAAGTCATATCTCCCTCCATATAACTCCGATTTAGGTGATTCAAAAGCCATATTGAAGCTTAATATGTCTAGTTTCATGTAAAAATAAGTGAAAATAAAATAAAAATTTTAATATAGTTAAATCTAGGTTGATGTGATAATGTCAAAAAATTATTAGTTTGGACAGTTGCTACTTCTAGAATTTTTAGAATTTTTCTAGAACATGAAATCTAATGAAATTTGGTGGTGATAAAGTATACTTGATGAAGAACTACTAAAAAAATAATTAAAATAATATACTAACTAGAAGTGCCAAAAAGGGACATAGAACTACCCTAGGACCTTATTCTGTCGTAATTAGGGTAGAATTTAGTTAAGTACTAAACTAAATAATTGATGGACTTAGCTCGAACCGCTATCTATATGAATGACAAAATCCAAAACTATTAAAATTGCTAACTCAACATTACTTAAAAACCTTAGAGAAATCCCAAAACCTAGTTGCCCTCGGGAGCACATTGAAACTTCATATCGGACCTGAACTACGCGTCGAAAGTCCGATGACTGCGAAACTACGCGTCGAAAGTCCGATAACTTCATATCGGACCTTATTAGGCTTGACAACCATCGCAAGAATTGAGCCCAAATAGTATCAAGAAACACACAACTTGAGCCTTGAGCGAAGTGTGTGAGAAACGTGAATATCTTTTGAAAATGCATTGAAACTTAAGTGAATTGGACCATTCGCTTACGAGCAAAATTGAAAACTTCAAATCGTAAGATTCTGACCTAACTTCACCCATGGATTAGGGAGATTTCCCTGCACATATCGGTATACTTGTGGCCCTGATCGAGCGACAACAACCGTTGATCTGACACAGGTCCTCCACGGTCGATCTGCTAATCTGATCGGACCGAAATCGCAGATCCATAGTCAGGGAACTTGCTCTGTGCCGTTTGTGAGTAATGGACCTCCATATGAGTCCCGTTTGCCCGAAACGGACACCCTTTGGCTATAACCTAAATATACCATGGCCCTAGGGCCATTGACGTCAGTTCTGGGCCTATATAATGCCCTTAAACCACCCCATTCCCATTCCATACGAAATTCTCTAACCCTAGGAGAGAGAAGAGAAAAGAAGAGAAAAGTGTGAGGAGAGAAGAGAAAGAGTGGGAGATCGTTGCTAGGATTCTCTCCCACAACTCCACGCCTCGATTCACCTCCTCACCGTCACTACACGAACCATTCCAACTTCGATTTGGGTAAGAAATCCTAACCCTAATCTTGTCTAGGAATCCAAATAGAGAAATTGATGAAATAACTAACCTATTTCAATGTTTAGGTAACCGTTGTTCTGTATACGGGGACGTAGGATTCGAACCGAGTTCGAAACGAGCAATCCGACGAAAAGTGTGGACTATAAACATTTACGTTATGGTTTTCAATGCTTTCAATGTCTACTAATGATTTATGTCTGACTTGATTATTGCCATATTGTTGTAGAGATGCCGATTCCTGTATAATATACATGTATAAATTGTGTTAGATAAAAGATGCATTTCATGTGTTTGTTGAAATGTTTAAATGAACTTGAAATTATGATTTACACTTGATATGATTTCTAATCTAAGATCCATTTTTGTTGTATGCGTTATAACCTATGTTGTGTAGAAATTTGTTATGGTTCATGTCATAACTAACCTAGTCTATGTATTTGGTATAGTGTAGTCTAAGTGTTTGTTAAATTGTCTAAATGAGAAATTGTTGATGATTTGTACTTCTATGAGTATTAAGATAGCATTTTGCATTACCTTGCATGTATGTATAATTTATTTCATGTAATCATATTTGCCACCACGAAACTTATGGATAAAATGCAAGTGTTTGTTAACATGTTCAATATGTTTGATAAAATGCTCAAATGAGTGTTGTATTTGGATTGTTTATTAAATGCTTATATGATTATCCCATATATCCACATGCTGCATTTGAGTATGATTAGGACTACTACGTAGTCCAGGCAATCGGTAACAATTTCTGCTCGAGTGGCTCAACTAGTCTCGCCACGTTTGATACATTCGGTGAATCCGGGTCGTACAATGATTGTCGACAATGGTTAGGCCACGTGGAGTGCTTTTGCGCTCGTACCAATTGAACTTGTCTAATAAACCGATTGACCTGTTGTGTGTTTACCGTGTATGGACACTACTACTTGAATTTAGGTACCCCTTACCAATGTAAAGAACCGTTTCAACCATGGTACCACGATCTGCTAAGACTCATGAGCCGGGCATGGTGGTATGGGATACCGTGGTCGAGCTGTCAGCTTACGCTAGGGTGACGAGCCTCCCCGTAGCGACCAGTGAGTAACCCAAACTCGTGAGTCGGGCATGGTGGTATGGGACACCGTGTTCGAGTTATCGGCCTACACTAGTGCAGCTTAGTTATGGTCCAGCGTGGGTTGGTGTGAACCGTCTGATCCGGACCCCCTTCGAAAATAGCACTCCAGTTGGTAGGGCGTTGGTGATGTGACCTCGAGTATAAACTTTTGAATTTGCCTTTCGATTACTTTTTATTAGGGGTGATGCCCTACAACTTGCCTATCGTATGTGATTAACTAGGATTGACGACCTTAGATAGATCCCTGTTTGGGTTAATGATATAAAGGGAGGTACCTTAGCATCTCAAACCTGCGGTACGAATAAGTCTAATTAATTACTTGCTTAACACGACCATGTACCGCATTGTATGTGCTTTGGCGAGGAAGTGCACGTTTAGGGAGTTTGCCATGTGCGAATGGTTAATGAAGTTGATTGAGGGAGTGTAGGCGAGGGCATACATCATTACAGCATATCATCCCTGCATTAATAAAAGTAGTTACAAATGTTTATTGTATTGCCTTATTATTACTGCTTGATTTACTTGATAACATGTTAACCTTTGCTTTATAGTTCCACTGAATTAGCTACTCATTCCCACCTAGGATGGTGTTTTAAAAACACCAACCAGACTCTGTTGTAGATGCAGGTAATGACGGAGTCTATGTAGCTGAAATGGATGTCATGGACGAGGAGGAGGGATTCTCCTATGTTCAGCTATCAGGCGGGTCTTCGTAGACCTTGTTCTGATTCGACGGGATTATAAGGTTACATGGATTAGTTGGACACTTTATAATTTGCTATTTTGTAAATTTTGAAACAATACGTGTATATATTCAACCCTGTTACATTATCATATTCTGGAGACAGATAACCGCTTACTTATTTCGATACATATATTCCAGTGTTTCGCTTGCTTAATTACGTTATCTCTGGAGTATGATATGATGTTTTAGTATAGTCTCACTCATGTTTAATTCATTGATATGGATGACATCTAAACATCATTATCCATGTTGCATAAGTTATGCATTGGATTTCGGGAGTAGATCTTTGATTGACCCCCAAAATTCAGGGTGTTACAAATACAATATACAACACATTGTCGCCCTACACTGGACGCATAACCGTGCAAGCGGAAGAGACCTCACAATCCGCCTGGCCAATAGTCAGCCAATATCTATCCGGCACGTCGATAGCATACCCATTTACGAGTTGGTCATACTCAGCCTAGCAATTTCTTACTACCCTCGGACGGGTAAGGCCACACCCCCTTCCAACCGACTACGACACAGTGGGAGACATGACCTCCTGGTATTCAGCCCTCATGCGCTCATGTATCAACTCAGTCTCGATGTTGGAGCATCTTTCGGTACCGTCAGGTTTAGGGACTTTCACCCAAGGACATCCTTCGCGTCCCATGTAAAGAGAAGATTTTTTGTGTTCAATCCTGTCATCCACGATATGCTTGCGGAGGATATGGTCATGATATCGCTAAGGCATACAGTAATCACAACACACAATGTAAGATGCATGAGTCATACAATCCAGTCATGCATCATTCTAGCGCATACATTGCGCTCATGTGAGACAACTCTACCTATCAGGGAGTCTCATAAGCAACCTACCTAATGACACATGCAATGGTCAACCATATCTCATAACAAACATGCAGATGATGCGTATGGGCATGTATCATGATATTATGCTATCACATACTCATAACAGATATCGATAACTGGCCTATATACAAGCAGGGGTCCATAGATGGACAATCGACACTACGTGAAAAATGGAAAAAAAAAGGACGGATTTTGAGACGGTTGTGGACTGTCTGCAAAATTCCTTAGTTTAAAGATGGTTTAGAGACGGCCGTAAACCGTCTCTAAAATTTTAGACGGCTCTTGACCGTCCTTAATATTGTCTTTAAAATGTTGAACGTCCACAAATCATTTGAGGCGGTCAGAATCCGCGTTAACCGCGGAGAAAAGACGGCTATCGACCGTCTGGAATAAAAGACGGTCTTTGATCGTCTTATATGAGGTCATCTGAGACGGTCAATGAACGTTCACATTAGAGACAGTCACTGGTCGTCTTTTACTAGTAATCTGAAACTGTCAAACACGATCTGTATTAGTGACGGTCCTTAGCTGTCTTATAGCGGTCGTTTGAGACTGTCTGCATTAGAGACGGTCCTTAGCCGTCTTATAGTGGTCATTTGAGACTGTCAAAGACCGTGTGCGTTAGAGACGGTCCTAAACCGTCTTTAATGCTCAGGTCAAAAATTAAGAAGTTCAAAAAAATTATGAATTTTGAAAAAAAAAAAAAAAAGTTGAGAAGCTTAGAAAAATAATTAACAATGTTTAAGAAAATTTTAGATTTTGAAAAAAAAAAAAAACTGTGATTTTATAAAAATCTAGATTTTTTTAAAAAAAAATTAAGAACTTTAAATAATGTTAATAATTTTGAAAAAAAAATTCACTAAAAAATGATATTTTGAAAAAGAAAATTTTAAAAATTAAACAAAATTGTGAAAAAATTGACAAATTGTAAAAAAATATATATTTTAGAAAAGAAAACTAGATTTTGTATTTTGAAAAGAAAAATTGAAAAGTTATATAACAAAAGTGAGATTAAAAAATGATATTTTGAAAAAGAAAATTTAAAAAATTAAACAAAATTGTGAAAAAAAAAAATGACAAATTGTAAAAAAAAATATATTTTTTTTAAAAAAGAAAACTAGATTTTGTATTTTGACAAGAAAATTTGAAAAGTTAGATAACAAAAGTGAGATTTTGATGATGTATTGTATATCCTTGCCGCCCCTATGTTTCTTTAACCTATTTTTGGGTCGGGTATAAAAAATTGTGTAGATTTAAATCTTAAGTGGACTACACTAGAAAGAATAATAATATAGTACCTCGCCATTAAAAATTATAAAGAGCCCATCATAAGGTTTTAGTAATTTTTATTTACAATCCAACTTGTTGATAATGTAAAGAAGACCTAGATGAAGGTAAACTACAAAGATCAAATTGATCCAAACCTTTTGTGGCCTTCAAAAGGTTTTTAATAGTTATTAATCATTGTTTTGATTGGTATGGCCCATCTGAGATTATTGAGTTCTTATTATTTGAAATCGCATCCTAAAATATGATGGAAAAATATGTGGACAGTGTCGATATACATAAAATATCTCAAGGTGGGCCCTACACAGTTAGAGTAACACCCATGAAGGAGTTACCTAAATAGTGAAATGGTACTACTATAAGGTCACCTCATGGGAACTTCCCATGAGGTTAATCTGTGTGCGCCCCACCATGATGTGTGTAGAACATCAACACCATGCATTTGATGTGTCCCCTTTAAGTCCAAAAATCAGTCATATACGAAACTCAGGTGGGCCATAGCATCTAAAACTATGTGAAGACATCCCTAAAACATATAAAAGCATTTGGTGGGGCCCACATGAGTTTTAGATGTGTATGAAACTTGGTCTGACTCCTCATCCAAGTGGGTCACACATAATGAATGGGCTGGATCTATGAACCACATCTAGATGGGCCCAACAAATGAGTTTTGAATGTTTTAATGGGAGGGTAACCCTCTCAACTATAGTATGTGGTGTGGCCCACCCAAGTGATGGATTGACTTTATTTTTAAGCTTGTGGCCCACCATGGAATGGTGCATCTGACTGATGGGGCAGATCCAAAGTTCAAGTGGACCCACCATAGAAAAGAGTGGGATAGTGACACCCACTATTGAAACCTTCTTAGGGCCCGCTGCGATGTTTATTTGAGATCCAACCTGTTTATAAGTTAATACAGACATGGAATAAGGGAAAACATATATATTAGCTTGGTTGAAAACTTCTACTGCTCAAAGTAAGGTTTTAATGGTAGGCGTTCAATCCCAATTGTTTTTTATGATGGGGTCCACTCGAACTTTGAATTTGCCTCATACTTTGGCTCAATCACAAGAAGTTTTAAATGTTGGATATATATTCAGTCAACACCATTTCATGTGGTGTGGTCCAAATACTTGGATGAATAGGAAAAACAAATTTCATACTTTATTTTTAAACCCATGGCCACAATGGAATGGTGCATCTGACTGATAGGGCAGATCTAAAGTTCAAGTGGACCCCATAATAGAAAAGAGTGGGATAGTGACACCCACTGTTGAAACCTTCTTAAGGCCGACCATGATGTTTATTTGAGAGCCATCTTGTTTATAAGGTAATATAGACATGGAATAAGGGAAAACATGAATATTAGCTTGATCGAAAACTTCTATGGCCTAAAGAAGTTTTTAATGGTAGGCGTTCAATCCCAATTGTTTTATGTGGTGGGGTTCACTCAAACTTTAGATCTGCCTCATAGTTTGGCTCATACTCATATGGTAAAATGGATGGATGGTGCGGATAAACCACATGCATTCACCTAGGTTATTGTGGGGGTCACCTTGATGCATGTATTATGCATCCATGCCATCCATTAGTATTTTCAAATCATTATTGGGGAAAGCCAGATTTTTAATGGTGGACATCCAATCACTATTCTTTTCGTATTGTGTGGTCCACCCAAGCTTTAGTTCACGCTCAATTTTTGAGATCGATGATAAAATTATGTTGAGAAATGGATGGATGACATGGATGAAACAAATCCATCATGGGATCCTATTAAGCATTCGATCTGCATCCTTTTTGGTATGGTCCCGTAAAACTAACTTTCAAAATAAATGTATGGAGTGGATAAATCAAATACACCATGATGGGCCCACAGAGCCCCTGATATGACCGTCCGTCTCCACCTATGCGGGAAATGGATTGGCTACTCCCCCTGACACCAGCCAATGGCTGGTGGTAGGGCTGGGCATCGGACCGACTCAGAATGGATTCGGTCCAACTCAACTCTGTCTAGTTTTTACATGGTTTGACCTGAACTCGATTCGACCCGGGACCAAGTTCAGGTCATCTGACTCGAACCGTCCTGATTAAGTGATAATCTAACCCGAACCAAGTCCGACTCGGTGATAAAAACAATTCAGGTTGGGTACCGTTCGAATCAGAAGAGAGAAGTGGCCGGTGGTGGAAGTATGTGTTATATCCAAACCGTCCATCCATTTGGGGAGCTCGCCTTAAGGCTTGAGCAGAAAAATAAGACAGATCTAAAGATCAGTTGGACCACACTGCAAAAAACAGTGGGGGATTGATTGTTTACCATTAAAACCCTTTTCAGAACAAAGAAGTTTCAGATAAATTTGAAATTTATTTTTCAACTTTATCTATGTAGTTTTAAAATTATTTAGGGACTAGATGGAAAATAAATGTTATGGTGGGGCCATGTAACTTTGCTCGTATTTGAGCCGTTCGTACAACTTAGAGCTCGAGGTGTGTACGCGCTCATCTTCACACGACACGTATGTACAACAGGCTGTAACAACTTGTGTGTGGTCGCGAGAAATGGATTAGCTGGTAGAGCTGGGCATCGGACCGAGTCGGATCGGATTGGGTCCAACCCGATTCGATCTAAAATCTACATGGGTGGATCCAAACTCGATCTGATTCGTGACTGAGTCCTACAGATCTGACTCGAACCGATCCGATTCACGGTTCTCCTAACCCGAACCGAGTTCGACTCGGTCAAGAAAATCGAGTCGAATCGGGTTGGGTATGGTTTAGATCAGGTTGAGTCTGTGGGTCAAACTATAAGATATGTGTTATATGCAAACCGTCCATTCATTTGAAGAGTTAGTCTTAATGCTTGAGCCGAAAAATAAGACATATATAAAGAATAGTTGGACCACACTGTAAAAAAATATTAGGCGATTGAACGTTTACCATTGAAACCCTTCTGGATATCACGAAAGTTTTGGATTAATATGAAATTTGTTTTTCCTCTTCATCCATATATTTTTATCCTTGTTAACAGATTAGATGGAAAATAAACGTTATGATGGGCCCTATGAATTTTTTAATGATAAAAATCATTATCCTCATTGCTATTTTTGGTGTGGTCCATTTGAGCATTAGATATGGTTTTTTTCCAAATGCTCTAAAATGATCACGAAAAATTAATAAACGGTTTGGATACAGTAAATACAACATTGTGGGGCCATGTAATTTTGATCTCATTGGAGTCGTTCGTACAACTCAGAGCTCGAGGCACGTCTCCGCTCGTCCATGCACGGCACGTATTTACACCAACTATAAAAGCTACTGTGTGGACGGGATGGGGATTTGGTTTGAAAGCCTTCCGTAAGAAGTTCTTGCGCTGTAACATCCCAGAAAAATCCGTACAAAGACCCGAGTACCACCTCAGGTAGAAATCACTTAGGACCAGATCCTTTAGAAATTAGACGAAATTAACTAAGTACTAAACTAGATCAGCTATGAAATCCATTTGAATCACTTTAAATATGATCTGCAAGACCCAAAACTTGTAGAATCATTGACGCTAGGTTAACCTAAATTCTAGGATCAATCTCATTACCCAGTTACTCTCGGAAGCACATTGAAACTCCGTATCGGATCTGGACCGCATGTCGAAAGTCTGAATAATATGAAGTTATATAATTAGAACCGCCTTGCTGGGCTTGACATCCATCTCAGAAATCAAATCCAGATAGTTTCCCGGGGCTATTCGCTTGAGCTCGGAGTGAAGTGTGTGAGAAAACGTGGTTTTCTTTACAAATTAAATCTAATTTAAGTAATCTGAGAATTGCCGTTTGCAGGCCAGATATAAGCAATCAGACCGTCAGAATCTGACCCAAATACACCCTCGGATCAAGGGAAATTTCATACACAGGTCAGTGTACTTGTGGCCCTGATCGGTGATCGTGGACCATTAAACTGAAACTGGTCTGCCACATGCGATCTGGAAACCCGATTGGAACGAAAACTTAACTTAACCTAGATCCAAGGTCAGTGAGCTTAAGTCCGACCTTTGGCTCAAGGGGGGCTCCGGAAATGCTCCGTTGAGCTGAAACAAATGCTCTTTGGCTATAACTTAAGTATACCTTGGCCCTGGGGCCATTTCCATCAGTTTTAGGCCTATATAAGGACCTTAAGCCCTCACTCTCTCATCCCATACGAATTTAGAAAACCCTAGGAGAGAGAAGAGAGGAAAGAGAGAGAATGAGAGAGAGAGAGAGAGTTGGAGTTCATCCCTGGGATTCAATCCCATCATTCTACGGACTGAATCAGCCATTCCGTACCACTCTACCGGCGATACCGATCCCGTTCTTAGATAAGAAAACCTAACGCTAATCTATTTTTGGGTTTCAGGAAGTGTAGGTTATGAAATAACTAACCCAACTCATGCTATAGGTTGATATACCCTCGTTGACGAAGCCTTAGAGTTTCTAGCGAATTCGTCACGCTTCTACAACGTAAGGTGCGGACTTTAAACATATAGGTTATGGTTTTCAAGGCTTTAATGTCAGTTAATGATATATTACTGACGTGGATGCTATTACACATGTACAAAGTGTTGTCCGTTTCGTTTTTCAGTTATACGTTAACTAGGTTGAATATACTGTATTTCTCGTATTTATAGAAAATATCGTATACGTATGAATTTCGGATTTATGCTTGCCATGATTAATTGATGTCTATGTATGCTAGATGTATGTGTATCAACTTTTGGGCGAATGGATTAGCCCTAATACATGTTATATCAACATACGTTGTCTATGTTATTATGTGTAGCTTAAGCATTTGTAAAAATGACTGAATGAGTATAGAATTTGCATTCGTGCTCGCCATGACTAACGGTCATGGATATATGATTGTCGTATAGGCGAAAACCCTTTGACAAAAGGATTTGCCCTAATATGTATGATAACTAATATATAATATGTATGATGGAGGGTGTAGTCTAAGTGTTTGTTGAAATGACTACATGAATATGAAATCATGATTTGTGCCTACCGTGGCTATGGGATGCTAGTACATGATGATTGTGTATGTGGCAACTCCTAGTCGGAAGGATTTGTCCAAGTACATGTTAAAAATCGACATATGTCATGTAGGTTGATAGGTGTAGTATAAGTGTTTGATAACAATGTTTGTATGAGTAAGTACTTAGGAGATAGTGCTTTAGGTAGGTGTTGAGATAGGATTCTCAAATACCTTAGAGATGTATATGATTTCCTCCATGCAAGTTGTTTAGTTTAATCGCTTACTTATGAAATGTATGTGTTTGTATTATCTGCTTATATTGTGCTTTATAACATGCTTGTTAACATGTTTGAATTACTTTGTTAATTCTGTTTTGACTACTATACATGCCTTCTGGTTAAGAATTGAATGTGATTGGGACTATGTTATCGTCCAGGCAATCGGTAGTCGGCTTTGAGTTCGTGGCTGAGATTCATTCGCCACGTAGGACGTGTTTAACGAACCCAAGTCATACTAAAGTTGTCGGCAGTGGTTAGGCCACACGGAGGGCTATTGCACTTCATGTCGACCAACTCGATGTGCGCTCGTGCTAGTCGAGCTCGTTAAGTAACCCGATTGGCCTTATGTATGTTCACCATGTTTGGACGCTACTGCTTGAACCTAAGGTACCAAACTCATCAGTGGAAACCCCGTTAACCTTGGTACCTTGATCCGCTAAGACTCATGAGCCAGACATGGTGGTATGGGACACCGTGGTCGAGCTGTCGGCCTACGAGCCTCCCTGTAGTGACCAGTGAGCAACCCAGACTCGTGAGCCGAATACGGTGGTATGGGACACTGTATTCGAGCGGTCGGCCTACAATGTTTTGATGACGAAACCGTGATGGTGATGGGAGAGTGGTGTAACGATTCCGTGCAACAGTCCTGACAGCCCTAGACGTACCCTTTGTAGTGACCTCGAGCATACTCTGAGACTATGTTGAGGCGACGAGCCTTCCGTAGCAACGAGAGTATAAGCTAGGCCTACCCCATCGCAGCCTGGCTATGGTCCCCAGTCGGGTAGGTGATGTGCCTTCGAAAATAGACTGTCAGTTGGTATGACGTTGGTGGTAGTGACCTAGAACCGCAACATCGTATGAGATTTACTAGGACTGACGACCCTAGAATGGATCATTGTTTGGAAAATGAAATAAGGGAGGTACTTAGTTTCCTAACCCTGCTGTATGAAAAGGACTAATAAGAACTTGGTAATCCTATGCATGCATTGCATTACGCGTGCGTTTAGGCGTAGCAGGTCAAGCACTAAGGCAGTGTTGTTCATGCGCGAACGTGAGATGAAGTCGCTGAGGGAGCGTAGTCGAGGGCATGCATCATATATTCATACCATTCTTACATTAACAAGAGTACTTAGGGATGTGTGATTTACTGCTTTATCATTACTACTTGACTGAATTGATAACATGTTAACCTTTGCTTTATTGTTCCACTAAGTTGATCACTCACTCCCACGTTACAGGACGGTGTTGTACACACCAACTAGACCCTGTTTGAGTTTCAGATGATGGCGATGCTTGCGAAGCGGAGCCGGATTTTTATGATGATGAGGAGGGTTTCTCCTTATACAGCTATCAGGCAGGTCTATGTAGACCATCTTCTGATCGACGGGGTTACAGGGTTGCTGATTAGATGCTATTACACTTTAGTTTGCTATCTTGGAACACCCTTGTACATTCATTTTGTCCATTTTTTTTTAGAGTATACGTTGATATATTTAACCTGGTAACATGTTCACACTTTGGAGACTTACAACAGTTTATGTATGTTATATATCTATCACCGTCTTCCGCTGACTTAATTTAACTGTCTCTGGAGTATGATACGCTGTTTTGGCTTAATCCCATTCATCTTTAATGCACTAACACGGACAACATTCAGTCATCATTATTTATGTTGCATAAGTGATGCGTTGGAACTCGGGAGTTAAGTTTATGCTTGACCCCTGATTTTCAGGGCGTTACATGCGCTGACATTTTAGGTGGGGCCCATCTTCATGTTTATCATCAATCCACCCCGTTCATCTGTTTTCTGAGATTATTTTAGGACATTCTATAGAAAATTAGATGGATAAAATACTTGAGTGGGTCGCATGAGAGGAAACAGTTGTGATTCAGTCGTCACCGTTGAAACATTTTGAAGGAAACAAAAGTTTTCTATCATGTTAATTTTTTCATTTTTTCACTTCATCCCAGTGGGAATAACCTTATGAACCATTTGGATGGCATATAAAATATCAAAGTGGAGCATAGGAAGGTTTCAACGATAGAAAACTCTTTCCCCAATTTTCCCTCCTGTATAGCCCACTTTAGCTTTCAATCCATATAATTTTCTGTCTAATACCTAAAACGATCTCAGAAAATGGATGGACATAATGGATTTATCACAAACATCACGGTGGACCCCACCCAGCATCCCATTGTAGGAACTTCCTGCGAAAGCCTTTCGCAGCAACTCTGCATCCTGTTGACGTGTCGTGCATGAAAGTGCTTTGCATGTGTCAGTGGGAAACGGATTGGCTACTCCCCCTGACACAAGCCGGTCGGTGCTCCATGGGCCCTACCATGATGTCTGTGTTTCATCCACACCGTCCATCTAGTTTAACATATCATTTTACAGTATGACACCGAAAATGAGATATATACCAATCTCAAGTGGACCACATTAAAGGAAATAGTGTTGAATGAGTGTTGACCATTAAAAAACATTTTGGGGCCATAAAAGTTTGGGATCAAGCTGATTGTTGGTTTTTCCCTTCATCTGGGCCTGTATGACCTAATCAACATATTGGATGTCAAAGAAACACTACAAAGCGCCTTAGGAGGATTTTAATGATGGATATCCAATCACCATTGTTTTCATGTACTGTAGTCCATCTGAGATTTATATACCTCCAATTTTTGGGATCAAGACATAAAACGATCTTTAAAAATTGATGAACGGAATGAATGAAACACATACATCATGGTGGGGCCCACAGAGCACCGACGCCGGTGTAAAGGGATTGTTGCTGTTTGTGGTGTGGTCCAAATGATCTTTGGATATGATCCATTCGTTTTTCCAGATCATTTTAATGGTTAAACCCAGATTTTTCCACACCATCCAAATCCTAAGTGGACCACATTACAATAAACAGTGTTGAATGAGGGTCGACCATTAAAAACATTTGGGGGGCCATAAAAGTTTTGGATCAACCTGATCTTTATTTTTTTCTCTTCATCTGGGACTGTATGACCTCATCAACAAATTGGATGTCAAATAAACAGTATAGTGGGCCTTAGGAGGATTTTAATGGTGGATATTCAATCACTATTGTTTTCATGTGGTGAGGTCCACCTGAGATTTATATCCATCTCATTTTTGGTATAAAGCCATAAAATGATCTTTAAAAATGGATGAACGGAATGGATGAAATATATACATCATGGTGGGGCCCACTGAGCACCGACCACCAGCCACGGAGCTGGTGGCAGGGGTGGCAGGGGGAGTACCGGAGTAGCCAATCCGTTTCTACCTCTGCGTGGGGTATTACCCAATCCGCGCTCATTCTTTGATAGCCCGGGAGAATGAAAATTTCTCTTTGTTTTCACCGTGCCCATTGCTCCTAAAACCCCCTCCCAAAACTGAATCTCTCTCTCTCTCTCTCTCTCTCTCTCTCTCTCTGTCTTCGGCAGCAGAACCGCCATCATCACAAGATAGGGCAGCGCCCATCTCCATCAGATCAGAGAAGACGATCAGGTCAGAAGGCTATTGGCGACAGGGGCTGATTGCGGTGGAGATGGAAAGAGGCAAGGTTGAAGAAGATCACCAAGTTAAAGCAGATGAAGCTCCTTAAGATTGTGCCAGATGAGATCTTCGCAAATAAGAAGAATTAGGTCATATTGAATTACAAGAATTTTGTTTTGATTTATTTCTTTTATTGATGGTTTTATTGCGAGATCGATGGATTTGGGAATTAGTGTTTTGATCTTGCGAGTTGCTGTTATCAGTATGGAATTTATGGATTTAGAAAATAGTTTTTTATTATTATTAAATTTACAAACACCATTTTCAGATTTTTGGTGCATGGACCATCATTTTAGGTCACCGAACAATGGCTCCACTAGTAAAAACTAAAAAGCCCATTGTGTAATACATCCTGTATTTCATGCACGCAAACTGTTTGATGAAATGGCTCAACAAGGAGTTTTTGTGTATTGTGTTTTACTTGCACCCAATTTCTCCTTTTCTTTTTATTTACTTATTTAATTTTGGTGGATATTTTAGATTAACAGGTAAATGGTTAACCTTGCTTGACAAATCAAGAAACTTAGGTTGATGAACTTCTCTTCGATTCCAAGTTTATTGTCAATTCTCAAATAGTTGGCTTGGTAGCATGTAGATTAAAATTTTTATGACTCATATTACACTGATGGCATTGATCTTTTAATGCATTGTGCTTTGGTTTCTTAAAAGTTGAAGTTTGAGTACTATTCTTTTCAGAGATTCTCAAAATATTCATCATAGTTTTTCATAATTATCTTGGAATCCAAAAAAATAACACTGATGGACTAGAACTGTAACAAAAGTAAATTGTTGTTGCTAACTGATTAATTGGATGAGGATTGGGTAGTATGAGAAATAGATGGTAGTACTTATAAGAAGAAAGCAAGGAAGGGATGGATCATGCATCTCTACATCATATACAGAGAGAGATGCTATATGGTGTTGTTTGGCCTTTTTTTTTGTAGGGTTATAAAATGCTTTAGAGGGAACTACCCCTATTTTGGGAAAGCAAAGAGTAAGTATAAAGATCAGGAACTGTGGCTTTTTTTCGTCGAAATTATATAGCTACATAATTTTTACTCATGGTATGTAAGGAAATTTCATTATGTTTTAATTCTAAATGCAAATAAATTTCAATTCCATGCATTTGTAGACTATGAATAATTCATAAATTGTGGTAGTGAGGATTAGGGAATTAGGATCTATAACCTAAAACCAAAACCTAAACCTATAACCTAAACCCAAACCTAAACCTATAACCAAAACTTAATTCACTTAACTTAAACCTACACCTAAACCCAAACATATAACCCGAACCCGAACCTGAATTCCTAAACCTAAACCTAAACCTATAACCTTAACCTAAACCTATAACCTATAACCTAAACCTAAACCTAAACCTATTCTCAAATCCCTAAACCTATAACCTTTAACCTATTACCTAAACCTATAACCCAAACCCAAACCTAAACCTAAACCTTAACCGATAACCTAAACCTATAACCTATAACCTATAACTTATAACCTAAACCTAAACCTAAAACCTAAACATATTCTCAAATCCCTAAACCTAAACCTACACCTAATCCTAATCTCAACTTCCTAACATAAACCTAAACTTGAAAACCCAAACCTAAACCCGATCCTGAACTCGAACATGAATCTGAATCCCTAAACCCTTAGCCTAAACCTAAACCTATAACCTAAACCTAAACCTATAACCTAAACTTAATTCACTTAACTTAAAACCTACACCTAAATCCAAACATATAACCCGAACCTATATTCTGGTCAAAGCTATAACCTTTAACCTTTAACCTAAACCTATAACCTATAACCCAAACCCAAACCTAAACCTACAATATTCCCTAGTGTCCCTTTAATGATGGACTAGCCAGTGTATCTGTTATTGATTTCTTCTTTAGTCTTTGAACTAGAAGAACATTACAAACAATCGAACCTTTTCATGGATGCCAATGTGAGGGAGAATGAGTATATGGCCAATGCCAGCATAAAACAAGCATCAAACTTGGTTCGAACAAGGGTTTACAGCTTACTTGGGCTGATCATTTTTTTTTAAATAATAATTTGTATTTTCTTCTCTCTTGTAGAACTGCATGATTAACATAAAGTGAACCTGTTTGACTGGAATTGTATATTTTCCGGCAGCTATATGCATACACAATCACTGACTCGATGGGAAATATAGTGGGCTCATTTATTTCGGGCTTCTTTAAAGTTTCTCATATGGAGAGATGCTTGACTGGCTGGGCTGCAGCAATGGATGGTCATATACTTCATTCTGGGATATCCTGGTCACTAGTTCTTTATTGCTTTTCTCCAACCATTTATTTGTATGCTGAAAGGGATCTTGGGTTACACTGAAGATGATGTGGTTTCCACTGACTTTGTTGGTGACAACAGGTAAAGAAAGATTCATATCTACTTGTTACATTTATTTTCTTTACCCTTCTTAAGAATTACTGTGATACCTTTTTTTTTCATTCTAGAATTGCCTAATCCACAAAACAACTAGTTGTTTTCCAAGTTCAACATCCATATGAATTTTCTTTAGCATTTCCTTGACTAATATGGCTCCAAAACTATTCCTTATATTGTTATTTGGACTCCTAGCTGAGCACTGGATGTTTAATTCATGCAGTGTCTTGTCGAGTACAATGTAACATTAACATCAATCTGCTTCATGATTATGCTCGGATCTGTTGATGATGTCCTTGATGTCCCGTGGAGAATGTAAGTTCTAGTTTCATCCTTGATGGCTTCTATATGTGCTTGAGAAGCTTGACTCAGTATTTTTTCCCTTTACCTGGGAACGTTACCTTAAATGATTTTGAACTATCCTTACTCTTCATTGATGGCTAATGCTACTAAAGAGCAGAAGAGATGTAGATTCATTACACTCAATTCAGGTATGGTTTGCACCAATTCAAGAGACTGTACATTAGGCATTCAATATATAAGACTGGAGTGAGACTGATTAGGCATTTAAATGTGTTACAGGATGTTGTTTGAATTACTTGTCCTAACAGGTGCACAAGTTGGGATGGATTGGACTTCTATCTTGAGAAAATGCCATGATTTCAGGTAGTTATTATTGTAATGGAAAGTTAAAAAATTAAAAGAGAGAGAGATAATGAATTCATGGAAAGAAATGTTCTTTATTATTAGGGCTGCTTTCGCTGGGATTGATGAAGAAATCGTCGCCAACTTCACAGAAAGATAAATACCATCGGTGAACACAGATTGCAACCTGGATTTAAACAAGGTTTGAGGTGCCGTCAATAATGCTAACAGAATCCTCCAGGTTAGATTGTTGATTAGACTTGATTTTATTTAAATGATCTTGATAATCCTTTTTTTTAAAAAAATTAGCAGACGCGGATGTGCGTCTGAGCTATCCGGATGTTGAGCGGGGGTCCCTGGAAGGTGGGAACCGCCATTATGACCATGATGAAGCTGTCCATTTCCTATGGACAACATTGGAGTGGCCTGGCCAATTGGAGCAGGCCGTGTTTATATCTGCATTTGCAGGACCACACCCTTAACGTATAACCTAAACCTATTCTCAAATCCCAAAACCTATAACTACAACCTAAACCTTAACCTAAACCTATAACTAATAACCTAAACATATATCCTAAACTCAATTCTCTAAACTTTAACCTACAACTTATACTTATAACCTAAACCTATTCTCAAACCCCTAAACCTATAACCTATAACCTAAACCTTAACCTAAACCTATAACCTATAACCTAACCTATAACCTATAACCTAACCTAAACCTAAACCTGAAATCTAAACCTATTCTCAAATCCCTAAACGTAAACCTAAACTTAAACCTATAACCTATAATCTAAACCTATAACCTAAACCTAAACCTTTAACATATAATCTAAACCTATTTAACTTATAACCTAAACCCAAACCTAAACCTAAACCTTAACCTAAACCTATAACCTATAACCTATAACCTAAACCTAAACCTAAAACCTAAATGTATTCTCAAATCCCTAAACCTAAACCTACACCTAATCCTAATCTCAAATCCCTATGGTGAACACACAGGCGAACCACTATAATTCTTTGTGTCTTGTGGTTTGAATGTTTATTTAATTTCTATCTTTTATTATTCAAAGCTGTGGAATGTATGTGTGGATGTGAATGTTGTAATATTTACATTTCAAGCATTGTGGGAATGTTTTAATAGTTTAGAATTTCAATTCTTGTTATTTCCTTTATTCCTCTTCAGTTTGAGATATTGATACTTATACCGTTCTAGTAACGTTGTCCTGCCATAAACCCTTAGTTTTTATGGTGCAAGGTTGTCCTTAAAACATCATTCGTATCAGCCTCTCAATACTAGAATATTGAGGTTGCTTTACATTTTCGTATTGTGATTTATTTAAAGTACTGTCTTTCATTTATTTGTTTATAAGTTTATCTTATTGTTTAATTCTGCTGGTATAATTTTAAATTTGGCATAGTCCTATTCACCCCCCCCCCCCCCCCAAGGAAATATAGTTAGGCCTTTTCAAGTGGTATCAAAGCCTAATAGATCATTTTTATTGTTATTTGGATTTATTTCCTGAGCTAATCGATCTAAGCTATTTATAAGATGTCAACTTTTGATAGCCTTTTAGTCACTAAGCCTCCACCATTTGATGGCTCTAATTATGCCTATTGAAAAGTCAAGATGAGGATTTTCCTTAAATCCATGGATGAGAGCGTGTGGGTAGCCACAGTGACTAAATGGATCCCTCCTACCACTGAAGTGACTGGTATCGATGGATCAAAATCAATGAGTAACACCTTATTTTTATTAGATCACACTTCAGAAAAGTGAAAGTAGTGTCAATGCAAAAGCACTAAATGCAATCACTTGCACACTATCACTGGATGAGTTCAAAAGAATTATATCCTGTGATACTGCAAAGCAAGCTTGGGATATTGTAGAAATGACACACGAGGGTACATCAATTGTCAAGAAGTCTAAAGTCCAAATCCTCACAACTAAATTTGAGGAAATACATATGGAAGAAAATGAAATGTTCATGGACTTCTATACTAGACTGAATGACTTGTAAACTCTATGTGGGGTTATGACGATAAAATCCCAGAAAGTAAAGTGTGTGCAAAGGTACTACACTCACTACCTGAACGGTTCAACTCAAAGGTGACTGCGATCCAGGAACTTCGTGATACGGACCATATGAGGGTAGAAGAATTAGTTGGGTCTTTACAAACCTACGAGTTAAATCTTAAAGCTCATGAAGGTAAATCTATTGCTCTTAAGTCTTCTAAATGTATTTCTCAAGAAAATTCTGATTTTAAAAATTCTGAAGATGATATGACTCTCTTAGCGAAAAAGTTTTAAAAGATTTTCAAAAGTAAAAAGAGAGTTGACTTTCAAAAATCAAATGATAAGAAAAGATCTAAATGTAAATCTAAAACTTGAAAATCTTTAAAAGATAGTCAATTTTACAACTAGCAAGAATATGGGCATTTAGCAAACAAGTGTCCTAAAAAGGACGAACCTAAAAAGAAAGGAATGTTGGCTACTTGGGATGAATCTTCTGGCACTGAAGCCTCTTCTAAATCAGAAGATTCTGAAACCGAGTCGGGCAATGAAGTCAAAGCTCTTATGACTCTAGCCATGTTCACTTTTTTAGATTATGATGATTCTACTAGTGAAGAAAATCTAAATAGTGATCATGAAAATGAAGATCTTCAAGATGCTTACAATGCCCTATACAAGAAAGTTGTAAAATTGTTGTTAAACTTAAACTTCAGAAAGAACAGTTTTCAAAGCTTAAAGAAAATTTTAAACCTCTTGTTTTAGAAAAATCCCATATTTTAGATTGTTTTGAAAAATGCAAATGCGATTTAGAGTTCAAAACCTCCCAGATTGAAAATCTGAAATCTGAAAATGAAAAACTTAAACTTGAAATCTCTTCACTTTTGAGTTTAAAGGATACATGAAGGTATGCCCAAGGTGATCCAAAATTAGAAAAACTTTTGTCTGGATCAAGAAAATGTGGTGACCGATCCGGTTTGGGCTATGATAGAAATATTCTTCCAAAATAGAAGAATACTCCTCCTAAGTTTGTAAAAGGAGAGTCCTCAAACTCAAGAGAGAAAAGTTCTAATCAAAAGTTTTCTAAAAATGCTAAAACTTTTCAATCATTCAAAACTAAAAGTAACCATATCAATTATAAAAATCAGAACCGAAACCCTTTAGCTAAGAAAATAGTTGATCTACTTAAGGAGCTCTTAAAATCTAACTTAGTGGGTTATTCTTACAACAACTACAAACATAAGAAGACCAACTATACTCCTAAACCCAAAACAGTTATGAAATGGGTTCCTAAGGTTACTTACTTGGTTGCCCACATGGCTTTCAAAGCCTCAAGCCATTCAAAATGGTACCTAGACAGTGGATGTATGACTGGTAATAAAGGTTTGTTCACCACTCTTGAAGACATGACTGATGGTAGCAACTACAAGATTGCCAAGGTACAGTTCAACTTTCTAACCTCCCATTATTTTGAGAATGTTCTATACGTTGAAGGTTTAAAACATAATTTGTTAAGCATTTCTCAAATATGCGATAAATATCATAGTGTCAAATTTTCTAACCTAGGTTGTGAAATTTTAAACAAAAATGGTTCTGTAATATTAACTGGTCGTAGAACTTTTGAAAACTGCTACATCGTAAGTGATTCTAACTCATCTAATCAACTGTGTTACATGGTCCATACCGATGAGACCGAGTTATGGCATAAACGCCTTGGACATGTACATATCACAATCTCTATAGATTGAGCAAAAGAGAACTAATAAGAGGTCTACCTAAACTTCAAAAAGTAGACAAAATATGTGGCGAACGCTAGATTGGCAAGCAAACTAGGAGTTCTCATAAAAAGGTGAACTCCAATGTCACATTAAAACCGCTCGAACTTCTCCACATGGATCTTGTAGGACCAACCAAGACGGAGAGTCGAGGTGGCAAAAAATACATACTAGTGATCGTGGATGATTATACCAGATTTACTTGGGTAACCTTCTTAAGAGATAAATTAGAAACCCTTAATGAAGTAAAAAAGATTCTCAAATAGATCCAAATTGAAAAAAGTTCTCTATTAAGATCCGTAGTGATCATGGATCAGAATTTGAAAATAGCAGTTTTGACAAATTTTGTTGCGATCAGGGAATATCACATGAATTCTTTGCACCCAAAACACCTCAACAAAATGGAATTGTTGAAAGAAAAAATAGAGTGCTTCAAGAAATGGGTAATGTAACGTTGAATAGTATGAAGCTCCCTAAAAATCTTTGAGCTGAAAACGTAAATACTGCCTACAATATAATCAACTGGGTTTATACAAGTAAATTTAATAATAAAACTGCTTATGAACTATGGTTTGATAAGAAGCCTACTGTCAAATACTTTTGAGTTTTTGGCAGCAAGTGCTATATTTTACGTGACCGTGAAAAGCTGGAAAAGTTTGATACTAAAAGTGATGAAGGTATCTTTTTAGGGTACTCTTTGAACAGTCGTGCATATCGAGTACTGAACAAGAGGACCGGTGTGATTCAAGAGTCCATCAATGTGGTCATTGACGATCACTTGAATACACCTGTCCCAAGTTCAGATAATGATGAAGTTCCTTTAATTGACGAACCAGATACTTCATCAAATCAAACCAATTCGGAACTGAGGACTGTCAAAGATCATCCAACCACTCAAATTCTTTGAAACCCTCTCACTGGTGTACACACTCGTAGACAACTAGAAGACATATGTAATTACGTGTGCTTTACATCCCAGATAGAACCGGCTAACATAAAAGAAGCTCTTACTGACAAAAATTGGATAGAGTTATGCAAGAAGAACTTAACCAATTTGTGAGAAATGATGTTTGGTATCTTGTTCCTAGACCTAAAGATAAACACATTATGGGAACTAAGTGGATTTTCAAAAATAAGTTTGATGAACTTGGTAATATTATTCGAAACAAGGCTAGACTGGTTGTACAAGGGTACACTCAAATTGAAGGCATCGACTATGATGAAACCTTTGCCCCAGTAGCTCGTCTTGAATCAATCAGACTATTGATATCCATTGCGTGCTTTAGAAAATTCAAAATTTATCAAATGGATGTAAAGAGTGCCTTCTTAAATGGTGATCTGCAAGAAGAAGTTTATGTTGAACAACCAATGGGTTTTGAAGACCCTAAGAACACTGATCATGTATATCGCCTTAAAAAGGCTCTCTACGGTTTGAAACAAGCTCACAGGGCTTGGTACAAAAAATTGACTAAGTTTTTACTAAGTCATAATTTTCTAATGGGAAGTGTTGATAAGACTCTGTTTGTTAAGAAACATAACGATCATATCTTAATGGTACAAATCTATGTTGATGATATTATTTATGGATCTACCTGTACTAACATGATTCTTGAGTTTGCAGATTTAATGAAATCTAAGTTCGAAATGAGCATGGTTGGGGAATTGAATTATTTCCTAGGGTTGCAAGTAAAACAACAACCTGATGGTATTTTTATTTCTCAAACCAAATATGCTTTGAACTTAATTAAAAAGTTCGTATTTGAGAATGGTAAGAATTTTGATACTCCTATGAGTACAACATTAAGACTCTTAAAAGACTCTACAGGTAAAAATGTGGATCCTAAATTATATCACAGTATGATTGGTAGTTTGCTTTATTTAACCGCTAGTAGACCTGATATTGCTTTAAGTGTCGGTATTTGCACTAGATATCAGTCTGACCCTAAAGAGTCTCATCTAATTGCTGTTAAGCGGATTATGTGATACTAGTGTTCAGTTGGCGAGGTACTCAGATGCTAATTGGGCTGGTAATATCGATAATAGAAAGTAAACCAGTGGTGGTTGTTTCTATATTGAAAATTGTTTAGTTTCTTGGTTTAGTAAGAAACAAAGTTCTATATCGCTTTCTACTGTTGAGGCTGAACACATCGCAGCTGGAAATGCATGTACTCAACTTGTTTTGATGAAATGCATGTTAAGTGATTATGGAATTGCACAGGATTCAATGGTTTTATATTGTGATAATTCCAATGCAATAAATATTTTTAGAAATCTAATTCAATATTCATGTATCAAGCACATTGATATTAGATTTCATTAAATTCGTGAATTAGTGGAAGAAAAAATTATTTCATTGGAATACATTCCGACCAAGACTCAACTTGCTGACATTTTCACTAAACCGCTTGACAAAGGAAGGTTTAATAAATTGAAATTTGATCTTGGTATGTGCAATTTAAATTGATTATTCATGCATGTGTGTACCATAGTGTATATATATTTGATAATTTATTGGTTTAAGTTTTAAATTTTGATGATAAATGCATGTTTATGTTAGTTCACGACTAGTCCAGGACGTGCTCGACCAGTTGTGGTACGACCGGTGGAGAACGGTCCTCAACCAGTCGTGTAGCGCGCTAAATCTCAAATTGAAAAAAAACTCATCTTCCTCATTTCCTATTTCTTCTTCAACGGGCCATATAGCACGACTAGTCGTACCCAACTGTCTGATTACTCGAAGTTAGTGCATCATTTGTGTTTTTCTTATAGATTCAAGTCAATATTACTTCATTTTCACTCTTGGAGTACTTTATTTTGTGTTTCATTACTAGTTTGGGGTTTTCCTTTGAAAAATTTGATTTTAGCCAACCCCACTCCATATAGTTTGAAACTCTGTATCTTTGATTATTCTATTGCCAATGGATTCTAGAGGGAAAAAGAAAACTTCCCGTGGTCCTTCTTCCTCTCGTCCTTCGACTATCACTCGGCGCCATCTTCGGTCACCCGAAGATGATCCCACTCATGTTAGGGATTTGCGTATGTGCAATGTTATTATTGAAAGACCTGTTTTTATTGATCACATTTCTCCTTTTGGTATCCTTCCTCTTCTCCAATCTGTAGGCTAGGATAACATCCTACATTAGGGTGGGCCTGCATACCAATCTATTGCTCAGGCCATGATTGCATGTATTTCTAAATTTTCATATGAAAATTTAACATTTAATATAGGAACAAGAGAAGGTCCATTTGAGGTAGACAGTCATCTGATTTCGACTCTAATGGACATACCTTTTAATGATGAGGGTATTCCTATTCGTACTCTGGTTGCAAAACCGTCTGAAACAAAAAAAAAAAAAACATATGTTAACTAGAGATTTATGCAATATGGATGTTCAATGGACTCATAAAGGGAATGCGCTCCCCTCAAAGTATTTATTACCCAGATACAGGGTTCTCCACAGAATCTTTACTTCTAATCTATATACGCGTTCTAGTAACAAAACCGAACTGACTTCATTTATGGTTCAGGTTTTGCATTCTATCATCACTAGTACTAAAGTTTGTCTGCCTTATTTAATATGTCATTTCATCATGTAGTTTCGTCTCCATCTAGGGCACAGTGATATTCCATTTGCTTATCTTATGACTGTATTAGCTTCTCACATGCTAGTTTCTATGCCTGTTGAAGAGGCTCCTATTCATCATCTTATTTTTAACAATTCTAAAATAAACAAGATGAAGCTGGAATTAACTCCTAGCCAAAGAGATGTGGGTGGTGGTGGTGTTGAAGCAGGGAATGAAGAAGAAGGTGGCGATATTCCTTCTGATGATATAAATATGGATGACATTTTTATGGAATTGAATCGGATTCCACTAATGATCCTGACAATGAGCCATCTGATTTTGATGCTCGTCTTCGTGCTCTTGAGGAGAAGGTTGAGAATATGAATGTTGCCATGATTTACAATTTAAATATACGGGCACATATCTTAGGCGCTTAAACAAGGGGCTTCATCAACTTGATCCTACCATACTTTCTCCTTCATCAAGATCTGATTAAATGTTTTTATCCTTTGGTTTGTAATAACTTTTATACTACTTTTGTTGGTGTGTGGACTTTGATTTTCCTTCATTTTGTGTGACTGACTTTTATTTCAACTAGTTAATGCTATGTGAACTTTGAATTTGCTTATTTTACTTGCATATCTTAACTAGTTATTCCTTTAATTACTCTCTTATTGGACTTCCACTTCCATTTATTCCTTTCTTCCTTTGTCATATTGTGACAAAAAGGGGGAGAACGTTTTAAGTTTGATAATTATGGATTGTGGGGGAGTAGCATCATTTGGTGGATCTATATGTGCTATTCAGGGGGAGTAAGTAATGAAGATTTTGTGAATGACAACTGGTGCACGATTCATTAATCAGGCTGTAACTGGTTTACCTTTATAACTGGTGCATGATTCTTTTGTGTTCATATTGATCATATTTTTTAAGTGTGTTTTGTCACAAAGTTGACAAAGGGGGAGATTGTAAGTGCTATGGTTTCCTATTCCTTTGGTTGTCAAATTTTGTGGTGCCAAAAATACTATCCATGTCTTGTGTAGCATGTTGATTCATATGTTCAAGACACTGCATCTTTGCTTCAAGTCAAGAATGAAGAACTACTTCAAATCATTTTAAGAAATGCAAGTATAAGTTACAACGAAAGAAGTGATCTTGTTCAAGACTCGAGTTAGTGTACAACTCAATATGAAGTGTAATTCAAGCTCTAGAAGATCTCAAATTCAAACTACATCAAGTAGAGAGATCTCAAGTTTCATTGATCAACCATTATCTGAAGAAATGAAGTCTCAATGTCCATACTTCACATTTAAGGTATGAATGACCTTAGATTGACCTTAGGGTAGGTCATTTTGTATACATAATTCAAATTGAATCTTTTTATAAGTGTTTAGTCTGTTCTAAGACTAGCCTTGGACTCTGTTCGACTAGTCCTGGAACTGGCTCGACCAATACAAGAAATTCCAAGACCAGTCATAAGTTGTTTCAAATTTTCAGAATTTTTTGGTTGAACTTCGACCAATCTTGGAGTCTGCTCGACCGGTCGTAGGAACAGTGTCGACTCATTCACGACCACTCCTACAGCTACGACTTAAAGTCTAGCAATCATTCTTGGTTCCTCATGACCAGTCGTGGGTTGGTCACGACTAGTCGTGGAGGCCTCACGACCAGTCGTGGAACGGTTTTATCCGATCGCGCTTAAAATTTCAAAATGCAGTTTGACCTAGGACTAGTCGTGGTGGTCACACGACCAGTCGTAGACACAATTTATGCATCTGTAAATAGAACACGAATTTCAGAGTTTCTCAATTCGAATTCAAGTAAAATGAAGGCATCACTCTGAGATAAGGTTGTGTTATTTTTTAAGTTACACTGTGCATATTTAATATTCTCTTTTGTTAGCTTTTGTTAATTTGATTTTATTTCTATATTTCAATCTGAATTGAAAAGAGGAATTGTTGTATTCCTTCTTCTTGGAATCAAAATCAAATAGAGCTAGCCCATCTGGTTTAATTTAAAATCAATTAGAACCTAGAACCATTTCAAAGTGAGTATTGGACAATTGAACTTCTATATTTGAACTTCTACTCTGATTGGTTCTTCTGAGCTGCTACAAAATGAGAAATCCAGGTATTTTACATTTGTGTAAATTTCCATTGTTTTTTATTTCTTTTGAGATTGAGCCAGAAAAATCTCATTATGTTGGTTATTTGAGGAGAACCAGAAAACTCAGAAAGTGAGGTTTTTGAATTGTGTAAGCCCATTAGAAAGACATAATTGTGAAGGTTTTAGGTGAACCTGTGAAACCTATTTTCATAGTGAACGCTGATATCCCTTGTGTGAGGATATCAGGAGTGGAGTAGCAAGCTATGTGGTTGTTGGTGAATACACAGGTGAACCACTATAATTCTTTGTGTCTTGTGGTTTGAATGTTTATTTAATTTATATCTTTTATCATTCAAAGCTGTGAAATGTATGTGTGGATGTAAATGTTGTAATATTTACATTTCAAGCATTGTGGGAATGTTGTAATAGTTTAGAATTTCAATTCTTACTTTTTCCTTTATTCCTCTTCAGTTTGAGATATTGATACTTATACCGTTCTAGTAAGGTTGTCCTGCCATAAACTCTTGATTTTTATGGTGCAAGTTTGTCCTTAGAACATCATTCGTATCAGCCTCTCAATACTAGAATATTGAGGTTGCTTTACATTTCCGTATTGTGATTTATTTAAAGTACTGTCTTTCATTTATTTGTTTATAAGGCTATCTTGTTGTTTAATTCCGCTGGTATAATTTTAAATTTGGCATAGTCCTATTCACCCCCCCCCCTCCCTCTAGGACATATAGTTAGGCCTTTTCAAACCTAAACCTAAAACCTAAATGTATTCTCAAATCCCTAAACCTAAACCTACACCTAATCCTAATATCAACTTCCTAACCTAAACCTAAACCTAAACTTGAAAACCCAAAGCTAAACCCGATCCCGAACCCGAACCCGATTTCTTAAACCTAAACCTTAACCTATTCTCAATTCCCTAAACCTATAACCTAAACCTAAACCTAAACCTAAAACCTTAACCTAAAACCTAAACCTAAACCTAAAACCTAAACCTAAACCTAAAATCTAAATGTATTCTCAAATCCCTAAAACTAAACCTACACCTAATCCTAATCTCAACTCCCTAACCTAAACCTAAACCAAAACTTGAAAACCCAAACCTAAACCCAATCCCGAACCCGAATCCGATTTCCGAAACCTATAACCTTAACCTAAACCTAAATCTAAAACCTAAATGTATTCTCAAATCCTTAAACCTAAACCTAAACCTAAACCTATAACATAAACCTACCTATAACCTAAACCTATAACCTACAACATTAACATAAACCTATAACCTACAACATTAACCTAAACCTATTCTCAGATCCCAAAACCTATAACCTAAAGCTAAACCTAAACCTAAACCTATAACCTATAACCTATAACCTAAACTCAATTCCCTAAACCTTAACCTATGACCTAGCCTAAACCTACACTTTTAACCTAAACCTAAACCTATAACCTTAACCTAAACATAAAAGCTAAACCTAAACCTAAAACCTAAATGTATTCTTAATTCCCTAAAGCTATAACCTATAACATTAACCTATAAGCTCTAACTTATAACCTAAACCTATAACCTAAACCTATAACCTATAACCTAAACTCAATTCCCTAAACCTTAACCTATAACCTAACCAAAACCTAAACCTATAACCTACACTTATAACCTAAACCTAAACCTAAAACCTAAACCTGTAAGCTTAACCTAAACGTAAAACCTAAGCCTAAACCTAAAACCTAAATGTATTCTTAAATCCCTAAACCTAAACCTAAACCTATAACTTAAACCTATAACCTACAACATTGACATAAACCTATATCCTACAACATTAACATAAACCTATAACCTACAACATTAACCTAAAGTTATACTTATAACATAAACCTATTCTCAAATCCCAAAACCTATAACCTAAACCTAAACCTTAACCTAAACCTAAACCTATAACCTAAACCTTAACCTAACCTATAACCTAAACCTTAACCTATAACATATAACCTATAACTTATAACCTATAACCTAAACCTATAACCTATAACCTAAACTAAATTCCCTAAACCTTAACCTATAACCTAACCTAAACCTAAACCTATAACCTACACTTATAACCTAAACATATAACCTTAACCTAAACCTAAACCTAAAACCTAAACCTAAACCTAAACCTTAAGCCTAAATGTATTCCCAAATCCCAAAACCTAAACCTACACCTAATCCTAATCTTAACTACCTTACCTAAACCTAAACCTAAACTTGAAAACCCAAACCTAAACCCGATCCCAAACCCGAACCCGATTTCCTAAACCTAAACCTTCACCTATTCTTAATTCAAACCTATAACTTCTAACCTATAACCTATAACCTAAACCTAAACCTATAACCTTAACCTAAACCTAAATCTAAACCTTAACCTAAACTTAAGCCTATAACCTACAACATTAACCTAAACCTATACCTATAACCTAAACCTAAACATATAACCTAAACCTATAACCTATAACCTATAACCTATAACCTAAAACTTAAAACCTAAACCTAAACCTAAAACCTAAATGTGTTCTCAAATCCCTAAACCTAAACCTACACCTAATCTTAATCTCAACTCCCTAACCTAAATCTAAACCTAAACTTGAAAACCCAAACCTAAACCCGATCCCGAACCCAAACTCGATTTCCTAAACCTAAACCTTAACCTATTCTCAATTCCCTAAACCTATAACCTATAACCTGTAACCTTAACTTAAACTTAAACTTAAACCTAAACCTATAACCTACAACATTAACATAAACCTATAACCTACAACATTAACATAAACCTATAACCTAAACCTATAACCTACAATATTAACCTAAACCTATACCTATAACCTAAACCTATAACCTAAACTTATAACCTAAACCTTAACCTATAAACTAACCTAAACCTAAACCTATAACCTAAACTTATAACCTAAACCTAAACCTATAATCTAAACCTATAACCTTAACCTAAACCTAAAATCTAAACCTAAACCGAAAACCTAAAACCTAAATGTATTCTCAAATCCCTAAACCTAAACCTACACCTAATCCTAATCTCAACTCCATAACCTAAACCTAAACCTAAACTTGAAAACCCAAACCTAAACCCGAACCCGATTGAATGGGCCCACACACAATCTTAAAGAATCATCCTTACACAAGTAGATTATTCATAGCCTATTTCCTGTATGATTTCAATTGAATACCTTATTAGGACATTAGCTATTGTCTCTTATTATGATGATTTTTATCCTCTTTTGTAGGCATGAAAGGTGGTTAGAGCGGGATTCGAATTGCGTGTGTTCCCCACCAAGGTGGAATTTAGGTGGGGCTCACTCTAATATTCTTGAGAAATTCATTGTCTTTCAATTTTATAAGCTTATGTTAGGACATGTGCCGAAAATGAAGTAAATTCATACTCAAGTGAATTTGTAACGCCCTGAAAATCGAGGGTCGACCAGATGCCCAACTCCCGAGTTCCAACGCATCACTTATGTAACATAGATAATGATGTAATGACTCGGAAAATCCCATATAAAGGCCTGAGTACCACCTCAGGCAGAAATCACTCAGGACCAAATCCTTTAGAAATTAGACGAGGATTAACTAGTGTTAAACTAGATTACATACAAAATCCGCACTAATCACTTTAAATACGATCTGCAAGACCCAAAACTTGTGGAATCGCTGACGCTACATTAGCCAAAAATCTAGGATCAATCTCATTACCCGGCTGCTCTCGGGAGCATCACGAAACTCCGTATCAGATCTGGACCGTACATCGAAAGTCCGAATAATACAAGGTTATAGAATTAGGACCGCCTTACTGGGCTTGACAACCATCTTAGAAGTCAAAACCAGATAGTGTCCCAGGGCTATTCATTTGAGCCCAAAGCGAGGAGTGTAAGAAAACATGGTTTTCTTTATAAATTAAATCTAATTTAAGTAATCTGAGACTTGTCGTTTACGAGCCAATTATGAGCAATCAAACTGTTGGAATCTGACCCAAATATACCCTCGAATCAAGAAACATTTCCCATACATGTCTGTGTACTTGTAACCCTGATCGAGTTTCAGTGACCGTTGAACTGAAACTGGTCCGCCACGTGTGATCTGGGAACCCGACTGGAACGAAAACTTAACTCTACCTAGATCCAAGGTCAGTGAGCTTAAGTCTGACCTTTAGCTCAAGGGGGGCTCCAGAAGTGCTCTGTTGAGACGGAACAACATCACTTTGGCTATAACCTAGGTATACCATGACCCTGGGTCTAATTTGGTGAGTTTTTTTAGCCTATATAAGGATCTTAAACCCTCTCTCATTCAGCCCATACGAATTTGAGAGAAACCCTAGGAGAGAGAAGAGAGAGAAGAGAGAGAAAGTGTGAGAAGAGTGAGAGATTCTTCCTGATACTCTACCCTGCTATCCTACGTGCTTAACCATCACGATCTAATCGCTTTTCCGGCAATTCCGGCTTCATTTCTAGGTAAGAAAACCCTAACCTATTATAGAGTTTCTATTGGTACAAGTAGCGAAGTAGCTGACTTACCTTGTGTTATAGGTCGTCATATCGACGTAGACGAAAGCGTAGAGTTTTTATTAAATTCGTTACGCTTCTACAGCGTAAGGTGCGGACTTTAGACGTATAGGTTGAGGTTTTCAATGCTTTCAATGTCAGATAATGATAGATTCATGATCTGGGTGTTATTGTACATGCAAAATGCGATCTTTGTTTTGCGATTCAGTTACGTATGCAAATTATGGCGTATAGTGTATTCTGTATATTTGTAGAAAATACCGTATACATACAAATTATGAAAGTGTGTTTACCATGATAAATTACTGTATGTATATGCATATATGTGTATAATACTTACTCGGCGAAAGGATTCGTCCAAATACATGTTTTGGCTAATATACGTTATGTATGTTAAATGAGTGTATTCTAAGTGTTTGTAAAAATGCTTGTAAGAGTAAGTACTTAAATGATAGTGCTTTAGGTAGGTGTTGAGATAGGATTCTCAACTACCTTAGAGATGTATATGATTTCCTCCATGTAAGTTGTTTAATTTAATCGCTTACTTATGAAATGTATGTGTTTATACTTATTGTTTGTATTGTACTTTATAACATGCTTATCCACATGTTTGAATTACTTTGTTAACTCTGCTTTGACTACTATATATGCTTGCTGGTTAAGGATTGAATGTGCTTGGGGCTATGCTATAGTCCAGGCAATCGGTAACAGGCTGGAAGTCGTGGCTGAGATTCATTCACCACGTAAGACGTGTTTGACGAACCCGAGCCGTACTTCGGTTGGCGACAGTGGTTAGGCCACACGAAGGGCTTATGCACTTCATGTGGTTCAACTTGTCGTGCGTTCATGCTAGTCGAGCTCGTCAAGTAACCCGATCTATCTAATGTATGTTCACCATGTTTGGATGCTACTGCTTGAACCTAAGGTACCAAATTTACTAGTGTAACCCCATTAACCTTGGTACCTCGATCCGCTAGTCATGAGCTGGGCATGGTGGTATGGGACACCGTGCTCAAGCTGTCGGCCTACACTGAGGCCACGAGCCTCCCCGTAGTGATCAGTGAGCAACCCAGACTCGTGAGCCGAATATGGTGGTATGGGACACTGTATTCGAGCTGTCGGCCTCCACTGATAAGGTGATGGGGGAGCGGTGCAACGAGTGCGTGTAACAGCCCTGACAACCCTTTGTAGTGACCTCGAGCATACTCTGAATTTGCGGAGAGGCGACGAGCCTTTCCGTAGTAAACAGAGTATAAACTAAGCCTGTATTGATAAGGTGATGGGGGAGCGGTGGAATGAGTGCGTGTAACAGCCTTGACAGCCCTTTACAGCGACTTAGAACCGCATCATCGTATGAGATTATCTAGGACTAACGACCCTAGAATGGATCATTGTTTGGGAATGATATAAGGGAGGTACCTTAGTTTCCCAATACTGCTGTATGAAAATGACTCATAACAACTTGGTGATCACGTTCATAACATAGCACTGCATGTGCTTAGCATTGTGGAGCACTGAGGGATGAACGCATGCCGCGGACGTAAGATGTTGTCACATGAGGGAGCATTGGCGAGGGCATGCATCATGACTGCATTCCATACTTGCATTAATAAGAGTATTTAGGAGTGTTTGATTGTACTGCTTTATCATTACTGCTTGACTGAATTGATAACATGTTAACATATGCTTTATTGTTCCACTGAGTTAGCTACTCACTCCCACGTTACAGGACGGTATTGTACACACAAACTAGACTCTGTCTTAGATGCAGGTATCGACGAGATGCAGGAGGCTGAGCCTGATTACTACGATGATCAGGACGAGTTCTCCTACATGCAGTTTTCTGGAGGCTTCGCTTAGGCCATTCAGATGACGGGACTATAGGGTTACCATTATAGTTGTACCATTTTTTCAGCATTTTGATTTTGAAATTAATACATGTATATGGTGACTCAGTAAGGTGTTCATACTCTGGACACCGATTGTGACCGTTTCTGGCTTTATATACATCTATATACATCTTTCAGTCTTCCGCTTGCATTTTATAACTTGTTCTGGAGTATGAATTACTATTTTGGTATAATCCCACTCATGATTATTGCACTAACACAGACAACATTCAATCATAAGCATTTATGTTGCATAAGTGATGTTTTGGAACTCGGGTGTTGAGTTGCTACTCGACCCCCAATTTTCAGGGCATTACAAATGATGATTAAATGTTGTCCGTATTAGTGCATTAAACATGAATGGGATTATACCAAATCTGCGTATCATACTCCAAAGTTAGTTAAATTATGCAAGCGGAAGACTGTGATAAATATATAGAGCATATAAGTGATTGCAAGTCCCTAGAGTATAAACATCACCAGGTTAAATAATTACATGTATGGTTCCAAAATATACAAAATGATAAAGTATAATGTCATATATCAGTATCCCTGTAGCTCCGATACCCAACTCCAGGTCTACATAGACCCACCAAAGAGTTGCATGTAAGAGAACTCCTCATCATCATAAAAGACAGGCTCCATCTCGTAAGCCTTGTCATCACCTGCAACTACAACAGAGTCTGGTTAGTGTTTTAAAACACCGTCTCAGAGTAGGAGTGAGTGATCAACTCAGTGGAGCTATAAGGAAAAGGGTAACATGTTATCAATTCAGTCAAGAAGTAATGATAAAACAATACAACAAGCATTCTTAAGTACTTTGGTTAATGCAAGGATGATATGCGATAATGATGCATGCCCTCGCCTGTACTCCCTCTGCGACATCATCTCACGATCGCGGCATACACCCCTTCCTCTGTGCTCAACTCTAACGCTAAAGGCACATGCAAATGCGGTGCATTTACATGATTAGCCGAGTTCTTAATTACACTTATTTATACAGCAGGTTTGGGAAGCTAAGGTACCTCCCTTTATTTATTTACCCAAACGATGATCCATCTAGGATCGTCAATCCTAGGTAATCACATATGATAGGCAAGTTATAGGGCAACATCACCCTTGATTTGAAAGTAGTGGACAGGCAAGTTCAGGTCACTATGAAGAGGCTTGTCACCTCAACATAGGCCTTAGTTTATACTCGAGGTCACTACGGGGAAGACTCGTCACCTTAGCTTAGGCCAACAGCTCGAATACAATATCTCATACCACCGTATTCGGCTCACGAGTTTGGTTTGGTCACTGGACACTACGGGGAGGCTCGCCACCCCAGCGTAGGCCAATAACTCAACCACAGTGTCCCATACTACCATGCCCGGCAAATGAGTCTTAGTGGATCGAGGTACAAAGGTTAAACAGGCTTTACATTGGTAAGTCGGTACCTTAGATTCAAGCAGTAACGTCCATACATGGTGAACACACATTAAGTCAATCAAGTTGCTTGACAAGCTCGACTGGTAAGAGCGTACATTGAATTGATGGGCATGGAGTGCGTAAACATTCCACGTGGCCTATCTAAGGCCCGTATCCTAGACCGTACAGTTCTGTAGTCTCTCGAGATCCTTCCGGTCGAATTCCGGTAACTCTCGACCTGTATCCAACGTTTGCGCGCGATCCTAAGCTGAGTCCCGTATATTAAAGTCGACTCGACCCGAAACTTGTATCTTTGCGATCACGTCCTCACCGTTGTTCCAACGTCATGACTCGCGCACCGATTCGATACCCAGGTTAGAAGATGTGGGCCCGCATTCATTTCGAGAAAAATGCAGCACATTACAAAATTTGAGAGAATCTCTACAACATGTCCCATCAATCAATCAATCAATGTTAAGTACACTCCATACCCCAAGTACAACAACCCATCCCTTCCCATTCTCAAAGTCAACTCTCTCTCTCTCTCTCTCCACCCATCCCTTTCTTACAACCACATTACTCCACCCATCACCCATCACATCACACCCCATCCCTTTTCACCCATCACCCATCACATCACACCCCATCCCTTTTCACCCATCACTTCTCTTCTTCCTCATTTCTCAAAAAAAAATCTCCCAAGCAACAAACATCCCACGTCCAAGCCCTCTCTCTCCCAAAGCCAAGTGTGGCCCACTTTCTCTACCCTCCCACCTCTCATCCCCACCGTCAAAACTCCATCAATCACCATCAAAAGTGAAGGCAAGGAGCATAGGAGTCCTAGGGATCTAGGAGGAGTGCAATCGGTGGGTGATCCACCGTTAATTCTTATTTTAGGGTCCACTTTTTGGTGGGACCCATTTTGATGTATGTGATGTATTCATAAGGGGCCCATAGTGGCGGGGTCCCTCTATCACTCTCTCTCTCTCTCTCTCTCTTCTTTGTAAGATGATGATGACGAAGGGGTGTGTGGCCCATTTGGTGTGTGTGTCCCACCATGAAGCATATATTATCCAAGCCATTCACCTTCATGTGGGACCCATCTAATGGATGTGATGGATCTGGTCCATCCAACCCGATAGTGGGCTTGGATGGGTGGCAAAAACATAAACATTAGGTTGATCCGAACAGGTGGGCCATGTCCATGTGGGACCCACCATGATGTCTGTGTTACAACTAGGTCGTCCAGCGTGTACCTGGACATGACCTCAAGGTGAACTGATGGTGTAGTGCACTGATGTGCAAACCTGTAACATCCCGAATTTTTGCCAACCTGGAATTAGAAATCCTTAGGCAATGGGTCACTCCTAACACCTTATTAACCTGTCAGAACTAAATCTCAAAGTCTAAAACTGCTTTTGAACCCATTTCCTTCACAAATCTCACCTTTCACCACCTTGTTCTTTAAATTTTCTTAGTATTTTCACATTAGATACTACCTTGAAGCTTAGGTAATGAAGAACAATACTTAAACTAAACATTACTACAAAGGATTAAGTACCACCTCAGACCGAAATCACCCAGGACTAAATCCTTTAGAAATTAGGCGAGAATTAGCTAGTCTTAAACTAGAGTGCCTGTGAAATTAGCACCAATCACTTTAAATACAATCTGCAAGATCCAAAACTTGTAGAATCATTGACACTAGGTTACCCTAAAATCTAGGATCAATCTCATTACCCGATTGCTCTCGGGAGCATCACGAAACTCCGTATCAGATCTGGACCGCACGTCGGAAGTCCGATTAACACGAAGTTCAGGAATTAAGACCGCCTTGTTGGGCTTGACAACCATCTCAGAAATCAAATCCAAATAGTGTCCCAGCGTTATTCGCTTGAGCTCAGAGCGGGGAGTGTGAGAAATGTGAAAATAATTCTAAATTAGATTCAAAATAAAGAAATCTGGCACCACTTGCTTGCTGATCAGTATTAAACAACCAGACCGTCTGAATCAGACCAAATTACACCCTCAGATCATGGATATTTCCCCAAACATATTCATGTACTCGGAATCTCCGATCGAGATCCACTGACCGTTGAACTAAAACTGGTCCGCCACGCGTGATTTGGAAATCTTACTGAAACGAAAACTTAACTAAACGTAAATCCAGTGTTAGTGAGCTTAAGTCCGACCTTTGGCTCAAGGGGGCCCGACAGAAGTGCTCCGTTGAGCTGAAACAAGTTCGCTTTGGTTATAACCTAAGTATACCTTGACCTGAAGTCTAATTTGGTGAGTTTTTAGGCTATATTAGGACCTTAGAATCCTCTCTCTCACAGCCATATGAATTTGAGAGAAACCCTAGAGAGAGAAGAGAGAAAAGAGAGAGAAAGTGTGGGAGATGTGGGAGATTCTCCCCTGTCGTTCTTCTCTGTCGTATCCAAGCTCAACCGCTCCATTCTAATAGCTTTCCCGGCGATTCCGACTTCGTTTCTAGGTAAAAAAACCCTAACCCTAATTTGTTTTGGGGTTTTGATAGTTGTAGGTTATGAAATAACTAACCTATTTCATTCTATAGGTTACCAAACTGCCGAATACGGAAGCTTGGCAAACCTACCTGATTTATTATGATTCAGGTGCGGACTTTAGGTGTATAGGTTATGGTTTTCAACGCTTTCAATGTCAGATAATGATACATTAATGATCTGCATGCAATTGCACATGTACAAAGTGCTGTCTGTTTTTTTGTTTCGATTAAAGATGAAGAATATGGAATTTTACATCTTCTAGGTATTTGTAGAAAGTACCGTATACGTATAAATTTTAGAAATGTGTTTGCCATGATTATTTGCCGTATTGATATATTATATATGGATAAAATACTTATTTGGTGAAAGGGCTCGCCCTAATACATGTTTTTGCTAATATACACTATGTATGTTAAAATAGTGTATTCTAAGTGTTTGGGAAAATGACAGAATGAATATAGAATTCGCATTCGTGCTCGCCATGACTAATTGTCATGGATATATGATTGTTGTATTGGCGACACCCCTTTGACAAAAGGATTTGCCCTAAATCACGCCACGACCAATATACACTATATATGCTAAAATGTGTAGCCCAAGTGTTTATGGAAATGACTGAATGAACATGGAACTTGGATTCCTGCTTGCCATGACTATCCGTCGTAGGTGCGCGTGTTATAATTGGGGCAACTCCCTAGTGAAAGGATTTTGCCTACTACCTATGTGATTGACATATGTCATGTATGTTGATGTATGTAGTCTAAGTGTTTGTTGAAATGTTTGAATGAGTAGTAGTTAGTAAATTGTAATGTATAAGGTTGTTGAGATATGATTCTCAACTCCATTAACTGTGTATGATTTCCTTAGATAGCTGTGTGATTAGGAATTGAATATGTACAAACTCATGCTTGTGTTGTGCTTCAAACATGCTCAATTGATTATATGATTTTATCTATGTAATGCATATTTTTAAATTCATGTTTACGTTGTATGATCCGTCATGGGTGATGGGGGAGTGGAGCAACGAGTGCGTGCAACAGCCCGGGCAGCCCTAAACGGAAAATATTAGACTTTGATTGTATGATTTGAATCTTGATCCATTAATGCTTTAACTATCTGAAATTGATTGTGTTTGGGGCTATTATATAGTCCAAGCAATCGGCAACGAAATTGAATTCGTGGTTGAGATTCAGTCGCCACATGAGATGTGTTCGACGAACCCGAGTCGTACTTCGATTGGCGATAGTGGTTGGCCACGCGAAGTACTTATGCACTTCATGTCGTCCAACTTGTCATGTGCTCGAGCTAGCTGAGCTCGTCAAGTAACCCAATCTGTCTAATGTATGTTCACCATGTTTGGACGCTACTGCTTGAACCTAGGGTACCAAACTTACCAGTGAAATCCCGTTAACCATGGTACCTCGATCTACTAAGACTCATGAGTCGGGCATGGTGGTATGGGACACCGTGGTCGTGCTGTTGGCCTACGTTGGGGCCATGCGCCTCCCCGTAGTGACCATTGAGCAACCAGACTCATGAGCCGAATACGGTGTTATGGGACACTGTATTCGAGCTGTTGACACCTACGGCGAGAGCAGAGTATGGTGAGACCTATATTCGTGCTGACGGGCGACGAGCCCTTCGTAGTGTCTTCGAGTATACTCTAAGGTCTGTGATTGGCGATGAGCCCTTCGTAGCAATTAGAGCATGAGTTGAGCCGAGTACGGTGAGACCTGTATTCGAGCTGACGGCCAGCAATTGAGCCGAGTACGGTGAGACCTGTATTCGAGCTTACGGCCAGTAATTGAGCCACATACAGTGAGATCTGTATCCGTGCTGACGGGTGACGAGCCCTTTGTGATGTCTTCGCGATGCCTCTGAAACTATAATATCGTATGAGATTAACTAGGACTAACGACCCTAGAATGGATCATGTTTGGGAATGATACAAGGGAGGTACCTTAGTTTCCCAATACTGCTGTTTGAAATGGACTAATAACAACTTGGTAATCATACTCATCATCGCATTGCATGTGCCTGAAAGATGTGGAGCACTGAGGGATGAAAGTATGCCGCGAACGTAAGATGGTGTCGCATGAGGGTGGTTTGGCAAAGGCATACATCATGATTGCATTCCATACTTACATTAACAAGAGTATTTAGAATTGTTTGAGTGTATTGCTTTATCATTACTGCTTGACTGTTTTGATAACATGTTAACCTATGCTTTATTGTTCCACTGAGTTGATCACTCACTCCCACGTTACGGGACGGTGTTTTACACACCAACCAGATTTGTTGAGTTTCAGGTGATGGCGATGCTTATGAAGCAGAGCCGGACTACTATGATTTTGAGGAGGAGTTCTCCTACATGTAGCTCTCTGACAGGTCTATGAAGACCTGCTATTGCATTGACGGGGCTATGTGCTTGGGATAGAAGACATTACACTTCCTTAATTTGGTATAATTTGAAATTGTACTTGTGATGAATTAACCTGGTAACATTATCACACTCTGGAGACTCACCACAGTTTATAAATTTTATTTATCTATCACAGTCTTCCGCTTGCTATCTCACTTATCTCTGGAGTATGATATGCTGTTTTGGCTTAATCTCACTCATGTTCAATGCACTAATGCAGACAACATTCAATCATCATTCACTTTGTTGCATAAGTGATGCGTTGGAACTCGGGAGTTGAGTTTATGCTCGACCCTCGATTTTCAGGGCGTTACAAAACCACAAAAATATCAACTTGGTTCAAAGAACTTGGGTGGACCGCTCATGTAGGCCCCATATTGATGTATAAATCAAATCCATGCCATCCATTCCATTCCCCGACTCATTTAGGCGTTGAGCCAAAATATGAGCCCAATCCGATTTCCTGGCGGGCCATAGTATAGAAAATATTAATTTTTACCATTAAAAATTGACTAGGACCCACCTTGAGCCAAAATGTACTGAATATTGGGCTTGTTTGGTTGGTCTTGAGCCATGAAATGAAATGGTTGGAGTGGATTCACCTGACGCGGGCCCCACATGGGAAAAACTGCGAGATTTCTATTTAAAAAAAAAAATAACAACAACATAGGCAGCAGTGCCTGCTGCTGCCGCTAACACCAAAGGACGCAACAGCGTCTTGGGCGCTAGGCAGCAGGGACCATGGGTCCTAGCCGTGGGCCCCTTTAAAATCAGCCATATTTGGAACTCATATGGCCCACGTCACAGGAAACAGTTGGATTGAACGTCTACCATTGAAACCCTTTTGGGTGTCATAGAAGTTTTAGATCATTATAAAAAAAAAATTCTCTCATCTGGGTCTGTATGACCTTATCAATAGATTGGGTGGAAAATAAACATTATGGTGGGCCCCACGACGGACCCACTGATGTATGATTGTATCCACGCTTTCCAGCAAGATGGAAAGGTGGAGTCCACTGTGATGTATATTTGTATCCACGCCGTCCATTCATCTGGCGAGCTCGTCTTTGGCTCAAGACAAAAATGAAGTAGATTAAATTTTTTGGTGGGCTACGTATGTGGACCCCACCCCTGATGTTTGTATTGCATCTAAACCGTCCATTTATTTTGGGCCACCTCGTCTCACGGCTTGAGACTAAAAACGAGTCAGATCTTGGTATCAAGTGGACCACACTGCAGTAAAGTGGGGATTAAAAGTCTACCATTAAAACCCCTTTTGAGTTAAAGAAGTTTTGAACCAATATGATATTTGTTTCTCCTCACTGTTCGGGTCATTGTGACCTTATGAATAGTTTGCATGGGAAATAAATTCCATGGTGGGCCCTCTAAATTTTAACAGTGTGAATCATTGTTACCACTGCCATTTGTGGTATGGTCCAATTGATCCTTTGGATATGATTCATTTTTATGTAAGTTCTTTAATGATTTATAAACAATGGATGGATGATTTTGAATCAGCCCATTGATACGGCCCACCTTGGTATATATATAAGGGCCATGTGATTAGGCCCATCTTGATATTGTTATGGCCCATCCATTGGGGCCCACTTTGATATATATGAGGCCCACATGATGCGGCCCATTTGATGTACCTAAGGCCCATGGGTAGAGGCCCAATGGGATGTACATAAGGCTCATTGTAATGTGATTCTACCGTGGTTTACGTGATGATCTTGATAGTGGCTATGCCTTGGGAGCAATGATGGTTTGACGTCCACATTGTAAGGATGATGTTGGTTAAATGTCTACATTGTTACTCTCCCTAGGGCCTATTGATAGGCCCATACTTGTAGTGTGTATGCCGTCTAGGCCCATCTTCATTATGAATAGAGCCCAGCACCATATAACATGTTTAGTATAGATCCATGATTCATGCTCATACGCATCATATGTATGCTTGATATGAGGAGTGACTGATCATAGCATATGCCTTCGGGCAGATTGTTTATGGGCTCCCTCATAGGCGGAGTTGCCCTTCATAAGCACGTGGTACGCGCAGGATTGTTGCATGACTGGTAGTGTGATTCATGCATTTCACATTTGTATGACATGATTTCTATACGCCCTAGCGACATCAGGGCTATGACCTCCACAGACACGTCGTGGATGGTAGGATTGGACACCGGAAATATTGTTACTAAGCATCGGGGCGCCATAAATGTCCCCGGGTAAAAATTTCTAAACTCGATGGTACCAGAGGATGACTCCAATGTCTAGAGCGAGTGGATATATAAGCACACGAGGGCCAAATACCAAGAGGCCGCATCTCCCACTATGTCGTGGTCGGTTGGAAAGGGGTGTGGCCTTACTCGCCCGAGAGTAGCGGGAATTGCTAGGATGAGTTTTACCAGCTCGTGAATGGGTCCACTATCGACGTGCCAGATAGGTATTGGCAGACTATTGGCCAAGCAGATAGTGAGGTTTCTTACGCTCACTTGGACTGTGCGGCTGGGAGAGGGGCAGTGCCATTTGGAGTGTAATAAACCCCGGTGATTATCCAGAATGAAAACTATACTGAAATTTGATGAGCTGTATGTGGATTTGGATGTGGATTGGTATGATTGAGTTGCATCATGCATGCATGGTCTCGATATGGCCGATAACATTCATATCTTGCACCGCATAGCCTTGGTATGGCTGCTTGCATTCATGTACTCATCAACATGATTCTGCATTACTCTGACCTTGCATTCTGAGCAGGCTCATATTGCGTGCACACTTACACCACCCTCTAAGCTTTTTATAAGTGTAACATCCCAAAATTTTGCCAACCTAAAATTAGACGTTCTTAGGCAATGGGTCGATCTTAACACCTTATTGACTTGTCAGAACTCAATCCCAAAGTCTAAAATCGCTTGTTAACCCTTTTCCTTCACAAATCCCACCCTTCACCACCTTGTTCTTTTAATTTTTCTAAGTACTTTCACCCTAGACACTATCTTAAAATAGTTAAGTATTATAACTTGGATCACTTTATATACAAACTACAAAGGCCCAGGTACCACCTCAGATAGAAATTACTCAGGACTAAATCCTTTAGAAATTCGGCGAGAATTAGCTAATTTTAAACTAGAGTACCTGTGAAATTAGCACCAATCACTTTAAATACGATCTGCAAGATCCAAAACTTGTAGAATCATTGACGCTACACTACCCTAAAATCTAGGATCAATCTCATTACTCGGCTGCTCTCAGGAGCATCTTGAAACTCTGTATCAGATCTGGACCGCCCGTCGGAATTCAATTAACACGAAGTTAAGGAATTAGGACCGCCTTGTTGGGCTTGTCAACCATCTCGGAAATCAAATCCAAATAGTGTCCCAGCACTATTCGCTTGAGCCCGGAGTGGGGAGTGTGAGAAATGTGAAATTAATTCAAAATAAAATATGAATTTATGAAATCCAGTACGTCTCGCTTGCGGATCAGTTATAAGCAACCAGACCGTCAGAATCAGGTCAAATTACACCCCCGGATCAGGGATATTTTTCCAAACATATCTATGTACTCGAAATCTCCGATCGAGATCCGCTGACCGTTGAACTGAAATTGGTCCGCCACGCGTGATCTGAGAACCTTACTAGAACGAAAACTTAATGGTACCTAGATCTAGTGTTAGTGAGCGTAAGTCCGACCGCACACAGAAAAGGGGTCGCCAGAAGTCCTCCGTTGAGCTGAAACTGACCCGTTTTGGTTATAACCTAAGTATACCTTGACCTGGAGTCTATTTTGGTGTAGTTTTAGGCTATATAAGGACCTTAAAACCCTCTCTCATTCAACCATACGAATTTGAAAAAAACCCTAGGAAAGAGAAAAGAGAAAAGAGAGAGAAAGTGTGAGAGCAGTGGGAGCATCTCCCTACCATGCTTCCCTGCTGCTATACGGGTTCAACCACCTCATTCTAATCGCTTTCCCGGCGATTCCGGCTCCGTTCCTAGGTAAGAAACCCTAACCCTAACCTATTTTGGGGTTTTGATAGTTGTAGGTTATGAAATAGCTAACCTATTTCATTCTATAGGTTACCAAACTGCCGAATACAAAAGCTTAGCAAACCTATCGGATTCGTTACGATTCTACGACAAAAGGTGCGGACTTTAGGTGTATAGGTAATGGTTTTCAATGCTTTCAATGTCAGATAATGATAGATTCATGATCTGCATGCAATTGCACATGTACAAAGTGTTGTCTGTTTTCCGTTTTGATTAAATACGAAGAATATGGAATTTTGTGTATTCTAGGTAATTGTAGAAAATACCGTATACGTATAAATTTTGGAAATGTGTTTGCCATGATTATTTGCTGTATGAACATGTTATATATGTGTATAATACTTGGCGAAAGGATTCGCCCTAGTATACATTTTGGCCAACATAGCTTATGTAGGCTAATGTGTGTAGTCTAAGTGTTTGTTGAAATGTCTAAATAAATATGGATTTATGATTTATACCTACCATATGTATTGAATGTAAGAACATGATTGATGTGTATGAGACAACTCCTTGATATGAGGATTTGTCCTATTCTACGTTGAAATCAACACACGTTATGTATGTTGGAGTGGTGTAGTTCAAGTGTTTAATAAAATGCCTGTGAGAAAAATTGTGTGATGAACTAAATTTAATAGTGGTGTTGAGATAGGATTCTCAGCTACCTAGCGATGTATATGATTCTCTTTATGTTGTTTGTTTAATTTAACCGCTTACTTTTGGAATATACGAGTTTGTATTTCCTGTTTATCTTGTGCTCTATAACATACTTTATAACATGCTTGAATTACTTTGTTTATTCTGCTTTACTCTACATGCTTCTAAATAAAAGATTGATTATGTTTGGGGCTATGATTATAGTCCAGGCAATCGGAAACGAAAATGAATGTGTGGCTGAGATTCATTTGCCACATGAGATGTGTTTGACGAACCTGAGTCGTACTTCGGTTGGCGATAGTGGTTGGCCACGCGAAGTGCTTACGCACTTCATGTCGTCCAACTTGTCGTGCGCTCGAGCTAGCTCAGCTCGTCAAGTAACCCGATCTGTCTAATGTATGTTCACTATGTTTGGATAATACTGCTTGAACCTAGGGTAACAAACTTACCAGTGAAATCCCGTTAACCATGGTACCTCGATCCGCTAAGACTCATGAGCCGGGCATAGTGGTATGGGACACCGTGATCGAGCTGTCGGCTACGCTGGGCCACGTGCCTCCCCGTAGTGTCCATTGATCAACCAGACTCATGAGCCAATTATGCTGGTATGGGACACTATATTCGAGTTGTCGGCCTACACTGATTGGTGACGAGCCATTTGTAGTGACCTCGAGCATACTCTGAATTTGCGGTGAGGCGACGAGTTTTGCCACGGTGAATAGGGTATGAACTAGGCCTGTATCAATTTAGTGATGAACCGTTAAAAAGGTGATGGGGGAGTGGTGTAAAGATTGCGTGTAACAGCCCTGACAGCCTTTACAGCGCCCTAGAACCACAATATCATATGAGATTATCTAGGTTTGACGACCCTAGAATGGATCATGTTTGGGAATGATACAAGGGAGGTACTTTAATTTCCCAATCCTGTTGTTTGAAATGGACTAATAACAACTCAGTAATCATGCTAATCATCGCATTGCATGTGCCTGGAAGAGGTGGAGCACTGAAGAATGAAAGCATGCTGTGAACGTAAGATGGTGTCGCATGAGGGAGTATGTCGGTGAGGGCATGCATCATGACTGCATTCCATACTTGCATTAACAAGAGTATTTAGAATTGTTTGATTGTACTGCTTTATCATTACAGCTTGACTGAATTGATAACATGTTAACCTATGCTTTACTGTTCCACTGAGTTGATCACTCACTCCCACGTTACGGGACGGTGCTTGTAACACCAACCAGACTCTGTAGCTGCAGGTGTCGGCGATGCTTATGAGGCGGAGCCGGACCTTTGTGATGACAATGATGCTTGCTCGTATTTGTTGTATTCTGGCGGCTTCATGTGAGCCGTGTCTTGATCGACGGGGTTACAGGGATGTTGACTAGAGAACCTTACACATTTAGTATATTTTAGAATTGTACTTGTAATTATTTAACCTGGTAACGTTATCACAGTCTGGAGGCCTACCACAGTTTATATATATATATATTTTATCTATCATAGTCTTCCGCTTGCTATCTCACTTATCTCTGGAGTATGATATGCTATTTTGGCTTAGTCTCACTCATGTTCACTACACTAATACAGACAACGTTCAATCATCATTCATTTTGTTGCATAAGTGATGCGTTGGAACTCGGGAGTTGAGTTTATGCTCGACCCCCGATTTTCAGGGCATTACAAGATGGTATTAGAGCATGATTTGGATTAAACTGGACCTTGGTTATGGTCACATGACACACTCTGACGCACTCTGAATTAGGAAGGGGGCAATAAAACCTAGAAACCATATTTGAATCCCAAGTTTCACCGACAGGTGAGACTATACGGTAACTGTGAGGCCCACCCTCACAACACATGATATTGTACATGATATTGTCCGCTTTGCCGAAGCTCACGGCTTTAAAACGCGTCATGTCTGTTAAGGGAGGAACCCAACATATAACCACCACAACTCTAGACAACTCTTCCGATGTGGGACAAGTTACGCTACAGTCAACTCCAACAGTAGCTCGCCCAGCACAGTAGCCTGCCAGCCACACTTGGGGGCCTGCCCACATGTGTGCCCGCCCACATGAAGCAGTGACCGGGGCGTCACATTATCCCCCACCGAGGGCAGAGTCGTCCTCGACTCTGATACCATTTGTAAGGCCCACCCCCACAACACATGATATTGTCCGCTTTGCCGAAGCTCACGGTTTTAAAACGCGTCATGTGGGGGAAGGATACTGGTAGCTCGCCCAGACCCGGTGTTCCCGTGGTCCCGCCCACATAGCGCCTATCCGTCCATGATATTGTCCAACCCAACTGCCATCAAAGTACACAGCGGAGGTTTTGCTTGACGCGTTGGCCTTGTGCGCCAAACAAAACCTCCGCTGTGTACTTTGATGGCAGTTGGGTTGGACAATATCATGGACGGATAGGTGCTGTGTGGGCGGGACCGCGGGAGCACCGGGTCTGGGCGAACTACCAGTATCCTTCCCCCACATGACGCGTTTTAAAGCCATGAGCTTCGGCAAAGCGGACAATATCATGTGTTGTGGGGGTGGGCCTTACAGTAACTTAGTCCACAATGTATCTTTGGTCGCGTGAAACAACCTAAGTCGGCCGTCAGTCGACGGATTTGAGTCGTTCCCTAGAAACGAATGCCCTTAGGTTGTGTGGTCAACCACAACACCTTACGCTTCATCTCAAGCCTAGAACCCCTTTTTATCTATTCCTCCACAATTCTTTTGTTTTTTTTTTCTTCTTTTTTTTTCATACCAGCATATAATAAATTCAAATGATGTAAACTGAAACAAATAACACCAATTCCTTCAAAATCTCTCCTTGCACGCTTCATTTTTATTTTTTCTAAATCATTTCAATACCAGATATAAATTCTAACGTGTAAATGATAAGATAATACTTAAACAAAAAGTTACTATAATAGTAAATGGTATAAATTGGACTTTGACCATTCAAACTTTAGAATCTAACCAAATATATGGTTAGTTGGATAGATTAGCTCCTCCTACCCCAAAATCATATTGCACATGTCATATAAAATCTTTCCGGTTTACAAATTGGCCCTAAAACGACTCAAAACGGAGTCGTGGGCCACATGACGCAATCCGGGGTAACCTGGGACAGACTCGGGTACCATTGGCACCATGGGTGGTGAACACTGCCCTACCGCGGAGGCACCACGGCTGGTTCGGTGGACCGCGGTGGAACCGAGGTCACCGCGGTCGACCGTGGTCAGGATGGGTCGGGCTAGTCGGGCCGGTGCTGGTCATGGTCGGCCCGACCCCTAGGCACGTGTGGTGCCCACCAAATTTTGTGGGGCCCCTGTTTCATGTCTGTTTTGCCCCCCCCCCCCCCCCCCCCCCCCCCCCTCTCTCAAAGCACCTCCAAGCTCTCATTTCTCTTTAAACTTGTTGTCCTCTCTCTCAAATCTACCTCCCAATCATCTGATTTATCATTTTCGGCCACAACCCACCCATATCCATCGTTCACAGCCATCCCTACCTCCCTACCCTCTCCATTCACTCTCATTTGGGCTCTTACATGCCCCATTTGGAGCTCAAAAACATGTAAGCTCCCTAACCCATCCTACCTTTCCATTTTTCATCTTCAATCACTGTCTTTTGGGCCTTCACAATCCCTACTGAGGTTTAAACTCGTGGAGAACCAAAAACTCCAGCCCCCGTTTCCCCTTATCCTCATTTTTCAAGGCTCTATCCGAGCTTGTACGACCATTTTCTTGGAGGCCTAATCATCCATACTGTTGTCTTGTAGTTTGCATGGGTTACCGTCTTTGGATGTTTTTGTTTTCATGTTGATGGGTGTAGTAATGGTAGAATATTTTAGATGTTTGAGGATGTTTAGGGCCCGTTCGGCCAAATTGCATTAGGTGAGTTTAAGGTGGATAGAATTGTAAAGGTAACAATAAATGTATGTGTAAGGTATGGTCCCTAAATTGGGTGTATCCCATGGTTTCTGATACTATGTTTGGAATGTATGCAGTTAAACGTAAATCCCATATTTTCCTTTCAAATTACACTTAGAAATTCATTATCTTGGGATTTGGAAATCCCATCTCACACTTTTCCAACACCGGGCTCATTTTCCAAAGCCTACAAAATTAAATCTTATCTCACCCACCCTCCTACCAAACATGCCATTCCCAACCCCGAAGTGAGATTAGCAATGTAATCCCATTTAAGACAATAGGCCCTAGAGTTTTGGACCTAGAGCGGTACTCCTAGATTTCTATAGGCCTAACTGTGTAGGAAATCCAACAAATTTATAATGTGAACCTTAGGACCCTCTTAGTTGGAATGAGCATATGTGAAATGCTCGAGCGTTAAGTACAGACAACTCAGTTCCAATTAGACAACTTTGACCCTAAGTGATAAAACCCTTCCTGTAATAGAAATGATGTGAAATCATCTAGCGTATGAGCATAGACTTTGGACTACACCTATGGATTTCCACTACTCGTAAATTAAGACTAGACTACCTATTACATTAGAGAATGTCAGACACCGATAGATGTAACTAGGTGAAATCAATACACCTCTTTGATCTAGGTGGCGCAGCGAAAGCATGGTGGACCCTTGCCCCACTGGCCCAGGATCGAATGGAGTTGATCCAGACTATACGTAAAGACAGGCCACTAAATAAGATGAGCTATCCTATCTCGGACATAGAATAAGACGAGGATTTTCTTAGACCAAGACCTAAAGGGCAACCCGAGAAATAGGACATTTGAACCTTTCTGTGATGGGCATTCCCTAAGTTTTTAGAGTGATCGGTCTATGGAGTTACTGAAATATACAACTGCGAAGCATTCGCAGCTTGACCCAATTCTCAATCCTGGGTGACTACCAATGGACTCACTGCTTGGTCGAGCAGAGACTAGGATCTACCAGGACTCGGAAGGGATACAATGAGCTTTCTACCCTGGCCTGGTAGATGATTGATGTATCGGGATCAAGCCCCCTATAACCGTCTCTCCGTGTTGGTCAAACATTGAAAAGAGCTATCTTACTCTAAATCGTTGGGAATCATCGTCAAGACTCCAAATTGGTAAAGAAATAAATTGTAGAAAACCATCAGGATATGGGAAATGGATAAAGAAATAAGTTTTAAGGGGGGTAGACTAAAATGAACCAGGCTAGTATATACCCTACGCAGTAAAACGTAGGCAAAGAAATAATTAAATCTTTCCTTATTACCCTTAGGCAATTTTGGGGACGAAATTTTGTTTTAAGGGGGGTAGATTGTAACATCCCGAATTTTTGCCAACCTAGAATTAGACGTCCTTAGGCAATGGGTCGATCCTAACACCTTATTAACTTGTCAGAACTCAATCCCAAAGTCTAAAATCGCTTGTTAACCCTTTTCCTTCACAAATCCCACCCTTCACCACCTCGTTCTTTCAATTTTTCTAAGTACTTTCACCCTAGACACTTCTTAAACTAGTTAAGTATTATAACTTGGATCACTTTATATACAAACTACAAAGGCCCAGGTACCACCTCATACAAAATTTACTCAGGACTAAATCCTTTAGAAATTAGGTGAGAATTAGCCAGTGTTAAACTAAAGTACCTGTGAAATTAGCACCAATCACTTTAAATACGATCTGTAAGACCCAAAACTTGTAGAATCATTGACGCTACATTATCCTAAAATCTAGGATCAATCTCATTACCCGGCTACTCTCGGGAGCATCTCGAAACTCCGTATCAGATCTGGACCGCACGTCGGAAGTCCGATTAACACGAAGTTAAGGAATTAGGACCACCTTGCTGGGCTTGACAACCATCTCAGAAATCAAATCCAGATAGTGTCCCAGCGCTATTCGCTTGAGCTCGGAGCGGGGAGTGTGAGAAATGTGAAATTAATTCAAAATAAAATATGAATTTATAAAATCTGGCACGTCTCGCTTGCGGATCAGTTATAAACAACCAGACCGTTAGAATCAGGCCAAATTACACTCTCAGATCAGGGATATTTCCCCAAACATATCTATGTACTCGAAATCTCCGATCGAAATCTGTTGACCGTTGAACTGAAACTGGTCCGCCACGGTGGTCTGAGAACCCTACTGGAACGAAAACTTAATGGTACCTAGATCTAGTGTTAGTGAGAGTAAGTCCGACCGCACACAGAAAAGGGGCCGCCAGAAGTCCTCCGTTGAGCTGAAACTGACCCGTTTTGGTTATAACCTAAGTATACCTTGACCTGAAGTCTATTTTGGTATAGTTTTAGGCTATATAAGGACCTTAAAACCCTCTCTCATTCAGCCATACGAATTTGAGAATTGCCCTAGGAGAGAGAAGAGAGAAAAGAAAGAGAAAGTGTGAGAGCAGTGGGAGCATCTCCCTGCCCTGCTTCCCTGCTGCTATACATGTTCAACCACCTCGTTCTAATCGTTTTTCCGGCGATTCTGGCTCCGTTCCTAGGTAAGAAACCCTAACCCTAACCTGTTTTGGGGTTTTGATAGTTGTAGGTTATGAAATAGCTAACCTATTTCATTCTATAGGTTACCAAACTCCCGAATACGAAAGCTTAGCAAACCTATCGGATTTGTTACAATTCTACGACAAAAGGTGCGGACTTTAGGTGTACAGGTTATGGTTTTTAACACTTTCAATGTCACATAATGATAGATTCATGATCTGCATGCAATTGCACATGTACAAAGTGTTGTCTGTTTTCTGTTTCGATTAAATACAAAGAATATGGAATTTTGTGTATTCTAGGTAATTGTAGAAAATACCATATACGTATAAACTTTGGAAATGTGTTTGCCATGATTATTTTATTTATTGTATGAACATATTATATATGTGTATAATACTTGGCGAAAGGATTCGCCCTAGTATACATTTTGGCCAACATAGCTTATGTAGGCTAATGTGTGTAGTCTAAGTGTTTGTTGAAATGGCTAAATAAATATGGATTTATGATTTATGCCTACCATATGTATTGAATGTAAGAACATGATTGATGTGTATGAGAAAACTCCTTGATATGAGGATTTATCCTATTCTACGTTGAAATCAACACACGTTATGTATGTTGAAGTGGTGTAGTTCAAGTGTTTAATAAAATGCCTGTGAGAAAAATTGTGTGATGAACTAAATTTAATAATGGTGTTGAGATAGGATTCTCAGTTACCTAGCGATGTATATGATTCAAACCATGTTGTTTGTTTAATTTAACCGTTTACTTATGGAATATACGTGTTTGTATTTCCTGTTTATCTTGTGCTCTATAACATACTTTATAACCTGCTTGAATTACTTTGTTTATTCTGCTTTACTCTACATGCTTCTGAATAAAGAATTGATTGTGTTTGGGGCTATGATTATAGTCCAGGCAATCAGAAACGAAAATGAATGTGTGGCTGAGATTCATTTGCCACGTGAGATGTGTTTGACGAACCCGAGTCGTACTTCGTTTGGCGATAGTGGTTGGCCACACGAAGTGCTTACGCACTTCATGTCGTCTAACTTGTCCTGCGCTCGAGCTAGCCGAGCTCGTCAAGTAACCCGATCTGTCTAATATATGTTCACCATGTTTGGACGCTACTGCTTGAACCTAGGGTACCAAACTTACCAGTGAAATCCCGTTAACCATGGTACCTCGATCCGCTAAGACTCATGAGCCGGGCATGGTGGTATGGAACACCGTGGTCAAGCTGTCGGCCTACGCTGGGGCCACGTGCCTCCCCGTAGTGTCCATTGATCAACCAGACTCGTGAGCCGATTATGGTGGTATGTGACACTATATTCGAGTTGTCGGCCCACACTGATTGGTGACGAGCCCTTTGTAGTGACCTCGAGCATACTCTGAATTTGCGGTGAGGCGACGAGTTTTGCCACGGTGAATAGAGTATGAACTAGGCCTGTATCAATTTAGTGATGAACCGTTAAAAAGGTGATGGGGGAGTGGTGTAACGATTGCGTGTAACAGCCCTGGCAGCCTTTGCAGCGCCCTAGAACCACAATATCATATGAGATTATCTAGGTTTGACGACCCTAGAATGGATCATGTTTGGGAATGATACATGGGACCTACTTTAGTTTCCCAATCCTACTGTTTGAAATGAACTAATAACAACTCAGTAATCATGCTAATCATCGCACTGCATGTGCCTGGAAGAGGTGGAGCACTGAGGAATGAAAGTATGCTGCGAACGTAAGATGGTGTCGCATGAGGGAGTATGTCGGTGAGGGCATGCATCATGACTGCATTCCATACTTGCATTAACAAGAGTATTTAGAATTGTTTGATTGTACTGCTTTATCATTACAGCTTGACTGAATTGATAACATGTTAACCTATGCTTTACTGTTCCACTGAGTTGATCACTCACTCCCACGTTACGGGACGGTGCTTGCAACACCAACCAGACTCTGTAGCTGCAGGTGTTGGCGATGCTTATGAGGCGGAGCCGGACCTTTGTAATGACAATGATGCTTGCTCGTATTTGCTATATTTTGGCGGCTTCATGTGAGCCGTGTCTTGATCGACGGGGTTACAGGGATGTTGACTAGAGAACCTTACACATTTGGTATATTTTAGAATTGTACTTGTAATTATTTAACCTGGTAACGTTATCACAGTCTGGAGACTCACCACAGTTTATATATATATTTTTTTATCTATCATAGTCTTCCGCTTGCTATCTCACTTGTCTTTGGAATATGATATGCTATTTTGGCTTAGTCTCACTCATGTTCACTACACTAATACAGACAACAGTCAATCATCATTCATTTTATTGCATAAGTGATACGTTGGAACTCGGGAGTTGAGTTTATGCTCAACCCCCGATTTTTAGGGCGTTACAATAAGCTTATGCACGATTGATGCGTGCAGGTGACGCTAGGACGCATTATAGCCTCGCCTCAGTTGGACTGTACAGCCGAGCTTCTGGAGTTTTGTTACTTTCATTATATTGTATTCCCCTTTCATACGCATTGTACTCAAAGTTTTTTATTATAGTGGATTTTGTGATGTGTTCTTGTGATTATTGTTCATGGCTTATGCTCATTACGAATTAAATCATGTTTAAAATCCTCCTTGTAGGATCTCAGGATCGGAACCTGGTGTATGGGTGCCGGGAGCTGAGAATGGGGTACTATGGAGGCTGTAGCACCGGATTCGGCAATCAGAAATTTTATGAACTCGGTTTCTGTGTTTCGGGCGTGACACCCTAACCACTGTCGACAAGCAGCATACGACTTGGATTTCTTGAACATGTCTTGTGTGGCGAAGCGACCTCAGCCACCAACACGAAAATCATTACCGATTGCTTGGACTATGCAGTAGTCTCAATCATACTCAAACACAATAGGCATCCATGTTTGATAGTCCAAATAGCACGTAGCAACCAATTCAAATATGAATCTCACATAAGCATTTTAACGCACACATAGAGTACATGTTAACATACATAGGCATTCATCTATAAAGCACGTAGAAGTAAGATAGGTTGCATGAAGGAAACTGTAACAACAGATAAAGTGATTGAGAATCCTATCTCAACACCCTCTTTAAAAACATTTCAACAAGAATTTTCTCATTCAAGCATTTTATCAAACACTTAGACTACACATATCAATATACATGTAATATATTGGTTATAACATATATTATGGCAAGTCCATTCACAAAGGAGTTGTCACACATACTACAATCATGTACTTACAATTAATAATCATGGCAAGCACAAATCCAAATTTCATATTCAGTCAAACATTTCAACAAACACATGGATTGCATTATAATCAACATAGTATGTGTAATATATATATATATATATATATTATATATTATATATATATATACAAATATGTGTGGTGTAATACACGGAAAACATCGCATCTTAACATATGTGATAACAATCAAGTCAGTCATAAATCATTAGTTGACATTGAAAGACTTGAAAACCATAACCTAAACGTTTATAATCTGTACCTTTCACCGAAAAACTTGTATCGAACTCAGTTTGAACACTAATTCTTCGTCTACAGCACAACGACAACCTATAGCATGAAATATGTTAGCTATTTCACCATTTACTCGATTTGGATCCCTAAAATAGATTAGGGTCAGGAGTTCTTTACCAAAATCAGAACCAGAATCGTCAGTATAACAATACGGGAGAGACGATTCTGCCCGTGGAGCGGTAGGGAAGAATCCCAGCAACTATCTCTCTCACTCTCTCTCCTTTCCTCACTCTTTCCTTCTCTTTTCTCTCTTCTCTCACATAGGGTTTAGAAAATTTGTATGGCATGGGAGAGAGGGGATTTAAGGGCCTTATATAGGCTCAAAAGTGAGCTCAATGGCCCCAGGGCCATGGTATACTTATGTTATACCCAAAAGTCGGCTGTTTCGGGCCAACAGAGCTCATCTGGAGGCCCCCCTTCTGCATACGGTCCAGGGGAAGTTCCCTGACAATAGATCTATGTCAGGTTAAGTTTTCAGTCTGATCGGATTTACAGATCGACCGCGGAGGACTTGTTTTAGTTCAACGTTCATCATCACTCGATCAGAGCCACAAGTACACTGACCTGTGCAGGGAAATTTCCCTGATCCGAGGGTGTATTTTGGGTCAGATTCTGACGGTCAGAAACCTTAAATTTGGCCTGCAAGTGAACGGCCCAATTCACTTAAATCTTAGTTCGTTTTTTAAAGATATTTACGTTTCTCACACACTTCACTCCGGGTCCAAGTTGTGCGTTTCTGGATATTATCTGTACTTGATTTTCGAGATGGTTGTCAAGTCCAGTAAGCCAGTCATAACCATATAGTTCTACAGTTATCGAACTTTAGACGCGCGGTCCAGGTCTGAAATAGAGTTTCAAGCTGCTCCCGAGAGCAACCGGGTTTTGAGATTGATCTGCGTTTTTATGTAATGTAGAGTTAGCTATTCTGCTAGTTTTGGTTCTTACAGATCGTATAGAAAGCAGTTTAAGCTAATCTACCGATTAATTCAATTTAGCACTTAATTAAGTTTTGTCTAATTTCTAAAGAATTCGGTCCTTAGTGATTTTTGCCTAAGGTGGTACTCGGGTCTTTGTACGGAATTTTTCGAGACGTTACAATCTACCCCCCTTAAAGAAGAATTTCGTCCTTGAAATTAGTACATTTTTGTACTCCTCGAGAATCTAAGGGTAGTTCTTGCGGACCTCGACTTATGTTTCCTAAGTAGCCTCTTCCTCAGTATGATGTGTCCATAGTACCTTCACCAACGGGATAACCTTACTGCACAACACCTGCTCCTTCCTGTTTAGGATACGCGTCGGTCGTAGTACATTAGTAGCATCTTCACTCAACTGTACCTTCTCTCATTTGATAATGTGGGAAGGGTCAGGAACGTATTTCTTTAGCATAGATACGTGAAATACGTTGTGCACGCCTACGAGTGGTGTGGGCAAAGCATGGCAGTATGCAACCACACCCACTCGGTCTAGTATCTGAAATGAATCTTGGCGTGAGCTTCCCCTTCTTTCCAAACCGAAGGACTCCCTTCATGGGAAAAATCTTGAGAAACACATGGTCCCTAACCTCAAACTCTAGCAGTCGCCACCTCGTATCGGCGTAACTCTTCTGTCTGCTCTGTGCCGCAAGAAGTCGACGCTTGATAATGTCAATCTTTTCTAAGGTCGCCTGGACTAACTCGGGGCCAATCAAACTCTTCTCATCAACCTCTACCCAGCAATGTGGTGCTCTGCAGGGGCGCCCATACAACGCTTCTTAGGGGGCCATGCCAATACACGCTTTAAAGCTATTGTTATAGGCGAACTCGGCATAAGGAAGACAGTCATCCTAGCTGTCCTTGAAATCAATCACACAAGCTCGCAACATGTCCTCTAACACCTGAATTACCTGTTCTGTCTGCCCGTCAGTCTGGGGGTGGAACGTGGTACTGAACTTCAGTTTCACACCCATTGCTTCTTGGATACGAGTCCAGAAGATAGATGTGAATTGCGTGTCTTGATCCGACACGATCTCCATAGGAACTCCATGCAGACGTACTATCTCCTTGATATATAGCCTGACTAAATAGTCTGTTGAGTTTGAGACTCTAATAGGGAAAAAATGAGCTGATTTAGTCAACTGGTCCACGATCACCCAAATGGAGTCATGTCCCTTCCTCGTCTTCGGTAACCTTGAGATGAAATCCCATTTCCATTCAGCTATGGGCATGGGCTGAAGCAGTCCAGGAGGCCTGCGATGCTCTGCCCTGACCTACTGGCACATGAGACAACGGGACACATAATCTGCTATGTGGGCCTTTATATTGTCCCACCAGTACGACCTCTTCATGTCCCGATACATCTTTGTACTACTAGGATACATCGTCATCCTCGAATTGTGAGCGGCCTCTAGAACTTCCTTTCTTAAGTAATGAAGATTTTGGATACATAGGCGGCCACGATAACGCAAACCCCCATCCATACTAACTCTCCATTCATAGTCTGCATTGCCACTAACTCACTTTCTCAACTCTGCCAACCCTTCATCTTCCTTCTAAGTCACAATGATTCGGTCATCGATTAGTGGCTGAATATGAATGTGTGATGCTCTCGAACGGCTCCTCTACTGTAAGTTTCTACTCAAAGTCTCGCACAAAGTCTACCATATCCCACTCTGCTATCATTAGCGGAGCCGTAAATGCTATCATCTTCTTGCGGCTCAACGCGTCTGCCACAAGGTTGGCCTTGCCAGGATGGTAGGAGACCTCGAACTTGAAGTCCTTCAATATTTCCATACATCGTTGCTGTCTCATATTCAGGTCTCTCTACATGAATATGTATTTAAGGCTCTTGTGGTCGCAAAAGTGCTCTAACTCCTCTCCCTAAAGGTAATGTTTCCATAGCTTTAATACAAAGATGACGACTGTCAACTCCAAGTCGTGCGTAGGGTAGTTCTCCTCTTGTTTCCTCAACTGTCACGATGCATAAGCAACAACCCTGTCCTTCTGCATTAAAACACAACCCAAACCCACACGAGAGGCGTCGGTGTATATCGTATACTTGACCCCTTGCTCTGGCAATACTAGCACAGGGGAGGACGTCAGCTTGTCCTTTAGTTCCTGAAAAGCTGCTTCTGCCTTCTCATTCCAAGCAAATGTAAGATCCTTCCGAGTCAGCTGAGACAATGGCCTAGCTATCTAAGAAAAGTCCCTAATGAATCGACGATAGTAGCAAGCAAGTCCCAAGAAGCTCCTCACTTCTGTAATTGAACCGGGCTACTCCCAGTCCTGACAAGGTCCACCGCTATTCATTCCTTGGACACCACATGCTCTAGGAACTTGACTTCTTCTTTCCAGATGTTGCACTTTTTCTACTGAGCGAACAACTGGTTCTTTTTAAGTGTATCAATGATTGCTTGCAGGTGCTCCTCGTGATCTTCCCCGACTCTTAGAGTTTATGACGATGTCATCTATATATACGTTGACGAATCGGTACAGATACGACCGAAATACCAGGTTCATCAGGTCCATGAACACGGCCGGTGCGTTTGTGAGTCCAAATGACATCGCAAGGAACTCGTAGTGCCCAAAACTGGTCCTGAAAGTTGTCTTCTGCACGTCCTCATCCCTGACACGCAACTGGTGATACCCTGACTGTAAGTCAATCTTCGAGAAATATTATGCCCCCTTCAACTGGTCGAACAGATCATCTTTCCTGGGCAAAGGATACTTGTTCTTCACCGTCACTTGGTTCAATCTACGATAATCAATACACAATCGCAGTGATCCATCTTTCTTCTTCACGAACAACACGGGTGCTCCCCACGGAGATACACTCGGCCATATAAAGCTCGCCTCCAACAGATCATCGATCTATCTCTTCAATTCCTCCATCTCACATGGAGACATGCGAAAAGTTGGTAGTGAAATGGGTGTCGCACCAGGCACTAGATCAATGCCAAAATCGATCTCTCACTGAGGAGGCAACTCCAGTATTTTCCTGAACACGTTCGCAAAATCCTGAACTACAGGCGTGCTCCCAAGAGTCGAACCATCAACATTCTCTAGAAGGGTAGCATAACAACTAATGCGGTAGTACCAACTGACCTGCACTGGGAATGTGAAGGTCATGCCCTCAAGTCCATGGGTTGTCATCACCCTAGCATCACAATTGACCTATGCCCTCATCTTAATGAGCCAATCCATACCGAGGATCACATCGTAATGACATAACGGGGCAATAATCAGGTCGACGAGTACCGTTCTGCTCCCTAAATCTATCAAACACCTTACACATCTTGGTAGTATCTGAGAAGGTCCCCGTGGCAGTAAGGAGTCTCAACCCAACCATAGGACTAGTTTCCAACCTCAGCCGCTTGACTGTTGCGCATGATAATATAGAGATAGTGGACCCGGTGTCCACCAATAAGAAGACTGGTGTAATTAGATGTGTCGTGACTTCGAAAGCCATCAATGCTGTAACTGCTATCTCGGATGCCTCAGTTGTAAGTGAGTTCACCCGAGCCTGTTGAGAACGGTTTGGCTTCAGCACCATGGGCCGTTGGGGCGGCCTAAATCGAGATGCAGGTGGCCGAAAAGATGGATGTGGTGGTGCTGAGCATAGAGGTGGGGCTGCAATAACTTGAGGAAGCTGGCAGTTGATCCTCTGAGGCGGCGAGAAGTTGTTGTCCCTCATCCTAGTAAAATAATACGTATCCGAGTAGCCTGACCTCTTGAAGTAGGTGCGCCACAATTCTAATTGCCTCGTCGGGACTGGTGGAGCTATAAGTCTGGTAGGCGAGTCTGCACGGGGCCTCTTACCGAGGAACAACCTGCTCGGCAAATCTGGTAAAGGCCTAGGAACCATAGGCACACTGTACGGGACATCTTGTCCCCATCCTGTTCAGCTCACAGAGACATGCCCACTAGCTCAGCATAGTTGGATATGCTAGCACAACACATCTTCGAGTGTATCTCGGGTCACAGACCCTCAAAAAATCGCCGTATTCACATCGGCTGGTCTGCTAATATCAGGGGAGCATATCTGACCAGCTCTGTGAACCTGTTCTCGTACTCTGCCACTGTATCCCTCCCAAACAGAGGCGAAGAAATTCACTCTCCTTCTCATTACGGTATGTGAGGGGAAAGTACTTCTCATGGAAGTGTGTCTCAAAAGTGGCCCAAGTCCACATGTAACTAAGAGTAACGGTCCGAAGGACGCTGTCCCACCAGACACTGGCCTCCTTCTCAAACATATAGGTGACCAACTCTACCTGCTCTGCCTCAGTGCAGTGTAGCGGCTTCAGCATCTTAGAGATGCGGTCAAGCCAATACTCGGCCTCCTCAGGTCTGTGAGTACCCGCAAAAGTAGGAGGTCAGAAGCGCTGGAATCACTCAAATAGGCCACTAGCACCCACGTTTCTAGTAGGGTGCAAAAGTGGTGCAGGTGGAACCATACCCATGCTCTGAGCAAGGGCCCCTGTGATGGTGGCCAAAAACTATTACTACTGTTGTTGCTGCTGTTGCATCAGGAGCATCATCTGTTCCAACCTATCAAGAGGAGGAGCCGACTGTGATATGGGAGGTGTCGAGGTAGACGCACGGTCCTGGTTAGGAACCGGTGGCGTAACAGGTGGTGCAACAGGTGGTGCAACAGGTGTCGGCCCATTGGTGGGGCTAGTGGCTGGCTGTAAATCCGGCATAGTCTCGTGACTTGGGCCCGAGCTGGAGTCCGTATGGCTATCACTTAGGGGAGTTGCCTCGTCAATCGAGTCACCAAGAATGAGACGTGTCGTACTCCGTGTGACCGTAGGTGACATTCCCTATATACAACATAGGGTGTAACTCGTGTCAGATTCAACATAAGAACATACACTCATCGACACATCATTCACATTCTAACTCAAAAGAAGCTTCATGCGTTTCATTTACCAAAATTTGCCACAATACATGAGATATAGTTTTACATGAATTATAACAAAAGATGCATGTGAACTAATCTACCAAAGCTTTAAACACTAAACATACTAACGACCAAACAAGTCTACCAAGGCTAGTACAAAGGAAGACTAACAGTAAAGTAAATTAAGAGACGACTACACATGTGACTAGTCGTATGAATCTGGTGATGGCTGAGGGGCACCCTTGTCCTACAGACAAGACAGGATAGCCCTCAGGGTGCAAGACACCTTACTAAATTTTCGCTTCGAGAAGGCCTGATTCTCTTCCAACTTGGCTCGGGTCTCCTTGACTTCCTGTTGCAGGGCAACCTGGCCTTCCTCAATTTGAGCCAAGCGGGCTTCCAAAGTAGCCCGATCACTGTCTTGCTTATGTGTAGCAGGAAGAGAGCCCTCATCTGTGTCGTGGGCCTCCTCTTCATCCTCTTCCTGCCCTTCTTCTTCCTCGATTTCTTCCTCTATCTCATCTCCGCCTTCTTCCTTACTCTCTTCTTCTTCACTCCCCGTCTCATCCTCACTCTCATCGAGTCAGGCCTGACATTGTCTAGGCCCCATATTCATGTTGTTGAGAGTAGTGTCGTTAATGAAATGGATCGGTGCAGGAATTTCTATGCCAAGTCTGTAGCCAAATTCACGAGCAAGCTTGCATATGAGTTGGCTGAAAAATGGTTGTCCTAAGAGAGCGTGTGGTCAGAAATATCTATCGTAGTACATACGTTGGCAAGCACAGGTTGTCTACCTGCCATGCTCAGTACTGAAAGTCTACCATCAGACGTGTGCACTTGCTACGATTGCTCCATCTAGGATATACATTGTGGGTGAAGATGTGGTGGAGCAGGTGGAAGTCAGGAGTCATCTTGGACTCCAGGAGGCAATTACTTGGATTCCAGTGGACCAGTTGGCCACAAAGAAATTGCATGTGGTGATCTTTTTCACTCGCACTCCCGTGGTTCTTCTCACTAGCATGAACCTCACCACGCGGCATCCCCATGACTCAGGCTATCAAACCAACATCAATTGTGGCCTCCCGCCTTCCCAAGGAAATCTTGAACTGTAAAGGCTCCAGCGATGGCTCTCGTATATGGGCATAGAAGGCTCGGACAGTGCTCTCATTCGCACCGGACTTGCCTTCAAATATGGAACCCCATCCGGTATCCAACAGGTGATCCATTGCCGGATAAAGTCCAAAGAGTTCTCATCCACGTGTGCTTCAAAGAGGACCCTATGGCCCTGAAATCTTCCATGTGACAGATCCGCCAGTAGAGATTTTTCAAAGGGAGCCTGGGGATTGAGATCCCACTTCGTCCTTATCTCCCAATCGATGCTTGTACTTGCGGCGGCGCCCGATTTCCTCCATGGACAGGTAGGGCGGCTAGGCCCGGCTTCATCCGTGGAAGCCCTCCTCTTCCCTATAAAGAAAAGAAGTGTGGAAATGGAGAAAATCGCCATCACGAGCTCGAAAAGAGCCATTTGAGCAAAATAAGGTGGAGGAATAGAACGGGTTGTTGAAATTTGAGGTTTTTGAGACACAAAGAAGTGTTTGTGTACTCAAATGAGAGGGATTAAGGGAGATAGGTAGTTTTAAAAGACGGGTTTGAAAGAATGGTGGAGGTGGTGGAAGATAAAGGAAGAAAATGAGATTGGAGGGGTGATTTGAGAGAGAAAAATGAAGATTTGAGATATTTAAAAAGCTTAGAGTGGTGTAAATGAAGGGAGGGGAGCAAATGGGAAGGATATAAGGGGTCTCACACATTTCCGTAGGGCCCACAGCCTTGTACACAAGCCGGCCCGCCCGGCCCGCTGCAACCTGACAGGCCCAGACCGTGTGATCGGCGAGACCTCACCGATCCGACGATGCCATTGCCAGTCACTGGACCTCGGGGCGATGTCACCCCCCCGGGGTGTCGTATATGTGTGGGGTCCAGTTTGGATCAGCCCGATTTGCACCATTTGGGCCCCCGAGTCCGTTTGAGTCGTTTCGGGTTCCGTTTCACGTATATTAGCGATTTTTGGGTTGTTTGAGTGTGGAATAGGATGAATTATGATCTAGATCCATCGATTGATGGTTTGAAAAAGAATTTGGATTATCTCGCATGATAACAGATGCCTACAGGTCCGATTTCTACGGTTTACTTCTGTCAATTTTGTTGATGGGCGAAACCGGGGATCTTGGGACTGTTTCTACGTATAATTGCCCCCTCCTAAGTCAAAGTTCATCAGTGTGTGTCATGTTACCATAACCCAGGTCCAGTTTAATGCAAATCATGCTTTGATACCGACTTGTAATGCCACAGAAATCGAGGGTCAAGCAGATGCCCAACTCCCAAGTTCCAACGCATCACTTATGCAACATAGATAATGATGATTAAATGTTGTCCATATTAGTGCATTAAACATGAATGGGATTATACCAAATCAGCATATCATACTCCAGAGTCAGTTAAATTATGCAAGCAGAAGACAATGATAAATATATAGAGCATATAAGTGATTGTAAGTCCTCAGAGTATAAACGTCACCAGGTTAAGTAATTACATGTATGGTTCCAAAATATATAAAACGATGTCATCTATCAGTATCCCTGTAGCCCCGATACGCAACTCCAGGTCTACATAGACCCGCTAGAGAGCTGCATGTAGGAGAACTCCTCGTCATCATATAAGACAGGCTCCATCTCGTAAGCCTTGTCATCACCTGCAACTACAACAGAGTCTGGTTGGTGTTTTAAAACACTGTCCCAAAGTGGTAGTGAGTGATCAACTCAGTGGAGCTATAAGGCAAAGGTTAACATGTTATCAATTCAGCCAAGTAGAAATGATAAAGCAATACAACAAGCATTCCTAGGTACTCTGGTTAATGCAAGGATGATATACGATAATGATGCATGCCCTCGCCTGCACTCCCTCTACGACATCATCTCACGATCGCGGCATGCACCCCTTCCTCTATGCTCAACTCCAACACCAAAGGCACATACAAATGCAGTGTATATACGTGATTAGCCAAGTTCGTAATTAGACTTATTTATACAATAGGTTTGGGAAGCTAAGGTACCTCCCTTTATATTATTTACCCAAACGATGATCCATCTAGGGTCGTCAATCCTAGGTAATCACATACGATAGGCAAGTTATAGGGCAACATCACCCCTGATTTAAAAGCAGTGGACAGGCAAGTTCAAGTCACTATGAAGAGGCTTGTCACCTCAACGTAGGCCTTAGTTTATACTCAAGGTCACTACAGGGAAGGCTCATCACCTTAGCATAGGCCGACAGCTCGAATACAGTGTCCTTTACCACCGTATTCAGCTCACGAGTTTGGTTTGCTCACTGGACACTAGGGAGGCTCGTCACCCTAGCGTAAGCCGACAGCTCTACCAGGGTATCCCATACCACCATGTCCGGCTCATGAGTCTTAGCGGATCATGGTACCATGGTTGAAACGGGTCTTTACATTGGTATGGGGTACCTTAGATTCAAGCAGTAACGTCCATATATGGTGAAAATACATTAGGCCAATCGGGTTGCTTGACAAGTTCAACTGGTACGAGCGTACGTTGAATTGATCGACATGGAATGCGTAAACATTCCGCGTGGCCTAACCACCGTCGACAAGCAGCGTACGACTCGGATTCCTCGAACATGTCTTGTGTGGCAAAGCGACCTCGGCCACCAACTCGGAAATCACTACTGATTGCCTGGACTATGCAGTAGTCCCAATCATACTCAAACACAATAGGCCTCCTTGTTTGATAGTCCAAATAGCATGTAACAACCAATTCAAATATGAATCTCACATAAGCATTTTAACGCACACATAGAGTACATGTTAACATACGTAGGCATTCATCCATAAAACACGTAGTAATAAGATAGGTTGCATGAAAGAAACTGTAACAACAGATAAAGTGATTGAGAATCCTATCTCAACACCCTGTTTAAAAACATTTCAACAAGCATTTTCTCATTCAAGCATTTTATCAAACACTTAGACTACACATATTAATATACATGTAATATATTGGTTATAACATATATTATGGCAAGTCCTTTCACAAAAGAGTTGTCACACATACAATAATCATGTACTTACAATTAATAATCATGGCTAGCACAAATCCAAATTTCATATTCATTCAAACATTTCAACAAACACATGGATTGCATTATAATCAACATAGAATATATATATATAATATATATATATATAATATATATATATATATATATATATTGTGTGTGTGTGTGTGTGTGGTGTGTGGTGTGTGTGTGTGTGTGTGTGTGTGTAATACGCAGAAAACATCGTATCTTAGCATATGTGATAGCAATCAAGTTAGTCACAGATCATTAACTGACATTGAAAGCCTTGAAAACCATAACCTAAAGGTTTATAGTCCCCACCTTTCACCGGTAAACTCGTATCGAACTCAGTTTGAACACTAATTCTTCGTCTACAGAACAACGGCAACCTATAGCATCAAATAGGTTAGTTATTTTACCATTTACTCTATTTGGATCCCTAAAACAGATTAGGGTTAGGAGTTCTTATGCAAAATCAGAACCAAAATCGCCGGTATAACAATACGAGAGAGACGATTCTGCCCGTGGAGCGGCAGGGAAGATTCCCACCAACTATCTCTCTCACTCTCTCTCCTTTCCTCACTCTTTCCTTCTCTTTTCTCTCTTCTCTCACCTAGGGTTTAGAAAATTCGTATGGCATTGGAGAGGGGGGATTTAAGGGCCTTATATAGGCTCAAAAGTGAGCTCAATGGCCCCAGGGCCATGGTATACTTATGTTATAGCCAAACGTCGGCTGTTTCGAGCTAACAGAGCTCATCTGGAGGCCCCCCTTCTGCATACGGTCCAGGGGAAGTTCCCTCAGGTTAAGTTTTATGTTCGATCAGATTTACAGATCGACCGTGGAGGACCCGTTTCAATTCAACGGCCATCATCACTCGATCAGGGCCACAAGTACACTGACCCGTGCAGGGAAATTTCCCTAATCTGGGGGTGCATTTGGGTCAGATTCTGATGGTCAAAAACCTTAAATTTGGCCTGTAAGCAAACGGCCCAATTCACTTAAATGTAAGTTCATTTTTTAAAGATATTCATGTTTCTCACACACTTTGCTTCAAGTCCAAGTTGTGCATTTCTAGATACTATCTGGAATTGATTTTTGAGATGGTTGTCAAGTCCAGTAAGGCGGTCATAACTGTATAGTTCTGCAGTTATCGGATTTTCAACGCGCGGTCCAGGTTTGAAACGGAGTTTCAAGCTGCTCCCGAGAGTAACCGAGTTTTAAGATTAATCATGCATTTTTAAGTAATGTAGCGTTACTGATTCTACCAGTTTTAGGTCTTACAGATCATATAGAAAGCGGTTCAAGCTAATCTACCAATTAATTCAGTTTAGTACTTAATTAATTTTCATCTAATTTCTTAAGAATTTAGTCCTTAGTGATTTCTTCCTGAGGTGGTACTCAGGTCTTTGTACGGATTTTTTCTAGACGTTACAGAATCACATGGCAAATAAGAATAAAGATAAGAATAGAGATTGAACGCCTACATTCAAACCTTCTTTAGGATATAAAAGTTTAGGATTAGCAAACTTTTTTATTTTTTCAGTTTATTTTAGTGGTAATGACTTTATAAATAATTTCGATGACATATGAGCATCACGAATCTAGATCCTCTTCTTATCATTGATACAAATAGAAATTTCTCACTTTCTTACATTGTGACTGCAAGTCCTAGTCATCATTAACATTGCCAGCATTGCTGCATCAAACATAGAATATAATAATGTAGCCCAATCACATGGCAACAAACAAGAAAATCTTGCTTTGTTGGCAAGCATACTCGAACTCAAGCATCACAATGCATCTATTTCCATCTTCACTATCTCTTATAGCATAAATTATTTGAGATTTGGATTTATCTCATTTTTAGAGTCATGTCCTAACACAATATGATAATATTAATAGACAATGTGGATTTATCACCGACATTATTCTAAGACCCATATAACTTCTCCTTATAGGAAGTTGGGTAGGGCACATGCAGCTTGAATCCATCAAAGGAGATAAGGATCACCTCTCATATGTTCTCTCTCTCTTTTTCATTTGTTATTTTTCTATAGGATTGTTTATTTTGTTGTGTCTGCATAAATATACGTACAACATTTTATCATGTTAAAATAATTATAAGTGGCCCAATCTCACCTTTCTAAAAATAGCTAATAATAGTTTCTACCTGATGAGAAATCACCAAGTACCATTAGGCTCAACCCAAAAGATAAATCAGCATTTTCTTTCTTTCTTTTTTCTTTTAACACACACTCACACACCAGAGTCGCTTACGGCCACAATGGGTACTTGAACTCGTGACCTTGTATTGAAACTATTTTGAATCTACCATTAAGGCATGAGTAAGGACCTAGGTGTGTGTGCACACTAACCTCGGCAATGTGTTGACCACACTGAATTTTGTGAGCCCCATCAGGAAAAAGGCTATGAATAAATTTTTTTATTTTTTTTATGATGTTAAACTTATATGGATTTATGCGTGGATGAATGTGATGTGGATAAGATTGTGTGTGTTCGGATGGATGTACGTAGTTTGTGTTTAGATGGATGTGAATGTGAATATGATGAAATATATTATAACGGGTGTATATCATGAAGAATATGATGAAATATATTGTAACATGTGTATATTAGCAATTTTTGCCCGAATAGTAAAAAAAAAAAAGAGAGACTTTTACCTATGAAATATTTCATAGGTAAAGCTTTCATCCACGTTTTTTACCTATAAAAACTTTCGTAAGTAAAAGTTTCATCCACGTTTTTTACCTACGAAAACTTTCGTAGGTAAAAGATTCAACCACATTTTTACCTACTAACAATTTCGCAGGCAAAAGTTTTTATCTACGAACAATTTCGTAGGTAAAAGTAGTACCAATAGCGACCAAAATAAACTGCATAGTTTTACCTACAAAAATTTTCGTAGGTAAAAGTTTCCTAAATATTTTTACCTACAAAACATTTCGTAGGTAAAAGTTTCGTGAACATTTTTACCTACGAAAAATTTTGTAGGTAAAAGTTTTATGAACATGGTTACCTACGAAAACTTTCTCAGGTAAAAGTTTCGTGAACATTTTTACCTATGAAAACTTTTGTAGGTAAAAGTCTTGTGAACATTTTTACCTACGAAAGAATTCGTCAATGAAAGTTTTGTCGAAATTTTTTACCTACGAAAAATTTCGTCGATAAAAGTCTAACCATTACCGACGATACGATTTTTCATCAGTAAAAGCCTTTACCCTCAGTCTTTTACCGTCGAAAAAATTCATTGGTAAAACTCTTTACCTATGAAAAATTATCATTTACCGACGAAAAAAATCGTCGGTAAAAGCCTTATTTCTTGTAGTGCCATTTTACTACCATAAGAGAAATAGAGAGAGAGAGAGGAGTGATCTTGGTGGGCAATCAATCTCATCCCTTTCATCCATCTCAACCATCCATCTAGTCCATCAAGGTGAGCACATCCCCTTCACTTATATTATTAATATGTTTCCTATTTTAAATTGATGATGATTATGATATAGGACCCACTGATAGTAAGCTCTGTTGTGATGATGTTTGCCATCTAACCCATTGGCTGTAGCCCCACCATGATGATCACCAGCCATCCAACATGTCATTGAGGTCACAAAGACCCGGACGAGGAGAAAACATATAAATCATCTTGATCAGTAGACCATGGCCCTACCGTGGGCCCATTGTAATGTTTGTATGCCATCCAAACCGTCCAAGTGTGGGCCATTGGGCTGGCCAAACTCACAAACACACATCCATACACACACGTGCACAACAACCATTAAAATAATAATAATAATAATAACAGCAAGAGTCTGGACGTTGTTGCTGCCAGTGTCCAGAGGACGCTGCAGCAAGCATCGTTTTGCTGCTTGTGAGATAGGCAGGGACGGTGGGTCCCACCATAGGCCCCACCGTGATGTATGTCGAGCATCAACACCGTGCATTTGATGGGTCCCCTTTACAAAATGGGATATCCCCAAAAATCAGCCATACATGGAACTCAGGTGGCCCACACCATCTAAAATCATGAGAAGAGTGGATAAAACATATAAAAACACTTGCTGGGGCCCACCTAAAATCTGGATGCATCTGAAACTTGGAATGACCCCTCAACCAAGTGGGACACACATAATGGATGGACTGGATCTCTTAAGTGGCCCACCATGATGAGAAATTAAAACAAAAATAAAATAAAATAGAAAAGAAAGGAGTATGGAGGAGGTGACGTCCTCCCTGGACGTTGTACGTCCAGAGAGGGAGGTCCCTGTCCACTTGTGGGGTAAAGGTTTGTGGAGCCGATCATGGCCACACCATGATGTATGTGCTAAATCCACACCGTTCATCCATCTTACCAGCCCCATCCCTTGCATTGTATCAAAAATCAGACCCATTAAAAGCTCATGCAGGCCATACCACTTGGACAGTGGGAATTGCACTCAAATGTCGAGATTTTTCTAGGGCCCACCTTGGTGATGAAAAGTATATCTGGGCCATTCATCCACTCATTCAGACCATTTTAACTCATGATTAAAAGAATGAGGTAGATCCACGCCTTAGGTGGGCCACACCATAAGAAATAGTGGAGATTGATCCCTACCGTTGACTCCCCTTCCTAAGTCCACAGTAATGTTTATTTGTCATAGTTCTTGTGATGGCCAAGACTCATAAAAATTATTATTATAATTTTTTTTTATTTTTTTTAGAGAGAGAGAGAGAGTGCTAAGGGTTGCACCACCATGATGTATGTCATATCCACAACGTTAATCTGGTGGGTCCCATATTTGGGACTACCATGATGTATGGATTTCATTTACCTCCTCTATCTGGAAAGTTGTTCTAATCTCAGGTGAGATCCACCACCATGAGATCATGTGTCGTGTTGTTAATATAAATTGTGCATCATTGAGTTCCGACCCTTAATTAAGTAGTTATCTAATGTGTAGACAACCCATGACCACGTGGAATTGTGATTGGAGTGTGGCCCTAAGTCATAGATTCATGTTTAACTTTTGGAACGTTTTCGATTATAACTTGTGTGTGAACAATGTCTGTGTGAGGGTGTGATGGAGTGGTTGGGTATGAACAATGCGATTTTGTAAGTTGGGGTTGACCCCTTGATCATGAGGTCATCTAGCGTAAGTATGCTCTCCTAATAATGTACAAAGGTGGTGTATATATAGCCATCTAATCGTACGATTGTGAAATACGCACAAGGCCACCTAACCATATGAAATCAAGTGGCATTGATGGTCATTCAACAACGTGGGTTTGTGCTTATCGATATAGACACCGCACCACCACTTGAATCATGTATGACCAAGTTGTACATTAGACTGAGTGTGATGCAGAGTTATGTTACCCAAGCTAATGCTATCAAGGTCTTGGATTCTATGCGATGTGATCTCTAAACCGTAAATGGTATGATGAAATGTAGCCCTTGACCCTTAACCATGTGACACCGAATATGAGTCATTAACTATGTGATGTGTGAAGTGGTTGTACTATAAGACTCAGTGTAACGTAGTGTAGCCATGAATGTTATTGTTCAACTATGTTTAGATATTTTGAAATATGCATGGATACTAGATCATGATAGTAATCGTATACATACTAAACTATGTGAAATTGTGGTACTTACCGCCTGACCATGTGAAAGTTTAGTAAAGTGGTTGCCCTATTATGTGAGCTATGTTGTAATGAAGGTACGTAATCATCTAACCTTAAGTCCTTTATTATGACAAGTAGAGTGACATTTGTGTGGCCTCTTAACCATATGGACTTCTGATAACGGAGTGGCCATAAGACCATGTGGGCATATGAGAATTGTGTGGTTACTCAGACTTATGAACTATGTTGATGGTGTAACCTCTTGGGTATGTGAATTTAGGACGTGTGTCAAATTGATTGTTGAACCCATCTTATTAATAGTATTGGGCTTGATTTGTGGACTCCGCTAATATGTTCATAATGACATTAGAGTGGTGGGCCTATTAGCCTTAAAGCCCACCTTGAGTGGACGCCTTGTGGGCCCATTAGCGGTAAACCTATCGGGCCCATAGGTTACTTCCTCTTACTAAGAACATAAAACTCCATGAGAAGTTCATATTGGGCCTATGTTTGGGCTTCTTGGTAAGTGCATAAGACTCCTTGTGATGTATGTATACCAAGTCTCATTTGGGTCTTGTAAATGAGTTATGATTGAGTCCTCGAATAATATGTTTGTGGTAATCAATGGACCACCCAATAAGCCAAAAGATTAGGAAGTAGCGACTCACTAACCAGCCCATTCAAGTGTGGTAATGAATTGGGCCTTAGTCCACTTGAAATAATAGTTAGACATGTTGAGGCGTTGGATTAAAATCTAATTATGCATGTGGTGATGACACATGTGCGGTGATTGTGTAATGTGATACTTGTGGTGATGATGATGCGTGTATGGTTAGATGCGATGATTGTATTGATTGTATTGTATGGTAATTGTTCACTCCCCAAGTATAGGGTTGTGATGTAGTAATAAACTCGGGAAGACCAAGGTCGAATCCACAGGGACTGAAACTTGTACGTAATCTGAAACCAACCAAAAGTAGAACTAGACTAAGATGTAATCTAAATCAAGCATAAATTGAGGGATATTTGAATGAATGAGAGTGAAATAAATAACTAAAACTTAAGGAATTCAGAGGTAGGAAACTAGGGATTCAGAGGATCCACTTGTAGAGATCAGGAAGAACTACTCTTGATTCATGAAATCAACTGAACTGCCATTGATATAGTTTTCAAGAGATGAAGGGTATATGAATTAGAATGGATTCCATCACCACACCATGCCCAAGAGACGATGGTAAATAACAGAATTAAACTAATTACCAACCAATCAACATGCTATGAAAGTTAGGAAGGGTACCGACATCCAACCATGCCCAGGAGACGATGGTGAACAACAGGGCTTCTTGACGTCATAAAACATAAAAGGAGAAGAACATGCTCAAAGCCATCGCAGACCCATTGTAATTTCAGTCACAACAGACCATTAAAGACTGAAAGCATTCCCATAATCAAACTAAAATCAAAAGAAATTTGTTCACTGAATCAGAGCCATAGGATTGTTCCCATCACACCACAAGCTTCACCTCTTAGCCCTAGCTAAGAGGTTTAGCCCATCATAGATGGACCATCTCTCAAACAGATATAAAAATTAAATAAATAAATAAAAGAAAACAAGACTCCTCCCTGTCTCTCAGCCTCCACTGCTGCCCAAGCCGAACTCCAAGCTCCACCTCTTCTGGTCACGTTCTCTCTCTCTCTCTCTCTCTCCTTTATATGAGTTCCAGTCAGTGGAATGTTTTTGTCCTTAAAGAAGTCGGTTGCAACAGGGGCTGCGAGAGAACGATAGCTGATTTTTGGTGAGTCCCATGAACGATCTCAGTTGAGTAATCCACACCGTCCAACAGCTTCACCTCGGAGTTTAGACCAGAGATGGTCTATTTTAATCATTCTTTGATGCGGCCCAGGGAAGAATTCATTCCGCCGTCCATCCTTCTCTTTAACGGCTGGATTTTTGACCCTTGCTATTTTTTGCAATTCGGCCACCTAGGCAGTGATGATAGGGCCCATGGGATTCTGATGGACGGTCCCGATCGTCCAGAACATGTACTGTGGTGGTCCACAGCGAAAAAACGCAACCTCGGTTGTGAAACAGAGGTTCATTTTTGCACTGCGAAGATCGGTGGACCCCACCTTGATGTCTATGTAAAAATCCACCTCGTCCATTGAAATGCTGGCGAAAAACCAGTAAGATTTGACTGGTTTCAGATTGGATTCGGCATGGCCTACTGACTCTTTCGTTCCACCGTCCGTCTTACTTTCAACGACCAGGATGTTCCAATAGCTTGCATGGGACCAGAAGATCACCTAGGTAAGGGTCGTGGCCACCCCCTGAGGCACTTGGACGGTTCGGATCATCGAAAAGGACGACGAGTGGACCCCACCATCAAAACCCACCATCGGTTAGCGCAGACGCTGTTGCGTCTTTGTTTCTTTAGGAAATTGTCGGTCAGCAGGCGCTGACCGACCTTGGTTCTTAGGGTGTGCGGCGGGAGTATGTGCATTCTGTGTACACGCTTGCTCGCATGGGTCCCATAGTGGTGTACATGTAGAATCTGCTCCGTCCATTTGATATGCCGCCCCATTTAAGGAGTTGAAACCGAAATTGAAGCATTTCCAAATACCAAACGGGCCCCAAATGAGTGATTTATAAGCTGATCTATCTGCTAGCCCACTTCCGCAAGGATCCAATGGATGAATTTCGACGTGTACGGTTAATATATGGTCTTCAGGTCCTGTATGAAGTTTTGAGCTGAACAGATGGTGGGAACCTTGTGATCTTGCATTCTGGATGATTTTCGGGCCACTTGAACTTTGGTTTCTCGATTTTCTCGGATCTCTAGCATGTAATTTCGTCGATCCTGGTCCCCTGGAGTTCGTCCCTTGCCTTTGTGAAATCTGATCATTAAATCTTGGCTGTTAGCATCTTTTTTCAGTCCCCGCTTGCAAATGTACCTTGCATCACAAACACGATTTAAATAGGGCATTAAATGGTCTCATGTCCGTAAATCCAGGCAGTAATTGGGGTCTGATATGCAATATTTGACCCTCAACACAACCCCCAACCAGCATTTTGCTAGTCCCGAGCAGAGTATGCGAAAATTAAGTTGAGACTTACAGAACAATTTCTATGAACTCAGGTGATCTTTGAGACACAATCTAGATACTAGAATTGTAAAATTAATGAATGTTGGGCATTACTTTCTTCTGGATTCAAGTACATGATAAAACCTCATAATCAAGTCCTAAGCATTAATCCATAAATTAGAAAAAATTCTAAACATCGAGTTCCATGGGTGTATAGTGTTACCTTGCTTATCATCATTAAGATTCACTTCGTTAATTTATGACATCCTTGGTAACCAACAAGAGTACCCAGGACAATCAACTTAAACCAAAACTTGCCTCACAGATCCACTTTTCATTCTAACAACCTTTGATTTTTCCATGAACAGCAGTGCTTAAGAGGGGAAACAAATCCTTACCTATAGGGAGCAAACCTATGGTGAGAACTAGTCGCCTAACTTTTCCAAATATTAACCATGGGGAATCGAATCCTTACCTATAAGGAGCAAACTTATGGTGAAGTTCGTTCGCCCAACCCTTTCCGCAAGTGGTTATCTTGTAGCCAGATATTTTCTTTTCTTTTTTTCTTTTTTTTTTTTAAATTATTTTTTATTAATCATGATGGAAAAATTTCCCAGGATGGTTCCTTTCATGCTTAATGATTACCAAGTCAATCCTTCGATATCAAACTGAAACTTTAATGTGAAAGCGAGATGTGTCTTGTGAAATCATGACTCAATCAATGTTTAAAACCTCTAATCATGGATTAACAATTCGAACTTAACTGTGAAATTTAACAGATACTGAAATTAAGAGTCATAAATTTCCAACATCACGTATCTTGAAATTCTAAATCCAGGATATCTGTCAAAATCACTTCGAATTCACTAGAAAGTCCAGAAAAAATTTAAAAATTTTCACAATTTTTGCTCAAGACCAAGAAAACACTGATTAGGTAACCTAATCTCCCACCCCCAACCTAAAATCTACATTGTCCTCAATGTAAAAGATGTAAACATGCAATGCACATGGGACAACGACAGTAAAGAAAAAGTGGTGGGAAGATAGTACCTGGATAATGAATCGAGAGAGACTTTCCAAGAGATAGAAGCATGGAATCCGGTCAGTACAAGAGAGAAAGTAGAACAAAAATAACAAAAATAAAATCCTACCTATACCACTTTCGCAGGTGCTTTCGATTGCATTTAGCGCATGCAACAAGCCTTTAAACCCCTAGGTTCCCCTAGTGGACGAGTTGTAGTCTTGTGAGGATTTGCAGCAATGTTACCCACAAACATTAAACTAAGAAAATGAAATGGAAAGCTGGGTTGCCTCCCAGGAGCGCTAAGTTTACCGTCTATCCTGAAATAGCATAAAGGAAACTACCCTAGTCCTAAGAAAACAGGGAAAAACTACTCAGTCATGCCGCAAGGTTCCTCTTCTGGCCAGCATCGTGATAAATTCCTCAGTAGGTTTCTTAAAAGGATCATCCAAAAGCCCTTTTTACAATAGGCTTGGATGCCCTGAAGCATGACTTTCCAGAGAAACTTATGTACCTCATAAGAAATTTTTCGTTGAAGTGCTTGAGGTATCCATAGTATATACGATTCACCTGTAACAGAAGAAGTTTCAACATTAGTATCCCATGGTGAATCAGAGACTACACATAGATGAAATTCAGAAAAATTCTCAGAAAGTGATGTAGTCTCAACACATTCCAAAGTAGCAGACTTTGGTTCAATTTTCAGCTCCTCCTCCCTTAATGGTAAACATTCAGGATCTGTGGAAGGAGGGGCTTCAGAGTAAGGGTTCTCTCGGTCAGTGATGACTACCGAGATGTTGTCTTACAATGCATTCACTTTGTCTCTTATCATAGGATCGTTTGAATCTGCAAAGTGTGCCAAGCAATCATCCAAAGCATTGGGACATTCAGTTGAGAGTGACTCATTCTCCACATTGAAGTGCGTGATGATCTGTTCAAGGATTCTATTGTTTTTAAAAGTAGAAGAAAGTATGCTCTCTTGCTCCAGCCCTGCACAGACAGATGGAGGATCAGTATACGAAGTATTGATGTGCGGACTCTGTTCATTTATACTACTCAGAAGAGGCCTAATCTCGTCAAAATTCAACAGTTCAGATGGTGGCCTTAACTGGGTAGTTTTAAATTCCAGAGTCGTATCAAGTAACTCGTTCGTCTCCTGAATTATATCATCATTCAATTTAGGGGAGTGATCCAAACATGTCTCACAAGAGATAGAAGGGTTGGTTGTAAGGAACTCATCCACTTTTAAATCAAATATGTCAGGTGAGAGGAGTAGCTCATTATGACCGCTCACTTCGTGCACTTCTTGATCATTGGCAGGGGCTACACTTGAGATTGAATCCTAATACTCATCATCATCAAGTTTCGTGCAGTGTGCACTTGGGATGGGATCACATTCCTCACATTCAATTCCTTGATTAGGTTGAGGTTCGAATAAACTAACCTCTACTTCATCAATATAATCATGTGTATCATGCGAGTGAAGCGTATCACTATCATTATATTTAAAAGACACCCACGTCTCTTGATCATTCCTTTGGACAGTCATCGAGATCGACTCATCGGGAAATCGAACCATGTGCTCATTAATACAATCCAACTCTTCATTCTCAATTGTACTATTTTCTATAGTCGCATCACGTGAACTCCACTGTTGTATATCTTTTACAAGTTCTGTAAATCGTTGGAGCGTGTTTTGTTGAATGAGCTCCAGATTTTGTATGGAGTTCTGAAGTGAATTCTCTTGGATCGTTCTTTGTTGGATTTCTGAGGTATAAGACCCAAAAGAATCGTTATCATGATGCATTATTGATTCAACTTCCCAATTTTGATGGTTCCATTGATCATATGTATGGGATTGTGTATGGAGAGTTGGATTCGGTTGAGGTTGAGGCGCATTAGCCTCAATTATCCTATCAAGGCGTAATTCAATCTCTTTTATTAATTTTCTCATGTCTGCAGCAGAGTCTGTGTCACTTTGAGATGTATTCTCTTGGATCGATTTTGGTTGAATCTCAAAGGTAGGGGATCCAAGAGAATTATCACTATAAGATGTTGTTGGTTCATCTTTCCGACATTGATGGTTCCACTGATTAGAGTCATACGGATCATGTGTGGGAGAATCTGATGGTTGGTAATACATATCATCACTCATAATATAGTCACGCATTGTTTTCTTTTTCTCGAATGAGTGATAATAATTCTCACTCCCATAGTTATGATAACCCCAACACTCACGTACTGTTTTGTTAATCCGTGGGGTGTAATTGTTCTCCTTCATATGATCACGTAAAGACTTCTTAACCAATGAAGCATCATGTTTCGATTGGTTGAAGTAATTTTTAGAAAATATTTGAGGCATAGGCTGTTTTCCATCATTATCATCATACATCAAAAAATTTTCCCAAGATTCCTTAGCTATCTCAGCATATATACGTTCCAACTCTTGCATAGTAAAACCCTAATTTTGAATCTACTCCTAAGAAAAATAAAAGAAAAGATTCTACAACAGTATGGAAAGTAAGAGGGGAAGAAGTTAGAAAGAAGTTACCAGGTTAAAGATTCCTAAGTTAAAACCTGCAAAACAAAACAAAAGAAATAAAAATCCTAAAGTCAGAAAGTTCTAATTTAAAAATCTTAATCCAAAAATAGAAAGCAATGTTAGTTTCTAAAAAGGAAACCTAGAATAAGAAAGTTTCTAAAACTAAAATCCTAACCTAAAATTAGTAAAAATCATAATCTTAAACTAATTCTAAAACTAGTCAATTTCAGAAAAATGAAACCGTCAGTCCCCGGCAACGGCGCCAAAAACTTGTTCACTCCCCAAGTATAGGGTTGTGATGTAGTAATAAACTCGGTAAGACCGAGGTCGAATCCACAGGGACTGAAACTTGTACGTAATTTGAAACCAACCAGAAGTAGAACTAGACTAAGATGTAATCTAAATCAAGCATAAATTGAGGGATATTTGAATGAATGAGAGTGAAATAATTAACTAAAACTTAAGGAATTCAGAGGTAGGAAACTAGGGATTCAGAGGATCCACTTGTAGAGATCAGGGAGAACTACTCTTGATTCATGAAATCAACTGAACTGCCATTGATATAGTTTTCAAGAGATGAAGGGTATATGAATTAGAATGCATTCCATCACCACACCAGGCCCAAGAGACGATGGTAAACAACAGAATTAAACTAATTACCAACCAATCAACATGCTATGAAAGTTAGGAAGGGTACCGACATCCAACCATGCCCAGGAGACGATGGTGAACAACAGGGCTTCTTGACGTCATAAAACATAAAAGGAGAAGAACATGCTCAAAGCCATCGCAGACCCATTGTAATTTCAGTCACAACAGACCATTAAAGACTGAAAGCATTCCCATAATCAAACTAAAATCAAAAGAAATTTGTTCACTGAATCAGAGCCATAGGATTGTTCCCATCACACCACAAGCTTCACCTCTTAGCCCTAGCTAAGAGGTTTAGCCCATCATAGATGGACCATCTCTCAAACAGATATAAAAATTAAATAAATAAATAAAAGAAAACAAGACTCCTCCCTGTCTCTCAGCCTCCACTGCTGCCCAAGCCGAACTCTAAGCTCCACCTCTTCTGGTCACGTTCTCTCTCTCTCCTTTATATCAGTTCCAGTCGGTGGAATGTTTCTGTCCTTAAAGAAGTCGGTTGCAACAGGGGCTGCGAGAGAACCATAGCTGATTTTTGGTGAGTCCCATGAACGATCTCAGTTGAGTAATCCACACCATCCAACAGCTTCTCCTCGGAGTTTAGACCAGAGATGGTCTATTTTAATCATTCTTTGATGCGGCCCAGGGAAGAATTCATTCCGCCGTCCATCCTTCTCTTTAACGGCTGGATTTTTGACCCTTGCTATTTTTTGCAATTCGGCCACCTAGGCAGTGATGATAGGGCCCATGGGATTCTGATGGACGGTCCCGATCGTCCAGAACATGTACTGTGGTGGTCCACAGCGAAAAAATGCAACCTCGGTTGTGAAACAGAGGTTCATTTTCGCACTGCGAAGATCGGTGGACCCCACCTTGATGTCTATGTAAAAATCCACCCCATCCATTGAAATGCTGGCGAAAAACCAGTAAGAATTGACTGGTTTCAGATTGGATTCGGTGTGGCCTACTGACTCTTTCGTTCCACCGTCCGTCTTACTTTCAACGGCCAGGATGTTCCAATAGCTTGCATGGGACCAGAAGATCACCTAGGTAAGGGTCGTGGCCACCCCCTGAGGCACTTGGACGGTTCGGATCATCGAAAAGGACGACGAGTGGACCCCACCATTAAAACCCACCGTCGGTTAGCGCAGACGCTATTGCGTCTTTGTTTCTTTAGGAAATTGTCAGTCAGCAGGTGTTGACCGACCTTGGTTCTTAGGGTGTGCGGCGGGAGTATGTGCATTCTGTGTACACGCTTGCTCGCATGGGTCCCATAGTGGTGTACATGTAGAATCTGCTCCGTCCATTTGATATGTCGCCCCATTTAAGGAGTTGAAACCGAAATTGAAGCATTTCCAAATACCAAGCGGGCCCCAAATGAGTGATTTATAAGCTGATCTATCTACTGGCCCACTTCCGCAAGGATCCAATGGATGAATTTCGACGTATACGGTTAATATATGGTCTTCAGGTCTTGTATGAAGTTTTGAGCTGAACTGATGGTGGGAACCTTGTGATCTTGCATTCTGGATGATTTACGGGCCACTTGAACTTTGGTTTCTCGATTTTCTCGGATCTCTAGCGTGTAATTTCGTCGATCCTGGTCCCCTAGAGTCCATCCCTTGCCTTTGTGAAATCTGATCATTAAATCTTGGCTGTTAGCATCTTTTTTCAGTCCCCGCTTGCAAATGTACCTGCATCACAAACACGATTAAAATAGGGCATTAAATGGTCTCATGTCCGTAAATCCAGGCAGTAATTGGGGTCTGATATGCAATATTTGACTCTCAACAATAATGCTAATTTATGTTTATATGCTAATTAGACGTAAGGATTAAGCAGACCACCGTATGTATTACCTCGAGTCATAGATAGTGCACCTAGCGCCGTATAATGACGTGACACTTACGCACCCACTTCTTATGGAACTGATGAGGTGAACCACTTAACTCTTAATCGTGAAAGAGTATGTTGGTGATACGAACTAACTTTCGAATAGCTATAGATCTTTACATTCGGAATTGAGACACGTTATGGTATGTGTGAATCACTTGCATGTATCTGATATACAACTTGTTCTGGTGCCACTGTATGAGGTTTCAACCATGCGATTGGTGTCGAGTGATGGATTGATCCTAATTGTGCTATTATGTGGTTGGTGCACACTTGTGATGTGGATGTGTGGACATTCGCATAGCCCCATGATCATGAGGGAGAGTGCACATTAGAATACTATTTTACCATGTTGGTACCATGATCATTTTTTACTGGTCTGATGATATTTGTGCATATTGCATCTGCACGCACACATACATGTACATGCATCATGGATGAGGAGTGCATGGTGTGTATAATTTGATCATGTGAAGATCATATGCATGTGGTAGAGGATGTTGGTGCAGGGTGCATATGATGGAGTATGTGGTAGAGGATGTTGGTGCAGGGTGCACATGATGGAGTATGTGCAGATGTTATTTGGTCTGAGAGACTGCGAGCTTGGTCCTGGGTTGAGGTCCCTAAAGCGAATATATATGGGCATGGTCCATGGGTTGAAGTCCCTAAAGCTCGGTTGATACTACATTGTAATTTATGACACGCATATCCTTTCCACGATGAGCATGGATTGCAGATCGGATGTAGTTGGCAAAGGAGCCCGATTTGGAATTAGGGCTGCTTGTATGCATATGTGGCTTACATGCATAGCGTTGCTTGAGTGCAATTATACTGCATAGTGTGCTTATAGATTATCATTGCATTTTGCATAGCATCCTCACGAGATGGATTGAACACCACATCAAAACCGTGGTTATATTGATGAGACCACCACAGTGGCATCGTGGTCGGTATATGTGGACACTGGAAATTTGACTTTCTTATACTGGGTCCCAAACCCCTGGGTGAAATTCCCTAAACCTCGAGTGGTACCCTCGAGCCTCATCGTCAAGACCGGGCGGATGTCATGGGTCACCTAGTGCCGAAGACCATGCCTAGCTAAAGAGTTGGAGCGAATGTGGTTGGGTTTGACCAGCACCTAAAATGGGTCCGTTACCGGCATGCCGGGTGGGTTTTACATGGTTATAGGCCTCCCCACCGACATGGCAGGTAAGCGAGGCCTCTATTCAACAAGTTCCAGACTTGCTCTGGATACCAGGCCTAAGTGATTCCCAATGATGATAATTGTATTATGATATGGACTTTTAGAGGAGGACTTGCATGCCTACATACACCCGACACACTTTTGCATATCATCTCTTGCATTGCATTATGCCCTCTTGGCTTTATATAGCATTATCTGGTCAACATGCTTCAGTTTCTGTACTCTGATATTTTGATTGTTACAGCATGTTTGTACACTACGCACACATGAGTGTACTCACTAGGCTTTTTTCTTAAGCTTCATATTTCCCCCTCTTTTTTTTTCAGGACTAGAATAACTTGGAGGACATAGCCTTCTCGATTATTGTATCTATTTTGTGATTTGGCAATATTGACGTTGTGTACCTTTTGGAAAAGTATTGTACTTGTAACCATCAGGATTTATAATGGAGACTGTTGCTTAGTATTGTGATTATGGATCATCATGCTCAGGTATTATTATAAAAATAAAAAATAAATTAGTCAAAAATCTTCCTTGTGGTGCACCGAACTCGGGACTTGGTGTATGGAAGTTGAGTGCTGGATTCGAGACATTACGGAAGTTGTCCATCCCCGGATTTGGGGCATGACAGAGTGCTTCGAGAGCACCAGAGCATCTCTCTCTCTCTCTCTCTCTCTCTCTCTCTCTCTCTCTCTCTCTCTCTCTCTCTCTCTCTCTGTGTGTGTGTGTGTGAACACCCTCCCGTGTGCAGGTTGTCCCCACCTCTAGATGATTCTTTCCTACATGTGGTGTGTGTTGAGCCAATGTTGTGATATTGATTCAAGATGATGGTATGTTTAACTTGAGAGTGGCTACTAACCAATGAAGCTTAGAATATGCAGTTAGATAGACACCATGGAATCACTTTTAATTAAGGAATCAAAGATCAGTGAAAAGATGCCTCGTAGCCAATTAGCAGAGACAATGCAACTCTCCTGCAAGTTTGAACTTCATTTTAAGATATGTGTGTTTGCACCCATGTAGAGAGAGACATATATGTATACATAATATATGTAATGTGTGTGTGTGTGTACGGATATGGGTTTTTCTAATGTCCCCACTTTTATAGGACATTAACAACATCTCTTATCCTTTTAAATGACATATGGGATGTCTAATAATAGATCGAGACAGTTAATTCAGTAGTACCGATAGGCGCAATGAAATTGCAGTTTATGAACCGCTATGCATTTAATGAGGAAGTATGGCGGAACGATAAAATGAAGGTTGTCCTAGAGGGGGTGATTAGGATCTATTTAAAATTATGCCAATTAAAAATAGAAATTGCCTAACTTAAACTAATATACAATTAAACTAAGAAATGAAATATAACTCTAAGGCTTCCAAGCCAATAGAGGGTCCAATCACATAGACTACAAATGATATGCAAATAAGTAGTTAGTCTATATATATAGTGTATATGTGTGTGTGGGATGTGCTACCTCTTCGATCACTAAGCATTCGTCTAATCATGCATGTATAATTAAACATTCAAACACATGTGCATAATTAAGCAAGTACGCAAATGACATTCCCAAACACAATCATATACAGTGGTTCGGCTACTTACTTACTCTACTCCCGGCAGACGCGCTCAACCTACGAGTGAACCACATTTCACAATCGAAGGTTTTAAATCAGGTTCACTTCTCACCTTTATATTCTTACATAAGGACTCTAAGATTTATGCCCTACACAAGAGCAATGGTCCTAATCCTGAATCCAATAATTTATGTTCTACTCCCAAGCCAAGGTCCTACATAAGAGCCCGAAGATTTATGGCCAACACAAGAGAAAATGTCTTACTCCGGAACATGGAATTTATGCCCTATACAAGAGCAAGGGTCCTACTCCCGAACCTGACACGTATTCTCCCACCAGAGGCCTACAATGAGACTTTAGCTAATTGTTTCTTAGGCTAACCAACAACCTTGGTCCTACGCAAGAACTACGAATTTATGCCACACAGGCCAAAATCCTACATAAGAACTTAAGATGAGTTTGGAATACAAACTCTTGCACTCCAACATGCATAAGGAAGGAGTACAAACCTAGACTCTTACACATGACACTTACTTGTTAGATTGAGTTCCTTTTGTAGCTCCTTCTTAGGTTGTTTGATCTTTTCTTTCCTATGCTTCAATCAGCTCCCCGATACTCCCCGATCATGTTGCTGCTGCTTCGCCACGACTTTAGCTTCACGATTAATCACCTTGCAGTAGATGCTCCTCCAAGATGACCAAGGTGATAGGAGTGGGTTAAATCTCCTACAACTAATGGGTTGAATCTCCTAGAAAATGGAGGAGTTCAAGCACATTTCCAATGGTGAGGTTGGAATCCTCATTAGAGTTGAAGTCTCAAGGGAAACTCATAGAAATAGATGAATAGGATGAAGGATATGCATATGGGATCACCTTACCTCTGGTTCCTCCAAAAACTCATCATCAAGCCAAAGAACTGAATGCCCTCTATAAACATTTTGAGTTCCAATGGTAAAAATAAAAATAAAAATAAAAATAATAATAATAATAATAAAAAGGGGTAGAAAATAGTTCTCTAGATGCCATCAAAGGTCCTTCGACGTCATCGAAGGGTTCCCCAATGCCATCGAAAATTTCAGACAAAAATGATAATTTCTTTCTAGACGGATCAGAACGATGTTCGATGTCATTAAACATCATGTTTTGATGTCATCGAAGTGGCTTTAATGCCATCGAGAGAATCATGGAAAAAATCTAAAAACTTTGCTGGACAATTCTGGATCTCAAATCGATTCCATCGAGGGGACTTCAACGCCATCGAAACTTAAATTTTGATTTTATCGAAGTGTCCTCAATGCCATCGAGAATTCCATCCAAATCTAGTTTGGTTGCTGGACATCCCAGACTCTCGATCAATGTCATCGGCCAGGTCTTCGATGTCATCAAATACCATTCGATGGAAGCTCGATGCCATCGAACATGGCCTGGAATCTGTTGTTTTGGATTAACTTCTATGCAACAGATTCGCATCTCTTCTAGCCTTGTTTATCATGTTTTTCTTGGACTCTTATGGCTAAGAGATGATCAAATTTATATTCCTATTAAGTCAAGATCTTCTAGAGGTTATAGGATTATTTTGGGTTAAGGGTTACGGTCACCAAGGCATCTCATTTACCTATACGTGATCCTTGATGCTTCAGCTCCACTTGTGTCTTTGGTCTTCACTTTCCAAAGGTTCAACTGACTACTTGACAAGATGACTCACGTGATTGACAAACCAGTGTACGAAAATGTGTACACTAACAATGTCATGATACAAAAATTACCTAGATTAAATGATATTAATGGATTGAACACGGTTTATAACTAACTTTGGATGTTTATGGGCTATAGATCACATCGTTGGAATTATCAAACCAAAGTGCTAGCCTGTGAAGAGGGCGTGCTCTGACACTGCTAAATCTCC